>JAVIAB010000105.1:3637591-3970091 GCA_032433765.1 Megaustenia siamemsis
AGAAGAAGTAGAAGAAGAAGTAGAAGAAGTAGAAGAAGAAGTAGAAGAAGTAGAAGAAGTAGAAGAAGAAGTAGAAAAAGAAGTAGAAGAAGTAGAAGAAGTAGAAGAAGAAGTAGAAGAAGTAGAAGAAGTAAGTAGAAGAAGTAGAAGAAGTAGAAGAAGTAGAAGAAGAAGTAGAAAAAGAAGTAGAAGAAGTAGAAGAAGTAGAAGAAGAAGAAGAAGTAGAAGAAGAAGTAGAAGAAGTAGAAGAAGAAGTAGAAGAAGAAGTAGAAGAAGAAGTAGAAGAAGAAGAAGAAGTAGAAGAAGTAGAAGAAGTAGAAGAAGAAGTAGAAGAAGTAGAAGAAGAAGTAGAAGAAGAAGTAGAAGAAGTAGAAGAAGAAGTAGGAGAAGAAGTAGAAGAAGTAGAAGAAGTAGAAGAAGAAGTAGAAGAAGTAGAAGAAGAAGTAGAAGAAGAAGTAGGAGAAGTAGAAGAAGTAGAAGAAGAAGTAGAAGAAGTAGAAGAAGTAGAAGAAGTAGAAGTAGAAGAAGTAAAAGAAGAAGTAGAAGAAGTAGGAGAAGAAGTAGAAGAAGTAGAAGAAGTAGAAGAAGTAGAAGAAGAAGTAGGAGAAGAAGTAGAAGAAGTAGAAGAAGTAGAAGAAGTAGAAGAAGAAGTAGAAGAAGAAGTAGAAGAAGAAGTAGAAGAAGTAGAAGAAGTAGAAGAAGTAGAAGAAGAAGTAGAAGAAGAAGTAGAAGAAGTAGAATAAGAAGAAGGAGAAGAAGTAGAAGAAGTAGAAGAAGAAGTAGGAGAAGAAGTAGAAGAAGTAGAAGAAGTAGAAGAAGAAGCAGAAGAAGAAGTAGAAGAAGTAGAAGAAGAAGTAGAAGAAGAAGTAGAAGAAGTAGAAGAAGTAGAAGAAGAAGCAGAAGAAGAAGTAGAAGAAGTAGAAGAAGTAGAAGAAGTAGAAGAAGAAGTAGAAGAAGAAGTAGAAGAAGTAGGAGAAGAAGTAGAAGAAGTAGAAGAAGTAGAAGAAGAAGTAGAAGAAGTAGGAGAAGAAGTAGAAGAAGATGCAGAAGAAGAAGTAGGAGAAGAAGTAGAAGAAGTAGAAGAAGTAGAAGAAGAAGCAGAAGAAGAAGTAGAAGAAGTAGAAGAAGTAGAAGAAGAAGTAGAAGAAGAAGTAGAAGAAGTAGAAGAAGAAGTAGAAGAAGTAGAAGAAGAAGTAGAAGAAGTAGAAGAAGAAGCAGAAGAAGTAGAAGAAGTAGAAGAAGAAGCAGAAGAAGAAGTAGAAGAAGTAGAAGAAGTAGAAGAAGAAGTAGAAGAAAAAGTAGAAGAAGTAGAAGAAGAAGTAGAAGAAGTAGAAGAAGAAGTAGAAGAAGTAGAAGAAGAAGTAGAAGAAGTAGAAGAAGAAGCAGAAGAAGAAGACAGGCGAAACAAAATTACAGTCGTGTCGTGTCCGTTTGTGTAAAAGTTTGAATACTATGAGATTGGAGACAGTGACTGACTCATTTACCTATTGTTACCTGAGTGTCTTTGACGTGCCGCTCCGGCTAGAGGTAGGCAGAACGAGACAGGTGCTGCCAGGGAAAACTCGTCCATCGATCACGTGGCTGTCACATGACAGAGGAGCGACGGGACATGAACTCCTAGAAAGTAAAGTCCTGGAGTGAAGGTGTACCACGACAGCGTGCGGAGACGTCTCCTGGTGGGATTATGACGTGCACGTCATTTCTGTGTGTGTTGTCTTCTAGAAATGTTGCTGTCGTTAAATTCTGTTAACTTTTAGAATGTTTCCTTTTAATGTATTGTAACTCGTCACGTAAAAACGTGTATTTTACATTTGTCTTGCCAGTTTATCAAGTCAAGTACCCCCGTCACGCCAAGTGGCGTATAGGGAATATGGTGTTAGTGACCGTAAATTTTACAGACCTTCAGCACATGATTTTTGGGGTAATGTGGTCGGTATTACGCCCGTGCGTCGTGCGAGTTTATAATTCTTTAAATGCTGCAGCGACCAACTCACAACCTATAAACTAACTAGCTCACACAACTCACAACCTATAAACTATCTTACACAACTCGCAACCTATAAACCAACTAGCTCACACAACTCACAACCTATAAACTATCTCACACAACTCGCAACCTATAAACCAACTAGCTCACACAACTCACAACCTATAAACTATCTCACACAACTCGCAACCTATAAACCAACTAGCTCACACAACTCACAACCTATAAACTATCTCACACAACTCGCAACCTATAAACCAACTAGCTCACACAACTCACAACCTATAAACTATCTCACACAACTCGCAACCTATAAACCAACTAGCTCACACAACTCGCAACCTATAAACTATCTCACACAACTCGCAACCTATAAACCAACTAGCTCACACAACTCACAACCTATAAACTATCTCACACAGAATAAAACTTCTGTAACTGTTATCTCACCAAATTCACTTTTTATTTAAGAATCGTTAACGTGTTCTGGAATCAAAATTCTTGTCAATAGAAGACCTACATAATCAATATTCTTGTCAATAGAAGACCTACATAATCAATATTCTTGTCAATAGAAGACCTACATAATCAATATTCATTAACTTTTAACGCCTAGATTACTAGAGTAGCATTCTGGTGATACCGAGGCCTTCCATAACCAATAACAATAGCCTAGATTACTATACAAATTTCATTTAATCAAGTTTTGCAATTCAAGTTTCATCTATCTATTGACCTTTCGAGCCGTAGCCGGCCCATAGGGCAAAGACCCAGATACTTTTTCTCTTATCTAAATTTTTCTTCTAGCAGTTTTCAATCCTTCTAAAGATATTTTATCAAATCTCGCCATTTGTCTCTGTTCTGTGCAAGTATCTCATTGAGGAAGCCGATTCCTGCTGCTCTCGCCTCTATGATCAATGTTCTTCTCAGTGTCTCTCTCGGTCGGCCTCTTTTCCTCTTACATGTTGTTTCCCACACGCGGGCTTGCTATGCTATTGGGTTATTATCTCTCCTCATCACATGTCCAACATATGACCATCGTCTTTCTTGATGACTGAAGATGTTTTTAGTAGTTCAATTCAAGTTTACAAGTTATTAATTTGTTGTGAGTGAAATATAACGTTTTTAACTTTTATGTTTCAAATTGTTGTCACTGAACACGCGGGGCTGGGTCCCAGACAAGATCTGGCCACGAATGGTTCCGGGTTCCATTCCAACCATAAGCGTTGACAAAAAAAATTATTTCTTAATTTAAAAAAATAAAACATTGGAATCCGTGGCTTTACTCTCTCCGGCTCTCTGGGTAGTGAGATCAGATGTCTAGTCCTCTCTTGGTAGTGACATCCGATGTCTAGCCCTCTCTGGGTAGTGAGATCCGATGTCTAGCCCTCTGGGTAGTGAGATCCGATGTCTAGTCATTTCTGGGTAGTGAGATCCGATGTCTATCCCTCTCTGGGTAGTGAGATCTGATGTCAAGTCCTCTCTGGGTAGTGAGATCCGATGTCAAGTCCTCTCTGGGTAGTGAGATCCGATGTCTAGTCATCTCTGGGTAGTGAGATCCGATGTTTAGCCCTCTACTGGGTAGTGAGATCCGATGTCTAGTCATTTCTGGATAGTGAGATCTGATGTCTAGCCCTCTCTGGGTAGTGAGATCCGATGTCTAGTCATTTCTGGGTAGTGAGATCCGATGTCTAGCCCTCTCTGGGTAGTGAGATCCGATGTCTAGCCCTCTGGGTAGTGAGATCCGATGTCTAGCTCTCTCTGGGTAGAGAGATCCGATGTCTAGTCATTTCTGGGTAGTGAGATCCGATGTCTAGACCCTTCTGATCAGACAGAGAGCGCACTAACCACTCAACCATCGAAACTGCAATTAATTCTTAGTGGACCCGAAACAAACTTTGCGGCCAACAGAGTTGTGCCTAGAAGAAGATAAACAAGACACGAAGGCAGACAAAACATACAAGACAAACAAGACACGAAGACAGACAAAACATACAAGACACGAAGACAGACAAAAACATGAAGACAAACAAGACACGAATAAAGACAAAACATGAAGACAGACAAGACACGAAGGCAGACAAAAACAAGGCAAGAAGACAGACAGGAGAAGACAAAGATGACAGACAAAACAAGAAGACAGACAAGACACAAGAAGATAGGCAAGACACAAGAAGATAGGCAAGACATAAGAAGACAGACAAGACTAGAAGACTAGCTAGGTGTTGTTTTGATTGGGAGGCAAGGTGGGGGGGGGGGAACAGTTGTCCCGGGCTTAGCATCTGGGGTGCCAAATTGACAATTGTTCCTGAATTATTTTACTTTCTTTCATCATCATCATGTGCCATACCGGTTGACGTAGGCGATCATGTCCCTCTACAAACTTCTATCCAGCGTGCAAAAAAAAAGTAAAAGTAAAGTACCCCCGTCACGCCAAGTGGCGTATAGGGAATATGGTGTTAGTGACCATAAATTATTATTAAAATATTACAGACGACACGGATCACAAGATGGTTATGATCACACTAAGACAGCCAAAAATAAAGAGAAAACACGAAAACAAACAAAAGAAGCGAAAAGAACAGACAATAAAAATAAAACAATTAAACGATCAAGAAACAAGGAAAACCCTAGAAGAAAAAACTCAGAGAGGAATTCAAGAAACTCCCTAACGAAGTATGCACAGTAGAAGAAGAGTGGAAACAATTTAAGGAAACAGTAACTAACATCTCTAAAACAGTTTGTGGAACGAAGCTAAGAACAAGAGAAGGGAAAAAGAGCACCCCGTGGTGGAACGAAACAATCAGAGAAGCAATTAAAGAAAAGAAGAAACTGTTTAAAAATTGGAGGGAGAACAAGAACCAAGAAAAATATGAAAGATATGCCTTAGTTCGAAAAAGAGTTAAAATGCTGATCAAAGAAGCTAAGCAAAGGAATTGGACAGAATTCGGACAAAACATGAGCAGGGACTTCAAGACAGCCACAAGAGATTTCTACAAAGCAGTAAAAGCCACAAGAGCGAGAAAAGAAAACCATGATCCTACTGAGCTGATAAATGACAAAGACGGACAACCAATATCAAACAACCAATGTATGCAACAGAGATGGAAAGAATATTTTGAAGACCTGTTAAACATACCAACTACCAACAAGACAACAAAAACCACACTAGAACTCACAAATACTGAACCCAACATCATGAAAGAGGAAATAGAAGAAGTAATCAAATATGCACCAAGAAACAAAGCACCAGGGATAGATAACATTCCAATAGAAATAATAGCAGCAGCGGGAGAAACAGGAATGCAATGGCTGCACAGAATATTTAATGCAGCATGGCACCAACAACAAGCCCCAGAAGACTGGCAACAGGCAATCATCATACCAATATGGAAAAAGAAAGGTAGCAAAAGAGACTGCAATCAATATAGAGGTATATCTCTGCTCAGCCATGTAGGAAAGCTATACGCCAAAATCTTGGAAAAAAGACTGAGACCAATAATAGAACTACAGTTAAGCGATTCTCAAATGGGGTTCCGAAAAAACAGAGGATGTACCGACGCACTATTCACACTAAAACAGCTTGCAGAAAAAACGACAGAACACAACCAAAACTTATACATAGCCTTCATTGACCAGGAAAAAGCATTCGACAGAGTAAACAGAGAACAACTGTGGGAGATACTAACAACATACGGAGTAAGCCAACATCTAACCAACATTATTAAAAGTCTCTACGCCAACAGCAGCTGCAGGGTCAGAACAGCAACAGGCTACACAGACCACTTTGAAGTTAGATCAGGTGTAAGACAGGGGTGCGTACTATCCCCCCTACTGTTTATTACATACATGGACCATATATGCAAGCTAGCCAACCCATCAGAGACAGAGGAGATCAACGAGCTTCTATTTGCAGACGACCAGGCACTAATACATGAAACAATAGAAGACCTACAAGAACACTTAAACAAACTCAACATCTTAGGAACAAAATACAACATGAAAATCAACATCAACAAAACAGAAGTCATGAATGTCGCCAAAAATAAACAGAACATCAACATAACTATAGAAGGCAGACAACTAAAACAAGTAGAGGAATTCAAATACCTAGGAAGTCTAATGACAAACGACAATTCCCAAACAGCAGAGATAGAATCAAGATGCAACAAAGCTTGTCAAATCATCGGACAGTTATCACCACTATTGTCCAACAAGGAAATAACTCTGGAGGCAAAACGAGCACTATACAATACAATCTTCATTCCAACGTTGTGCTACCAATGCCAGACCTGGACTCTAGATGCAAGAACAATAAGAAAAATAACCTCTACAGAGATGAAATGTGTTAGACGAATGACAGGAAACAGTCTGAGAGATAAGATCAGAAATGTAGAACTGAGAAAAAAGCTAGGAATAGCCCCAGCCATAGAATATATAAGGAAACAACAGATAAAATGGTTCGGCCACGTGACAAGGCAGAAAGAACAAAACACAACACAACGAGCCTTCAACAAACGTTGTGAGAACAACAGACCCAAGGGTCGACCACGAAAAAGATGGATCGATGGAATATTAGAAGCACTAGGAAACATAACAGCAGCAGAGGCGAACAGAAGAGCAAAAGACCGCAAATTATATCTCCCCTCGACGCTGAAAGGCAGATGAGGAAGGAAAGAAGAAGAAGAAGAAGAAGAAGACCATAAATTTTACAGACCTTCGGCACATGATTTTTGTGTTAATGTGGTCGGTATTACGCCCGTGCCGCTTTACCTTCCCAGAAAAATATCCGGTACCCATTAAAGGCTGGGTGGACCGGAAGCCGTCGGTTGGGATCGAGCCCCACCTCTTGTCCTTTGTAGTCCAGCTCACTAACCACTGAGCTATCGCGGCTCCCATGACACCAAGCCATCTAGCATTTTCTCTCTTTGCCCAAATATTTGACGCCTTGCACTTGTTTCAGATTTGTCCTGTTTATTGTTATGCTGCATGATGGTGATGATTGTTTCTTCGATATAACCATTACTTCTGTTTTTTCTTACCATTCGGACTGAGATGTTTCTTGTTGCTTTCTTTTACTATTATGTCTATCATTTCTTGTAGTTCATTCTCTGTCTCTGCTATTAAGTCTGTCTCTGCTATTAAGTCTGTGTCTGCTATTAAGTCTGTCTCTGCTATTAAGTCTGTCTCTGCTATTAAGTCTGTGTCTGCTATTAAGTCTGTCTCTGCTATTAAGTCTGTCTCTGCTATTAAGTCTGTGTCTGCTGCATATCGCAGATTGTTGTCATCCTCTTCGTCCCCTAAAACTAAGCCACGAAATGCACGTTGTCATCTTCTAAAACTCACAAATTTATGGCGAAACATGGCGGCACCAGCTTATGTTTCTCACATGGTCACGAGGGGGCCAGGAGTAAGCGCTAGCAATGACTTTGTCCTCGGGCGTTGGAATCTCTAGCTACGCCTCTGAAAATGCCCAGAACTGAGGGGACTATCATCTGGTAGGAAGTTAGAAAAAACGATGACAACGTTATGTCTTGGCTGGGAGGTTTCTGTCAACTTGGAGTCATCGATGTCAACATGGGATGTATCTTCACGATGTCAACCATTTTACATCGCAGTAGTCTTGCAGCCACTCGATTAGTTATTGAGTTATTTGCTGGTCATCATCATTGCACTCCGAACATGTCCATAGGTGCTCAGATCCCCTCCTCAGCAAGTCCCGTCCAGCGACTGACGACTCCAGTTCTGTGTTGGTTGATAAGTCTTCTTACACGCCCACTAAGCTTCTCGTTTCTGGCTGTGGCCATCTTAACTCCCATTTGTCATTCGAAGGAGTGACGTGGACTCATGGTTGTCGAAGTCATGTGCTCTTCCCACATCTCGGAGGGCATTGATGATGTCCGCCCGATCCATTGGTTGCCCGTCCTCAACGACAGCGCAGCTAGCCAACCTGTCCGCTCTTTCATTTCCCCGTACTCCCGCATGTCCAGGGACATAGACAAAGGTGACCTTACGTATTTTGGATTTCTGCAACGACTCTACCCATAGCATGCGTACAGAGCCCGTCTCCACTTTTTTTCTCATGCTCATCGAATCACTCATGTGTAGTCGTTCACTTCATGTCCAAGCATACACTTTATATTTCACTTCTCTCTCATTGTGAACGAGCCTGACATATCCATCCTAAAGTTATGTTTTTCCATTTCACTTCCAACTCTGTGGGAACGGACATACAAAGAAAATAAAATCACGCGGAGCCGTGGCGAACTCAGCGCCGTGTAGATACAGGAAATAAAATAAAAACAACTAAAAGTGATACGCTGATGCTTTACGAGTTAGACAGGACGCAACGGACCAGCGTTTGGTCGACTCAATAAGGTCTTCTGAAATGTGTTAGACGAATGACAGGAAACAGTCTGAGAGATAAGATCAGAAATGAAGAACTGAGAAAAAAGCTAGGAATAGCCCACCGCCATAGAATATATAAGGAAACAACAGATAAAATGGTTTGGCCACGTGACAAGGCAGACAGATCAAAACACACCATAACGAGCCTTCAACAAACGTTGTGAGAATGCCAGACCCACGGGTCGACCATGAAAAAGATGGATCGATGGAATATTAGAAGCACTAGGAAACATAACAGCAGCAGAGGCGATCAGAAGAGCAAAAGGTCACACGTTATATCTCCCCTCGACGATGAAAGGTAAATGAGGAAGGAAAGAAGAAGAATAATACCGTCTTTACTGGGTGGTAGAGTGTCAGGCAAACACACACAAACCAGATACAAATTGTAAAGGTTTCAGAAACAACCAGCTGAAACAATGGAAGGAACTGACCAGTCAAGTTTCCCTACATCAGTTCTCTTAACGGCTGTTGTCACGTGGTAACGTTTTGCTGCAAAATACTGGTTCTCTAATTGATGATAGAGGACGCTTTGGAATCTGATAGGGGTGTGTGTGAGTGTATGTATGTGTGTGCATGTGTGTGAATGTGTGGGAGATTGGGAGACACCAGAAACATGTGCAGTTTAGTTTTTGTGTGTCTAGTTTTCTCAGTCTCTTGCTGGTTGCAGTACGTTGGTGTCATTTGAGTTCCATTTGTGTGTTGATCTATGATCTAATTTAAATGTGTGTTGATCTATGATCTAATTGAAATTTCTGTTGATCTATGATCTAATTTAAATGTTTGTTGATCTATGATCTAATTTAAATGTGTGTTGATCTATGATCTAATTTAAATGCGTGTTGCTCTATGATCTAATTCAAATGTGTGTTGATCTATGATCTAATTCAATAGTATGTTTACCAATGATCAAACCTAATTGTGTGTTTATCTATGATTAAATCCAATGGTGTGTTTGTCTATGATCAAACCTAACTGTGTGTTTATGATCAAATCAAGAACACGTTCAGTAAAAGAGAACAGGAATGAGAAGCCAAACAGCGAGAATGTTTGAAATGAAGCGCGGAAGGCCATGATAATGTATGCACATACAAGCTATGATCACAGAGAAGAAAACTTGTGAACTGCCGTTTCGGCAACCCGACAATGGCCTCCCTCAGGAATTTACCGTAGAGAATTGATAACATTGAAGATGAGTTCAGCACAGGCGGAAGTGACGTGCACAGGATAGGAAACATGGACTGGAAACGGACAGCCATAAATAAAGAAAAGAAAAGAGACTCATGGGTATTTTTTTGTTTTGTAGTGCTGATCTAGAGTGGAGCTTCTCCTGGAGACTCCTTTGTTTGTGTCGACTGCGATGTTGACTTGCTTGAGCCAATCAACCGCATCATCATCACGGCTTGCACGGTTCGTCTCAATGGCTTTCTTTTCTGTTGTTTTTTTTCCTTGGACTATTCGCCGATGAGACTGGCCTGGAAACATTCCGACGTGCTGTGCTTGATTCAAATACCTTTAACGTCAAATGGCAGCAGCGGCGCGTGTGAGAGTGAATCTCCAGGCAGGGGTGGAGGACTCCTTTCACGAGTTGACCTTATTGAGTGACTGATACTCGCGAATGTTCGTGTTAATACGCAACATGTGCGTGTAGACACTAGACCTGGGACGTACGTTGAGCAACGTAGCAGCGTCCTCCTAGTAACAGGGAAAGTGTTTAGCAAATGCAAAAAATATGGTGGCTGTCTTTTTATGATGAGAATACATTGAAAACATAAAAGGAAAGATGAGGAGAGAGAAGAAAACGTTGGCAACGTTCATCAAATCTATAAATTTCTGAAAGCCAGCAACTGTTTACAAAATATGCGTCAGTTTTTTGTTTGCGGACTTGTGTAGAAGCGTCTCCTTACAGCGCTGCTGAATATAATTGAAAAAGCAAAACTCTTCAACAAGCGATCCCTGCTGCGGGAGACCACGTGGTTTATGGCGGAACGGTGATTGAAATAAGAGGGGAGGCGGAGGGGAGGCGGAGGGGAGGCGGACGTGTAAGAAAACAGGTTTGTCGGGAGATGGGAACGGCCAGTTTTTAGACATTTCTCTCTTTTTAATCAGTTTTTTGAGTGAATTTTTTTCCCCTGTAAAAATGAGCTGGATTCATGGGAAATTATGAGTTGCGGGGACTCGGGAAATTGTTTTATGGTGGAGGGGGAGGGAGGGGGGAAGGGGAGGGAATGGAAAGGTGAGACGGTACGAGTGTGAGAGTGAAGAGATGGACACGAAAGAGAAGAGCTTTTAGTTTTGGTAACATCGCGATCAACGTCAAAGCAATATGTTGTGGTTATGGTTTGTCCAAGGCCCCGGTATCACTGCCAGCGGATTAAAATCTATAACTGATCAACCGTCCGTGCCAGTTGAATCATCCGAATTAAAACTCATCTCATTGAAGGATCTAAACAAAGAAAGGCAGTTGCAGTCCCCCATCATGGTAGCTACAGCACTGAATTGTCTGAACAATCATCACGCGATATCATCATTCATCGAAAGCAATCGAAATAGCGAAACACGATCCGGATAAAAAACACAACTCACGGTGTGCACAGAGCACTTAACTAAGCAGCTCATGTAACAAGCCGGACTTGGAATATGAGGAAACTGCAACAAGGAACACTTTGCAACCAAACCCTCAATGGTTCCTGCCATCTATAGTGACCGGAAGTCAAGGAATATGTGACTGACATTGGTCAAAGACGGCAAGCCAGAACAAAGAATGAATTGACAGTACAAGATACAAACGGGCAGGCCTCGACATCGTAAAGCGCAAAGAACGTCTTCAGAGAAAGATATGCTGAAGTGGTAACCAACGTCAGGAGTGCTGAAACTGTTGCGAAGATTAAGTTGTGACATGGAGCGACACGAGGAACAGTCAATGTCACTTGGTAGGAGAGATGGGAGTAGATGCCTCTCATTTATTCTGAAAACCCATCGACAGTAATTTAGTTTCGGTGGCGCGAGCACAGTTGAATTATCAGATAGTGACAGTTGAATTATCAGATAGTGACAGTTGGATTATCAGATAGTGACAGTTGAATTATCAGATAGTGACAGTTGAATTATCAGATAGTGACAGTTGAATTATCAGGTAGTGACAGTTGAATTATCAGATAGTGACAGTTGAATTATCAGATAGTGACAGTTGAATTATCAGGTAGTGACAGTTGAATTATCAGATAGTGACAGTTGAATTATCAGATAGTGACAGTTAACTTGTATGTGATATCAGATAGTGACAGTTGACTTGTATGTGATATCAGATAGTGACAGTTGACTTGTTTGTGATATCAGATAGTGACAGTTGACTTGTATGTGACACCATATAGTGACAGTTGAATTCTACGTGACACCAGATAGTGACAGTTGACTTGTATGTGACACCAGATATGACAGTTGAATTATATGTGACACCAGATAGTGACAGTTGACTTGTATGTGACACCAGATAGTGACAGTTGACTTGTATGTGACACCAGATAGTGACAGTTGAATTATATGTGACACCAGATAGTGACAGTTGACTTGTATGTGACACCAGATAATGACAGTTGAATTATATGTGACACCAGATAGTAACAGTCGACTTGTATGTGACATCATATATACAAGCTAGCCAACCCATCAGAGACAGAGGAGATCAACAAGCTTTTATTTGCAGACGATCAGGCACTAATAAATGAAACAATAGAAGACCTACAAGAACACTTAAATTGATTGAGAAGTTTAGTCAGCCAATACAGCATGACAATCAATACCAGCAAGACAGATGTCTAGAACACTGGGAAATGAAAACAGAAATCAAACATAACGATAGCGGACAGACAACTAAAACAAGTACATGAATTTAAATACATAGGAAGAAATTTAGTGACAAACGACAATTCTCAAACAGCAGAGATAGAATCAAGATGCAACAAAGCTTGTCAAATCATCGGACAGTTATCACAACTATTGTCCAACAAGGAAATAACTCTGGAGGCAAAACGAGCACTATACAATACAATCTTCATCCCAACGTTATGCTACCAATGCCAGTCCTGGACCCTAGATGCAAGAACAATAAGAACAACAAGAATAATAAGAACAACAAAAAGAACAAGACAAATAAGAGCAATAAGTACATGAAGCACAAGAAGAATAAAAACAAGAACAACAAGAACAAGATGAACAATAAGAACAATATCCATCTATCTATTGACCTTTCGAGCCGTAGCCGGCCCATAGGGCGTAGACCAAGATACACCTTCTCCTATATGAATTTTTTGTTCTAGCAGTTTTCTTTTAAAGATATTTTATCAAATATCTCTCTCTCTCTCTGCGTTCAGGACTCAATCAGAGTAAGGATTCCAGACTCTCATATGAAGTCAGCTGTCAGGCTAAGTGTGTTGATCGCCCCCACAGACAGAACATCACAATTAGAGTCTGTCAGATCCACTCTGACTGAACACCCGTTAATACGTTGCACTGTGTTCTGCGCCAGTGGCCCAGTGCATCCGATTTCAGCCAGCATTTTATTCAGGTTTGCTTTCCTTAGCCTTTGATTGTCCCCAATCTTCCTGCAAGGCAGCAGATGATCTTTTCTGTAGGGGGATTCTGCCCTTAGATGGTCGGCCCTCCCAGGTTTACGAGCACCATCTGCCCGAGTCACTGGAGGTGACTAACACAGACATGCACACACAACGATGTGAGATGTGACTAACACAGACATACACACACAAAGATGTGAGATGTGACTAACACAGACATGCACACACAAAGATATGAGATGTGACTAACACAGACATGCACACACAAAGATGTGAGATGTGACTAACACAGACATGCACACACAAAGATGTGAGATGTGACTAACACAGACATACACACACAAAGATGTGAGATGTGACTAACACAGACATGCACACACAAAGATATGAGATGTGACTAATGCAGACATGCACACTACGATACGAGGCATGACTAACACTGACACACATCAAGATATATGACACATGACTAACATAAACATGCACATAAAGATATGAGATATAACTGGCATTGACATGCTTTTTCCTCTTACAGAATTATTGAGGAAAAATCAAATATAAGAACAATTTATAAGAACAATTTATAAGAACAATTTATAAGAACATTAAGAGCAATATAATTGTTCTTCTCTTGATCTTAAAGGCAAATGAGAAAGGAAAGAAGAGGAAGAATGGAAGAAATGAGAGTTAAGATGGGCACAGGCAGAAATGAGAAACTTAGTGGCCGTGTAAGAAGACTTATCAACCAACATAGAACTGGAGTCGTCAGTCGCTGGACGGGACTTGCTGAGGAGGGGATCTGAGTACCTATGGACATGTTCGGAGTGCAATGATGATGACCCGCTAATAACTCAATAACTCAATAATTCTGTAAGAGGAAAAAGAAGACTATAGAGAAACAACAACAATGTGACATTGTGAAGCATGTTTTTAATTGTGAAGAAACTCGTAGCAGTCACATGACTTGTATTGTCCTATAAAGAGCTAACGAATTGATGACATTTCAGCTCTCTACAAACACAGCAGGTTACAACAGAATCTAGAGACAAATAATAATAATAATTGAGTTATTGAGTTATTTGCGGGTCATCATTGCACTCCGAACATGTCCATATGTGCTCAGATCCCCTCCTCAGCAATTCCCTCAGTGTCCAGCGACTGACGACTCCAGTTCTATGTTGGTTGATAAGTCTTCTTACACGGCCACTAAGTTTCTCATTTCTGGCTGTGCCCATCTTAACTCCCATTTCCATCATCCGAAGAAGTGACGTGGATCTGTGTTTGTCGAAGTCCTGTGCTCTTCCCACATCTCGGAGGGCATTGATGATGTCTACCCGATCCATTGATTGACCGTCCACAACGATAGCACAGCTAGCCAACCTGTCCGCTCTTTCATTTCCCCTACTCCCGCATGTCCGGGGCACAGACAAAGGTGACCTTTATAATAACACAAGAATATTATTCTAGAGGGAAACTTCCGAGGCGATAATCAGCGAATCATTTCAGGGGAAGAGGTATGTTTACAGCACTCGGAAAAAATAGTTAAATAATCAACAACAGAAAAAAAAAAACATTGAACAATATATAGTCCGAAGCAGGATCGAACCCGTACTTAGTGGCAAAATGATGAAAAGTGTTCCCTAGCGTTTGGCTTTTCGTGGCAAGGCGCTGTGCCACTGAGTACGGATTCGATCCTGCTTCGGTCCATACATTATTCTTTGTTTATTTTTTCAGTTGTTGATTATTTGTCATTTTTTTCCGAGTGCTATAAACATACCTCTTCCTCTGAATTAATTCTACAATGGTATCTACCGGCGCTGTTGTGACAAACTCCTTATTTCATGTTTCGTTTTGCCAATATTCAAGTGACCAGTGCGGTCAAATGGCAGATCTAATTCGCCAGGTCCCTCTTCTTCTCTTTTACGTGAATTATTTCTTCCAACTTTTATTCTATCCCATCATCATCATGTGCCATACGGGTTTATAACGGCAATCATGTCCCTCCACAATCTTCTATCCATGCTGCATCGTATCAGTTCTGTTGTTGACTTTTCCATGCCATGATACCAAGCTATCCAGTATTTTCTCTCTTTGTCATCCGTGATATCTCTTTCCCTCTATTTTACAGTTGTAACCAAGTATTCCAACTTTCCTCTTCTCATGATGTGCCCGAAAAATGTTGATTGTTTCTTTCTGATGTTTTTTAGGAGCCCCCTTTTTGTGTTGGCCTCTTTGAGAACTTCCTCATTGGTCTTTTTAGCTGTCCAGGGAACTTTCAACATTCTTCTGAGAAATCCCATCTCTGTGGCCTCTAATCGTCTTTTCATTTGTTTGTCTACTGTCAATGATTCGCTTCCATAGTTCAGAATTGGTTCTATATAGCATCGATGAACTCTCTTTCTAATTTCTATTGACATAGATTTGTTGCATAAGATATTTTTCATTTTCTGAAATGCTATTTTGGCCTGAGCTATTCTGCTTTTTATTTCTGTGGTGCATCTCCCATCTGATGTTATTATTGTGCCGAAGTATTTGAAACGTTGCACTTGTTTCAGATTTGTCTTGTTGATTTTTATGCTGCATGATGGTGGTGATTGTTTCTTCGATGTGACCATTACTTCTGTTTTCTTACTATTCAGACTTAGACCTTTCTTGTTGATTTCCTTCACTTTTATGTCTATCATTTCTTGTAGTTCACTCTCTGTCTTTGACATGAAACTCTATCTCAAGACTGACGGTGCCTCTTCTTCTATTTTCTTCCACTCAACCTTCTGATAGATTTTCTGCATTTGTTATACTTTATCTAAGAGTTCATGGAAGTTATGTTTATCAAAGTTATGATCTAGCTACAGAGCATCTACCTCCCATTGAGCAGTTGCTTGTTGTTGCGTTTGTTGTTGCGTTTGTTGTACAATGTGGATGTACCGCCACCTCTGTTGTAGGTTTGCGAGTGTTACTATAATGAGGGTCTGCGTTGCTGGTTATCACAGTTGATGACTTTTCTAAGTTCTATTTTATGTTAAATTATTTCTTTCTTTCTTTCTTTCTTTCTTTCTTTCTTTCTTTCTTTCTTTCTTTCTTTATGTATTTATTTATTTGTTTACTTATTTATTTGTTTATTTATTTAAAAAAAAGTAAAGTACCCCCGTCACGCCAAGTGGCGTATAGGGAATATGGTGTTAGTGACCATAAATTTTACAGACCTTCAGCACATGATTTTTGGGGTAATGTGGTCGGTATTACGGCCGTGTCGCTTTACTTTCCCAGAAAAAAATTCGGTACCCATTTAAGGCTGGGTGAACCCGGAAGCCGTTGGTTGGAATCGAACCATACCTCTTATCCTTTGTAGTCCAGTTCACTAACCACTGAGCTATCGCGGCTTCTATTTACTTATTTATTTCATTATCATCATCGAGTGCCGTCTCCGCAACGAAGGTGGACTGCCATGGAGTGCCATTCTACTCTGTCTCTTGCTTTGATGGTGCAAGTTGTCATAGGCTGATTTGTCCATCTTTTGATGTTACTCGTCCATGTTAGTCTTGGTCTGCATCTGAATCTTTTACCTTGTATTTTCCCCTCCAGGATTACTTTTAGTAGGCTGTTGTGTCTTTTAACATGGCCCAAAAATCTCATTTGTCTTGTTTGAATTGTGCTTAGTAGTTATCTTTTAATTTTTAGTTGTTTTAAGACTTCGTCGTTTGTTTTCTTTTCCTTCCATCCAATTCTACCTATTCTTCTATATATCCACATTTCAAAGGCTTCAATTTTCTGTTCTGTTTTCTTGTCTAATGTCCATGTTTCTGCACCATATAGGAATATTGAGAAGATGTAACATTTTGCTATTCTTAGTTTTAGCCCTGGTGTTATTTGTTTTGATGTTAGTATGTTCTTCATGACATTAAAATTACTTTTTGCCATTCCTATTCTTTTGTTTATTTCAGTTGTACATTTTCCATCACTGGTTATAGTATGTCCAAGGTAGTTGTAGTTCTGAACTGTCTCTAAGTCTATTCCTTTCAATTTTGATATCCACTTGTGGGTTTTGAGTATTTCCTTTGTTTATGATCATAGTTTTAGTCTTTTTAATAGTCATATCTAGTCCATATTTTTTGCTTGTCATGTTTATTTCATTAAGTAATTGTTGTAGATCTTTAGGATTTTCTGCTAGTAGTACAGTATCATTTACCTATTTATTTACTGTATTTATTTATTTATATATTTATTTATTTACTTTATTTACTTATTTATTTATATATTTAGTTACTTACCTATTTATTTATTTATATACTTATTTACTTATTTTCCACAGCACTCGTGGAAACTGTTTAGTCTTTCTCTTATTTCTCAAATAAGTTGTGCAACTTTCAGATCCGTACACGGGCGCAGGTATATCCAGGTAATTCATATTTTTCTTCAAACCAGGTGCGGACAACTTGTCACGTGTCTCATTTACATATTCCTAACATAAATCACTTCTTTTTTAAGAACACGTGACAGCTGCGGGCTTGAGGGCGGTCGGTGATTCAAATGTGTGTTTCAGGATTAGCGACCATTATTTTTATTGAGACCCTGCTCCACCTCCCCGCAGTGCCCTGGTTATAAGACTAGCTATTTTGGTCAAGTGAGACTAAGTATTTCGGGATTTATAAACGTTATTCTGAAATAGGATGTGTCGGGCCGAAAGTGAGGCAGCGCAGCTCAATTAAACCGGAAGACGGGATCTGTTGTCCGATGTGAAGTTGATCTATCCACTGCCTTTTCTTTTCGTCTGCATTTCCGGTAGGTGTGGCAGACCAAGATGGCCGTTTAGTGGAATCGGGTTCAGAGCTGGCGGTATTTTTGTTGCAGTATGGATTAAACTGATTCTTTCTGATTTGGATTTTTGGTTGTGGAGACAGTCCTTGCCAGTCGCATTCACCTGACCACAAAATTAACATGGCTTTGGCGCCTGCGCGCTGAGTTAGTGCTGCAGGCGATTGGCTGTGGAGTTGATTTGAACAGTTGGAGACCTCGACCGTGACAGGAGACGGGATGTATGAACTGTGTCTGTTCTCAACCTCAAATTTGCCACCACTTGGTGGTTAGATCGAGAGTCCCATCAAAGTGGAGGTCAGAGTTCACTTGCTGGGGCAGCGAATTATTGTTGTGGCATGCTCACTGATCGTAAGATGTGTCAATTATGAGCTACACGACATTTCTACAGAGTGCAGCGCGTTCAATATGACACAATTGTGCACGCGTCAAGTAGCACACCAGTTTCATAGAACGTAATGTGTTATAGGGACCAGAATGAACTATCAAGAACGGCTACATTCTTAACAATTGTATTTCTTAACAGCGACATTTTTATAAGCTGTGTTCAAACAACGATATTCTTCTCAGCGGTACTTCAAACATTGACATTTATAACAGCGGTATATAAGAAGCACCCCATCGTAACAATTGTACTCAAAACTGCGACATTCTTATCAACAGTGCTGAAACTGCGACATTCTTATCAACAGTGCTGAAACTGCGACATTCTTATCAACAGTGCTGAAACTGCGACATTCTTATCAACAGTTCTAAACACTGTGACATTCTTATCAACAGTGCTGAAACTGCGACAAACTGCTGACATTCTTATCAACAGTGCTGAAACTGCGACATTCTTATCAACAGTGCTGAAACTGCGACATTCTTAAACGTGTCTGCGACATTCTTATCAACAGTGCTAAAACTGCGACATTCTTATCAACAGTGCTGAAACTGCGACATTCTTATCAACAGTGCTGAAACTGCGACATTGTTATCAAAGTGCTGAAACTGCGACATTCTTATCAACAGTGCTGAAACTGCGACATTCTTAAAAGCGGTGCTGCGACATTCTTATCAACAGTGCTGAAACTGCGACATTCTTATCAAAGTGCTGAAACTGCGACATTCTTATCAACAGTGCTGAAACTGCGACATTCTTATCAACAGTGCTGAAACTGCGACATTCTTATCAACAGTTCTAAAATCTGCGACATTGTTAAAAGCGGTCTGCGACATTCTGATCAACAGTTCTAAAACTGCGACATTGTTAAAAGCGGTCTGCGACATTCTGATCAACAGTTCTAAAACTGCGACATTGTTAAAAGCGGTCTGCGACATTCTGATCAACAGTTCTAAAACTGTGACATTCTGATCAACAGTTCTAAAACTGCGACATTCTGATCAACAGTTCTAAAACTGTGACATTCTTATTATCACATAACTCCAAACTGCGACATTGTTAAAAGCGGTCTGCGACATTCTTATCAACAGTTCTAAAACTGCGACATTCTGATCAACAGTTCTAAAACTGTGACATTCTGATCAACAGTTCTAAAACTGTGACATTCTTATTATCCACATAACTCCAAACTGCGACATTGTTAAAAGCGGTCTGCGACATTCTGATCAACAGTTCTAAAACTGTGACATTCTGATCAACAGTTCTAAAACTGTGACATTCTGATCAACAGTTCTAAAACTGCGACATTCTGATCAACAGTTCTAAAACTGTGACATTCTGATCAACAGTATCCATTCATAACTCCAAACTGCGACATTGTTAAAAGCGGTCTGCGACATTCTGATCAACAGTTCTAAAACTGCGACATTGTTAAAAGCGGTCTGCGACAT
The DNA here is from genome assembly GCA_032433765.1 of Megaustenia siamemsis. NCBI lineage: Eukaryota > Metazoa > Mollusca > Gastropoda > Stylommatophora > Ariophantidae > Megaustenia > Megaustenia siamemsis. Next base: position 3,657,206 of record JAVIAB010000105.1, read on the forward strand.
TCTGATCAACAGTTCTAAAACTGTGACATTGTTAAAAGCGGTCTGCGACATTCTGATCAACAGTTCTAAAACTGCGACATTCTGATCAACAGTTCTAAAACTGCGACATTCTGATCAACAGTTCTAAAACTGCGACATTCTGATCAACAGTTCTAAAACTGCGACATTCTGATCACAGTTCTAAAACTGCGACATTGTTAAAAGCGGTCTGCGACATTCTGATCAACAGTTCTAAAACTGCGACATTGTTAAAAGCGGTCTGCGACATTCTTATCAACAGTGCTAAAACTGCGACATTGTTAAAAGCGGTCTGCGACATTCTTATCAACAGTGCTGAAACTGCGACATTCTTATCAACAGTGCTGTCTGCGACATTCTTATCAACAGTGCTGAAACTGCGACATTCTGATCAACAGTTCTAAAACTGCGACATTGTTAAAAGCGGTCTGCGACATTCTGATCAACAGTTCTAAAACTGCGACATTCTGATCAACAGTGCTCCAAACAGTGACTTCATTAACAGCGGTACTCAAACAATGGTGCTCCAAACTGCGAGATTCTTATCAACAGTGCTAAAACTGCGACATTCTTATCAACAGTGCTCCAAACTGCGACATTCTTATCAACAGTGCTCCAAACTGCGAGATTCTTATCAACAGTGCTAAAACTGCGACATTCTTATCAACAGTGCTCCAAACTGCGACATTCTTATCAACAGTGCTAAAACTGCGACATTCTTATCAACAGTGCTCCAAACTGCGAGATTCTTATCAACAGTGCTCCAAACTGCGACATTCTTATCAACAGTGCTCCAAACTGCGACATTCTTTTCAACAGTGCTCCAAACCGTGACTTCATTAACAGCGGTACTCCAACAACGGTGCTCCAGCAGCAGCGCTATAAACAACGACATTTTGTCGTATGGGCGACGTTAACGCGCCGAGGCGCTAACGAAGTCCACTCTAAACAACAGGAAAGAAACCGATGGTCTGTAATCAGAACGGGGCACTCCGGCGCCAGAGTTAATCTCTACAGGCTAGGACTCCGTGACATGATAACATGCGACCGTGGAGCACCCAGACACTAGAGTACATCCCATACGAAGGTATCGCTGTCAACGATGTAAGAAACAATAATAAAAAACAAAAAAAGTAAAAAAATTAAAGTACCCCCGTCACGCCAAGTGGCGTATAGGGAATATGGAGTTAAAGACCATACATTTTACAGACCTTCAGCACATGATTTTTGGGGTAGTGTGGTCGGCATTACGCCCGTGCCGCTTTACTTTCCCTGAAAAAAATCCGGTATCCATTAAAGGCTGGGTGAACCCGGAAGCCGTCGGTTGGGATCGAACCCTACCTCTTGTCATTTGTAGTCCAGTTCACTAACCACTGAGCTATCGCGGCTCCCTAAGAGTAAACAATATTTAGCACAAATATAAGCAACACTAGAAGACAAAATATGGGGAACTGGTAAAGACCTGAACCGTTGCGATCTGTTCGTGACCCAAGCTGGTCTAGTCGTCTAAATACAACAACAAAATCTGATCGTTAAAGAAGAAGAGGAGGAGGGCGATGATCAACATTAGATGACATGGTACACGATGATAGTTGCGGTTAGCAATATCACTGGAGGTGAGAATCTGTGCGGTGACATTGACATTCTCCAGATGTCAACCTTTGCAGTCAGTCTCAAGTTGGCAGATACTTCATAGCATCCCGTAGCTGTGTGCAGGCTGACCTGTCATCTCGTAGAGATGAACATGCCCGCTTTCAAGTCAGCCATCAGTCATGTATCAGACACACGATCAGTCATATATCAAACACACAAAACCAGCATGCGTGCTCTCAGATGTACCCAAGCGAGTGTTCTTCTTTCCTTCCTCATTTGCCATTCAGCGTCGAGGGGGAGATATAATTTGCGGCTTGCTGCCGGAGCTACTGAGTTTAGAGCTCTGTGCGCACCGTGAGCTGTGTTTTTCATCCGGATCGTATTTCTATATTCCGGTTACTTACGATGAATGACGATATCGTATGACGAAGGGCAGCTCGGATGTGTTCACTTTCGGTGCAGCTTGGCCTTATGTCTTTTGGTCTTTTATGTCTTGTGTGTGCTGTAGCTGCTATGATGGGGACTGCAGCTGCCTTTCTTTATTTGGATCCTTCAATGAGATGAGTTTTAATTCTTATGATTAAGCTGGCACGGGCGGTTGAGCAATTATGGATTTTAATTCGTTTGCAGCGATACCGGGGCCTTCGATTAACTATAACCATAATGTGCGGTCTCTTGCTCTTCTGTTTGCCTCTGCTGCTGCTAGTTTACAAATGTTTCTAATATTCCGTCAATCCATCTATTTCGTGGTCGACCCTTGGGTCTGAAGTTCTCACGGCATTTATTGAGTCTTGTAGTGCTCTGTTTTGATCACCCTGCCTTGTCACGTGGCCAAACCATTTTATCTATTGTTTCCTTATATATTCTATGGCGGGGGCTATTCCTAGCTTGTTTTCTCAGTTCTTCATTTCTGATCTTATCTCTCAGGCTGTTTCCTGTCATTCGTCTAACACATTTCATCTCTGTTGAGGCTAAAACGAGTGTTAAAACTAGTTGAGTCGAGTCTATTATTTCGAAGCACGTTCGATTTAATCACCGCTTGCTTTGTGCTCAGTCCTTCTTCATCTTCTGCGATCATGACTCTTTCAGAGTAGGATTCCGGACTGTCTCACGAAGGCAGCTGTCTGTTTAAGTGATTCGGTTGCCCCGTATAGCTTCTCTTCCAGGGAGGTGGGTGTGGACCACATTGGATCCACTCTGACTGATTACATGTTAGAACGTTGCACTGTGTTCCGCTCCATTTGCGTGCTCATTTCGATCGCACGTTATAGGAGAGTCCATCATCTGACCTGAGAGTCAAGTGATGCTGGTAACATTGGATAGAAGTTTAAATTCAATCATTTTATATATTAATGTTTAGTTCACCATTTTATTTCATTGTAATTTAATTGTTTATTTTACTAAAAAAATGTTAAGACGATTTGTGCAACAAGTCACGGTCAATAGAAATGAGAAATATAGTTCAGCGGTGTTATATAGAGCCAATTCTGGCATATGGTAGCGAATCATGGACAGTAGACAAACAATGAAAAAATGTTTAGAGGCCACAGAGATGGGATTTATCAGAATAATGTTGAAAGTTCCCTGGACAGCTAAAAAGACCAATAAGGAAGTTCTCAAAGAGGCCAACACAAAAAGGGAGGCACTAAAAAACGTCAGAAACAATCAACATCTATATGTCAGTCTATCTGTTAGTCTATATGTCAGTCTATCTGTCTGTCTATCTGTCTGTCTATCTGTCAGTCTATCTGTCTGTCTATCTGTCAGTTTATCTGTCAGTCTATCTGTCTGTCTATCTGTCTGTCTATCTGTCAGTCTATCTGTCAGTCTATCTGTCTGTCTCTCTCTCTGTCTGTCTCTCTGTCACTCTGTCTCTCTGTCTGCCTGTCTCTATCTCTCTCTATTTTAACTCGAGCGATTATTTTGAACATTCTTAGCCTCTTGAAAACATCTTGAGCTCTACAGTGAATCAAACAATCTTTCTAATCGTTCCGTTCAATAAATAAACATGTAGCATTAACACTAATCATGCTTTGTAACAAGCAAAAGTAACAACAAAGGTCTAGAATATAATATCCGCATGCGTGGCAATCCTTTGTCTGGGTCTGAAGCTAGGACAACCTACTCAAGGCACGAGAAAATACTTAATAGCTTCTATTCGCTGCCTTTGATGAAATAATAAAACGCATCAGTTGGTATTCTGGGTATTCACTGCTAGGAGAAGTGAGAGAGTCGGAAATTATTATGGGAAATGGGAGGTAGGATATGGATAACAACCGGATCCCTTGAGCAAATATTTACTGAAAAGGAGATGGATAACAACCGGACCCCTGAGCAAATATTTACTGAAAGTGAGATGGATAATATCCTGATCCCTTGAGCAAATATTTACTTAAAAGGAGATGGATAACAACCGGATCCCTTGAGCAAATATTTACTGAAAGTGAGATGGATAATAACCTGATCCCTTGAGCAAATATTTACTGAAAAGGAGATGGATAACAACCGGACCCCTGTGCAAATATTTACTGAAAGTGAGATGGATAATAATCTGATCCCTTGAGCAAATATTTACTGAAAAGGAGATGGATAACAACCGGACCCCTGTGCAAATATCGAGGTAAACATAAAGAATGAAAGAGCCAAAAAATCGAGATGCACAGATGCCATCCATGAGTGAATCCTGGAGTAGAGCAAGGGAGTGAAAGCCTGGCAGGAGATCGTATCAAATGGTGGATGAATATAAGAAATGGCGCATTCATAATTCAAAACAAAATTAAATAATGCTGTTAAAAAAAGGACGCAAGAGAAAAGAAGCGAAATCCCCAGGATATAAATCAGCCATGTTCATTCTACTGCCTGAGCTGTGATGGATGTACTGACGACATTCTTCTTATTTTTACTTTCAGCTCCCTGTGGAGCATAGGTCTTTCCAAGTCGTTCTGTTTCTTGCCATTCTTTCAAGATCATTCCATGTCTTCCCCATTATCTTCATCTTTGCTTCTATCTGTCTTTTTCAAGAATTAATTGGTCTTCCTCTTTGTATTCTTCCATGGCAATTCCAAAAAAAGGGCCTGTTGTGTAATACTCTCAGTTGGCTTCCGTAGTGTGTGTCCTATCCAGCGCCATCGTCTTCGCTGTATCTCTTTATCCACTGGTATTTGACTGGTACATTTCCATAATTCTATGTTAGTGATTTTGTCCTGCCATTTACATTCTGTTATTCTGCGTAAGCCTCCATTAATGAAAGTCTGTATCTTCGTGATTGTCATTGTTGTTGTTCTCCATGTGTCACAGCCATATAATAAGACTGACTTAACATTGGAGTTGAAAAGTTTTATTTTTGTATTTAGCCTAATTTCTTTGGACTTCCATATGTTTCACAGTGCAACAAAAGCTCCTCTTGATTTTGATATCCTTATTTTGGTATCATTTTCTTCACCCTAGCACTCACATCTATGACCTCACATACACCTCTACAACACTCCCTAACACACACATCTACTACAACCTCACATACACCTCTACAACACTCCCTAACACACACCTCTACTACAACCTCACATACACCTCTGCAACACTCCCTAACACACACATCTACTACAACCTCACATACACCTCTACAACACTCCCTAACACACACATCTACTATAACCTCACATACACCTCTACAACACTCCCTAACACACACATCTACAACTTCATATGCACCTCTACAACACTCCCTAACACTCACATCTATGACCTCACATACACCTCTACAACACTCCCTAACACACACATCTACAACTTCATATGCACCTCTACAACACTCCCTAACACTCACATCTATGACCTCACATACACCTCTACAACACTCCCTAACACTCACATCTACAACCTCATATGCACCTCTACAACACTCCCTAACACTCACATCTATGACCTCACATACACCTCTACAACACTCCCTAACAATCACATCTACAACCTCACATACACCTCTACAACACTCCCTAACACTCACATCTATGACCTCACATACACCTCTACAACACTCCCTAACACTCACATCTACAACCTCACATGCACCTCTACAACACTCCCTAACACTCACATCTACAATCTCACATGCACCTCTACAACACTCCCTAACACTCACATCTACAACCTCACATACACCTCTACAACACTCCCTAGCACTCACATCTACAACCTCACATACACCTCTACAACACTCCCTAACACTCACATCTACAACCTCACATATACCTCTACAACACTCCCTAACACTCACATCTACAACCTCACATACACCTCTACAACACTCCCTAACACACACATCTACAACCTCACATACACCTCTACAACACTCCCTAACACTCACATCTACAACCTCACATACACCTCTACAACACTCCCTAACACACACATCTACAACCTCACATACACCTCTACAACACTCCACTACACACACATCTACAACCTCACATACACATCTACAACACTCCCTAACACTCACATCTACAACCTCACATACACCTCTACAACACTCCCTAACACTCACATCTACAACCTCACATACACCTCTACAACACACATCTACAACTCACATACACATCACAACCTCACATACTACAACACTCACATCACAACCTCACATACACCTCTACAACACACTCACATCTACAACCTCACATACACCTCTACAACACTCACATCTACAACCTCACATACACCTCTACAACACTCACATCTACAACCTCACATACACCTCTACAACACTCACATCTACAACCTCACATACACCTCTACAACACTCCCTAACACTCACATCTACAACCTCACATACACCTCTACAACACTCACATCTACAACCTCACATACACCTCTATAACACTCACATCTACAACCTCATTAATATCTAATCTCTCCCTCCCCTCCTCCCGAACCGCCACAAATATGTGACCTAATTTCACTGTGTTGTTTATTTTCAAGATTTGATTGACAGCTGAATGTTCGTCAAAAGACCCTCCGTCACTTCCTAATAAACACACTAAACACTTCGTCCTTATAACTTTATGGATAATATCTGCTAGTTATATCTCCTTTCAGCTCAATTACCTTAATATAACCATGGTTTGATGTGCAGGAACGATAACCGCATGTACTGTCGTTCATCTGTAGATCTAATAACACTCGCTACCAGGCTATGATCGTCAAGATGCATGTGTTTGATTATCTCAAGAATTTCATATCAAACGGTCTCCCTTTACCCAGCGATCTCTCACTGTTATTACTTCCTATACAGACTTCGCTTGAGAGACAAGTTATGCAGATTTCACTTATGAATTGAGATTTCTACTCCAGTTTTACCAAAAAAAGGAGACAAAGTGATTGTGTTTCAGTGGTATCAGGGTTGGACAGAATCTCAGTCTCTCATTGTTGGACTGAATCTCAGTCTCTCATTGTTGGACTGAAATCTCTGTCTTCAATAATCTCAGCGTCTCATATTTGGCCAGAATTTTAACCTCTCATTGTTGGACAGAATCTCAGTCTCTCATTGTTGGACAGAATCTCAGTCTCTCATTGTTGGACTGAAAGCTGTCTTCAAGAATCTCAGCGTCTCATTTTTGGCCAGAATTTTAACCTCTCATTGTTGGACAGAATCTCAGTTTTCGAGAGTCTCAGCCTCTCAGTGTTGACCAGAATCCCAGCCTTCAAGAATCAGCCTTTCAGTGTTGGCCAGAATCCCAGCCTTCAAGAATCAGCCTCTCAGTGTTGGCCAGAATCCCAGCCTTCAAGAGTCAGCCTTTCAGTAGCCACACAACTAGATACACCGGTTACATGCCATCATAAGAAACAGATAATCAAATCAATCAGAGGACCACACGCCTCAAATCAGGATGCCTTTCATAATATGAATAGATATGAACAAGTTATCATTATACGCCTAAGAACAGGACACAATCGACTCCATAGTCACATGTATACAAAATTCAAGATCGGCACATCAACTACTTGTACATGTGGACAGGCGCCCCAGACTGCTGAACACATACTTCAAGACTGTACTGAATATAGTAGACTGAGGAAAATCCATTGGCCCATAGATACAACACTACAGATAAAACTATATGGGCCACTGCAAGAATTACAAAAGACAGTAACATTTATACAGGAAACGACATTGCAGATATAGACAATACTTCAGGCGAACGACAGATATATATATATATAAATAGCCTTTCAGTGTTAGCCAGAATCTCAGCCTCTCTTCGTTGACCAGAATCTCAGCCTGTTATTCTGTTTCCAGGGGCACCACTAGGAGGTGGATTAGCTGTGCCTTTGATCCTGACGCAAGCATTTAACTATGAGTCCCTGACCTATAGTACCAACACTTATATACAAATCGTCCTCTTACTGCCATGACACTCTCAGAGGGAAAATAACAGATATGATATACTGGAAAGATAACAGATATGATATACTGGAAAGATAACAGATATGATATACTGGAAAGATAACAGATATGATATACTGGAAAGATAACAGATATGATATACTGGAAAGATAACAGATATGATACACTGGAAAGATAACAGATATGATATACTGGAAAGATAACAGATATGATATACTGGAAAGATAACAGATATGATACACTGGAAAGATAACCGATATGACATACTGGAATGATAACAGATATGACATATTGGAAAGATAACAGATATGACATACTGGAAAGATAACAGATATGATATACTGGAAAGATAACCGATATGACATACTGGAAAGATAACAGATATGACATATTGGAAAGATAACAGATATGACATACTGGAAAGATAATAGATATGATATACTGGAAAGATAACCGATATGACATACTGGAAAGATAACAGATATGACATATTGGAAAGATAACAGATATGACATACTGGAAAGATAATAGATATGATATACTGGAAAGATAACCGATATGACATACTGGAAAGATAACAGATATGACATATTGGAAAGATAACAGATATGACATACTGGAAAGATAATAGATATGATATACTGGAAAGATAACCGATATGACATATTGGAAAGATAACAGATATGACATATTGGAAAGATAACAGATATGACATATTGGAAAGATAACAGATATGACATATTGGAAAGATAACAGATATGACATATTGGAAAGATAACCGATATGACATATTGGAAAGATAACCGATATGACATATTGGAAAGATAACAGATATGACATACTCTGCCGTCAACAGTACGTGCATCCCCTGACAAGATTGTGCGATCTGTTGGACTATATAAGTTCATGCCATGATGTGGCTACCACTCAATTGATTATATTTCCTGTGGTCAGCGGTGAGCACGTATGTGATTGCAAGTTCCTGCGTGATCTAGCCAGTAACTTCTGCTGTCAAATTGATTTCATCCTTGGTCCTAGCTGTCTGAACGGGTCAGCAGCTTCCCTGGCTGGAGATGGCCGTTAGGAAGAAGAGTTCTCTCGCTTGATTTCCCGATTTAGCCGGCACTGTTGTGACAGAGGTCGTTGAGTGCAAACCGTAGTTATAGTTATGGTTAGTTAAGGCCCCTGTATCATCATCATCATGTGCCATACCGGTTGTCGTAGGTGATCATGTCCCTCCACAATCTTCTATCTACAGTGCATCGTATCAGTTCTGTTGTTGACTGTTTTCCATGCCATGACACCAAGCTATCCAGTATTTTCTCTCTTTGTCGTCCGCGATCTCTCTTTCCTTTTATTTTGCCAGTTGTAACCAAGTATTCCAACTTTCCTCTTCTCATGATGTGCCCGAAAAATGTTGATTGCTTCTTTCTGTTTTTTTTTTAAGAGCTCCCTTCTTGTGTTTGCCTCTTTGAGAACTTTCTCATTGGTCATTTTAGCTGTCCAGGGAACTTTCAACATTCTTCTGAGAAATCCCATCTCTGTGGCCTGTAATAGTCTTTTCATTTGTTTGTCTACTGTCCATGATTCGCTTCCATAGGTCAGAATTGGTTCTATACAGCACCGATGAACTCTCTTTCTCATTTTTATTGACATAGATTTGTTGCATAAGATATTTTTCATTTTCTGAAATGCTATTTTGGCCTGAGCTATTCTGCTTTTTATTTCTGAGGCGCATCTACCATCTAAAAAAAAAAAAAAAAAAAATGAAAATCCATAATTGCTCAACCACCCGTGCCAGTGGAATCATCCGAATTAACATCTCATCGAATATTCAAACAAGGAAAGACAGCAGTATCTCCATCATAGTCGTTACAGCGTACGCCAAATGATATGAGGCCAAGCGGAACCGAAAGTGAACGCAGCTGAACTGTTCGTCATACGATATCATCATTCATCTTAAGCAATCTGAATATAGAAACACCATCCGGATGAAAAGCACAGCTCACGGTGTGCACAGAGCACTAAACTCAGTAGCTCCGGCAGCAAGCCGTACTTGGAATATGAGGAAACTGCAACAAGGAACACTTTTCAGACAGTACCTTAACGGTCCATATCGATTATCCGCCATATTGACCGGAACTGGTTGAGATACTTATAGAGCACAGACATATCGCAAGCATTGTCATCTCTGTAATGTTTATATTTCCGGCCTGTACGTCCACACACACACGAGCACACACACACACACGAGCACACACACACCAGCACACACACCCCAGCATACATTTGACACAGTGCTACGGTTTACCTCTATCTCTAAAAACAAGAAAAACGGCTCAGAATCTTTCGAGATAATGCTGATATCAAATTTAGAAAATGCGTAAAGAGACAAGGCCGTGCACCGCGAAATCATCGTGTTCTTTCAGCGGATGGATCTGTCCAGTATCGGCAGATCCAGCCAGGAGAGAAGCTGTTCAACAAAACAACATCCAGCATAAGACACGAATATTTTTACCAAAATACAGACTTATCATGATTGTTTGCCACGAACCGTCTTTCAAGACACCAAAGGCAATATTATTACAATATACCTCAGTCGATGTGTTGGTGTAAATTAGATTTGTGTGTATGTTTGTGCTGCCATTTGTACAAGCTTGTATCCCACTCATTTATGCGGCTCCTCTCTCTCTCTCTCTCACTCTCTCTCTCACTCTCTCTCTCACTCTCACTCTCTCTCTCTCACACACACTCTCTCTCTCTCTCTCTCTCTCTCTCTCTCTCTACAGTTTCTCTGGCACTGTCAGAACTCTGTCAGAACTCTGTCAGAACAGTGCTCTCTCTCTCACTCTCTCTCTCTCTCACTCTCTCTCTCTCTCACTCTCTCTCTCTCACTCTCTCTCTCTCACTCTCTCTCTCTCACTCTCTCTCTCTCACTCTCTCTCTCTCTCACTCTCTCTCTCTCTCACTCTCTCTCTCTCTCTCACTCTCTCTCTCTCACTCTCTCTCTCACTCTCTCTCTCTCACTCTCTCTCTCTCACACACACACTCTCTCTCTCTCTCTCTCTCTCTTCTACAGTTTCTCTGGCACTGTCAGAACTCTGTCAGAACTCTGTAAGAACTCTGTCAGAACTCTGTCAGAACTCTGTCAGAACAGTGCTCTCTCTCTCACTCTCTCTCTCTCTCACTCTCTCTCTCTCACTCTCTCTCTCTCTCACTCTCTCTCTCTCACTCTCTCTCTCTCTCACTCTCTCTCTCACTCTCTCTCTCTCACTCTCTCTCTCTCTCACTCTCACTCTCTCTCTCTCACTCTCTCTCTCTCTCTCTCTCTCTCTCTCTATTCAGGAAGGAACCGGGCAATTGTTCAGCCCAGGATCGATGACTGGAAGCACAAAGCAGTTTCTATTTTACGTTTTCATGTGACTGAGTCCGATTATATGGGGCACAATGTTTTCTAATCAAATCATCGTTTTGCCTAAATAAACTGTATTGCATGCGTGAAGTCTCGGTGAAGTTCGGTGAAGTTCGGTGAAGTCTCGGTGAAGTCTCGGTGACGTTCGAAGTCTCGGTGACGTTCGGTGAAGTCTCGGTGAAGTTCGGTGAAGTCTCGGTGACGTTCGGTGAAGTCTCGGTGAAGTTCGGTGAAGTCTCGGTGAAGTTCGGTGAAGTCTCGGTGAAGTTCGGTGAAGTCTCGGTGACGTTCGGTGAAGTCTCGGTGACGTTCGGTGAAGTCTCGGTGACGTTCGGTGAAGTCTCGGTGACGTTCGGTGAAGTCTCGGTGACGTTCGGTGAAGTCTCGGTTTTGTTCTGTGAAGTTCGGTGAAGTCTCGGTGACGTTAGGTGAAGTCTCGGTGAAGTTCGGTGAAGTTCGGTGCAGTCAGCAGACGTTTCATGGGTGCCAACAACGCTTTAACTGACGTATCTTGGGTCAAGGCGTAGTCGTCTATATAAAGTAAAGTACCCCCGTCACGCCAAGTAGCGTATAGGGAATATGGCGTTAGTGACCATAAATTTTACAGACCTTCGGCACATGATTTTTTGGGGTAATGTGGTCGGTATTACGCCCGTGCAACATCAACATAACTACAGACGGCAGGCAATTAAAACAGAACATCAACATAACTATAGACGGCAGGCAACTAAAACAGAACATCAACATAACTATAGACGGCAGGCAACTAAAACAGAACATCAACATAACTATAGACGGCAGGCAACTAAAACAGAAGATCAACATAACTATAGACGGCAGGCAACTAAAACAGAACATCAACATAACTATAGACGGCAGGCAACTAAAACAGAACATCAACATAACTATAGACGACAGACAACTAAAACAGAACATCAACATAACTATAGAAGGCAGATAACTAAAACAGAACATCAACATAACTATAGACGGCAGGCAACTAAAACAGAACATCAACATAACTATAGACGGCAGACAACTAAAACAGAACATCAACATAACTATAGACGACAGACAACTAAAACAGAACATCAACATAACTATAGAAGGCAGATAACTAAAACAGAACATCAACATAACTATAGACGGCAGGCAACTAAAACAGAACATCAACATAACTATAGACGGCAGGCAACTAAAACAGAAGATCAACATAACTATAGACGGCAGGCAACTAAAACAGAAGATCAACATAACTATAGACGGCAGACAACTAAAACAGAACATCAACATAACTATAAATGGCAGACAACTAAAACAAGTAGAGGAATTTAAATGCCTAGGAAGTTTAGTGACAAACAGCAATTCATAAACAGCAGAGATAGAATCAAGATGCAACAAAGCTTGTCAAATCATTGGACAGTTATCACCACTATTGTCCAACAAGGAAATAACTCTGGAGGCAAAACGGGCACTCTACAATACAATCTTCATCCCAACGTTGTGCTACCAATGTCGGTCCTGGACCGTAGATGCAAAAACAATAAGAAAAATAACCTCTACTGAGATGAAATGTGTCAGACGAATGACAGGAAACAGTCTGAGTGATAAGATCAGAAATGAAGAACTGAGAAAACGCTAGGAATAGCCCCAGCAATATTTTTTGATTGTCCTCGTTCTTTATTTGTTGATTGTCACATTTCCTTATTTGTTGATTGTCACATTTTTTTATTTGTTGATTGTCCTAGTTCTTTAATTCTTAATTGTCACAGTTCCTTATTTGTTGATTGTCACAGTTCCTTATTTGTTGATTGTCACAGTTCCATATTTGTTGATTGTCACAGTTCATTATTTGTTGATTGTCCTCGTTATTTATTTGTTGATTGTCACATTTCTTTATTTCTTGATTGTCCTAGTTCTTTATTTGTTGATTGTCACAGTTCTTTGTTAGTTGATTGTCTTAGTTCTTTATTTGCTGATTGTCTTAGTTCTTTATTTGCTGATTGTCTTAGTTCTTTATTTGCTGATTGTCTTAGTTCTTTATTTGTTGATTGTCATCATCATCATCATCATCGAGTGCCATCTCCGCAACGAAGGTTGGCTATCATGGAGCGCCATTCTGCTCTGTCTCTTGCTTTGATGGTGCAGGTTGTCATAGGCTGGTTTTCCATCTTTTGATGTTACTCGTCCATGCTAGTCTTGGTCTGCCTCTGCCTCTTTTACCTCATATTTTCCCCTCCAAGATTACTTTTAGTAGGATGTTGTGTCTTTTAACATGGCCCAAAAATCGCATTTGTCTTGTTTGAATTGTATTTAGTAGGTATCTTTTCATTTTTCATTTTTAGTTGTTTTAAGACTTTGATTGTCACAGTTCCTTATTTGTTTATTGTCCTATGTGTTTTACTTGTTGATAGACAAAGTTACTCTCAATAGAATTTTCCTGTTGTCACTTGTCTTCATTATGTTCTTGTTAATGTTCCCGCCATGTTCTTGTTCCCGCCATGTTCTTGTTAATGCTCCAACCATGTTCTTGTTAATGCTCCAACCATGTTCTTGTTAATGCTCCAACCATGTTCTTGTTAATGCTCCAACCATTTTCTTGTTAATGCTCCAACCATGTTCTTGTTAATGCTCCAACCATGTTCTTGTTAATGCTCCAACCATGTTCTTGTTAATGCTCCAACCATGTTCTTGTTAATGCTCCAGCCATGTTCTTGTTAATGCTCCAACCATGTTCTTGTTATTGTTCCCGCCATGTTCTTGTTCCCGCCATGTTCTTGTTAATGCTCCAACCATGTTCTTGTTAATGCTCCAACCATGTTCTTGTTAATGCTCCAACCATGTTCTTGTTAATGCTCCAACCATGTTCTTGTTAATGCTCCAACCATGTTCTTGTTAATGCTCCAACCATGTTCTTGTTCCCGCCATGTTCTTGTTATTGTTCCCGCCATGTTCTTGTTCCCGCCATGTTCTTGTTAATGCTCCAACCATGTTCTTGTTAATGCTCCAACCATGTTCTTGTTAATGCTCCAACCATGTTCTTGTTAATGCTCCAACCATGTTCTTGTTATTGTTCCCGCCATGTTCTTGTTATTGTTCCCGCCATGTTCTTGTTAATGTTCCCGCCATGTTCTTGTTAATGCTCCAACCATGTTCTTGTTAATGCTCCAACCATGTTCTTGTTAATGCTCCAACCATGTTCTTGTTAATGCTCCAACCATGTTCTTGTTATTGTTCCCGCCATGTTCTTGTTATTGTTCCCGCCATGTTCTTGTTAATGCTCCAACCATGTTCTTGTTAATGCTCCAACCATGTTCTTGTTAATGCTCCAACCATGTTCTTGTTATTGTTCCCGCCATGTTCTTGTTAATGTTCCCGCCATGTTCTTGTTAATGTTCCCGCCATGTTCTTGTTAATGTTCCCGCCATGTTCTTGTTAATGTTCCCGCCATGTTCTTCCTAGAATCTAATGTTATTCTGTTTATATATTCCAGAACCTTCCAAGCGCGCACGCACCGCCTACACCAGCGCTCAACTCGTGGAGTTGGAGAAAGAGTTTCACTTTAACCGTTACTTGTGTCGACCACGTAGAATAGAGATGGCGGCCTTGCTCAACCTCACCGAACGGCAGATCAAGATCTGGTTTCAGAACCGTCGGATGAAGTTCAAGAAAGAGCAGAGAGGGAAGGGCTCGGTGGACAAGCACGGCCCAAAGTCAGAAGGTAGTTTCTCCGGAAGTGACACGGAGAACTCTTCATGTCACGGGTTGTCCAGCATGAGCGCTGAACGAAGTCCTGGTATAGCGGACTGTGCTGTGGTGAAGGCTACTGCCGGGGGAAATAGTGGTGGAGGTACTGGAGATAGCGGCGGGGGAGACCTGAACGGGCTGAGGTTGTCTCCTAGCTCCAGTCACGGAGAAACAAACCACTTCCTGCAAACGAGAACAGGTAGAGGGCACTCGCCCAACACCTCGTTGGGAGATCATGAATCTGCGTGTAGCCTACAAGCTCAGCTGCGATCACAGGGCGGGATGCAACTCCCACACATGGAACCCACGCCCCTGCCACATCAACCACAACAGAGCATCAAATCTGAGAGCCCTAACCCCATCATCATGTCTCCGGGTCAAGGCCACGCCAGCAAGCAGGTTAGTCACCAACAATCGACGCGACAACCCCAGCATCAACAGGCCTCTTCTCACACTCAGGACAACCCGTCCCCCCTGCCTTCCACCCCTAACCCGTACTCACATGCAGGAGTTCACCAGCAACGCCATCACCAGCAACACATGGCCAGCCACGGCCCGGGATATGGGCCCCACCCATCCAGACACTATTCTGGTGCCAACAACATGCTGGTCACCGGAAGCATGTATTCAGACATAAACCCGCTGGACAACCACACGAACATCCACAATTCAATAACCTCCCACTCCAGCATGTCCTCCCCCATGAACTGCTCCGTATCCTCAATGGGCTACACCCAAGGCACCTACGACTACATCCCAAAGCTGACACATTTATAGTGTCGACTACGTCACTTCCTGGTCTTGTATGTGTCACTTAGAGCTGCTCTATTCGTGACTGTGGTTTCGTGCAGTACTCTCACATCTGGATACTAATTCTGTCAACAGCAAGACAGGCAGGCTATAGAACTTTCTTGCATGCATGGGATAATAGGCAATAAAACATTAGTAGGACATTGCAATGTCACTGCCCCGGTGACAAAGAGCATTGTCGAGTGTGTTTTCCCACTGTGTTATCTCAAAATAACAGCCCAGTAACTGCGCAAACAGTTGACATCTTAATATTGTAACTTATTTAGGTTCATCAGTCAGCATTTAAAACTGTTTATTATTAACTTTCTAGTGTTATAGGTTCACAAGTCAGGATTTTAAACTGTTTATTATTAACTTTCTAGTGTTATAGGTTCACAAGTCAGGATTTTAATTCTTTCAGTACGGAAGGTTATTACCAATCCAGCTGTAGAGATTTCAGAGTAAAATTGTTCATGTTTTTAAATATTAATCTACATGTTTATAATTATCTAACACTGAACATATTATAAATGAATTTTTAGATAATTAAACAAATAATTGTATTCCACCAATACCAAGATGATACAAGACATGTAAAAAGAATATGGTTTGATGACGGTTCACACTAATCAAATTGAGAGTGACGCACTGTGCGGCGAAACGGAACATGACCGTAATCTGCATGACTCATCGTGCATCAACACGTACGAAAAGAGTTAAACTGTTTAGGTCTGTTATCGACTTTGTTATGTTATAGGTTCACATGTCTGCATTGTAATTGTTTAGGTTCACAATTCAACATCACATTATTTTTTAGGCAGCATTTTAACTTGTTACACACACGAGCCAGCATTTTGAATTCTAGTGGGGTCAGAGGTCAACATTGTGTCTGGGTTCATAAATGGTCTGATGTACATCTAACCATTGATGCAGTCTTTCTTTCTTTCTTTCTTTCTTTCTTTCTTTCTTTCTTTCTTTCTTTCTTTCTTGTCTATATCCTGATCGTCATCCCTGTCAAATGGGTGCAAGGCGAGCGTATAATTGCTCTGATGTGGTTTGTCGCTAGATTGTGATAGCTACGCCTTTTAGGCAAGCCATCGTTGACTCCAACCATCCTTGACTCCAACCATCCTTGACTCCAACCATCCTTGACTCCAACCATCCTTGACTCCAACAATCCTTGACTCCAACCATCCTTGACTCCAACCATCATTGACTCCAACTATCCTTGACTACAACTATCGTTGACTCTAACTATCCTTGACTCCAACTATCCTTGACTACAACTATCCTTGACTACAACTATCCTTGACTCCAACCATCCTTGACTACAACTATCCTTGACTACAACTATCCTTGACTCCAACCATCCTTGACTCCAACCATCCTTGACTCCAATCATCCTTGACTCCAACCATCCTTGACTCCAGCCACCCTTGACTCCAAATATTCTTGACTCCAACCATCCTTGTCTTCAATCATCCTTGACTCCAACTATCCTTGACTCCAACTATCCTTGTCTTCAATCATCCTTGACTCCAACCATCCTTTACTCCAACTATCCTTGTCTTCAATCATCCTTGACTCCAACTATCCTTGACTCCAACCATCCTTGTCTTCAATCATCCTTGACTCCAACCATCCTTGACTCCAACTATCCTTGACTCCAACCATCCTTGACTCCAACCATCCTTGACTCCAACTATCCTTGTCTGCAACTATCGTTGACTCCACTATCCTTGACTAACTATCCTTGTCTTCAATCATCCTTGACTCCAACCATCCTTGACTCCAACTATCCTTGTCTACAACTATCGTTGACTCCACTATCCTTGTCTCCAACCATGCTTGACTCCAGCCATCCTTGACGCCAACTATCCTTGACTCCAACCATCCTTGACGCCAACTATCGTCGTCAGATATGATCTCTAGTCAATATTACAAATGACCCTGCCATCTTCACCCATCAGACGCTCCCATAGACCATGCTGACTAGAGAAGGTTCACAAATTATCATGAGAGCTAACATTCACCTACATTCACCTACAACATTTCAAATGTAAGCGAATGTGAGTCTCTCCTTTTTCTGGGCTTACGCTCATTGACCTTTCCAGTTAGAGAGACTGTACCAAGAGATCACGGTACAGGTGACAAGGTCCCTGGTACACACGATCTAGTTAAGCTAGGTCCACGATGAAAGAGATGACTGAAGCGTGCCCGATATATACCAGCGGGGATTCATATTTACGGCGTGGATTCGTGTTTACGGCGGTGGTTAGAAAAGCGGCAGAGTTGCGGTCGGGAACATTACATTTTATATAAAATAGGTTCCCATAGTGTAAGATCTAAATGCAAGTAACAAAAGATAAATAAGAGCTTAATACTGGGGAACAAGACATGTGAGAGTATTGAGAAATGGAAGAGCGGACAGGTTGGCTAGATGTGCTGTCATTGAAGACGGCAACCAATGGATCAAAGAGGCCAAAATAAATCCGGAAACAACCAACAATGAGAAACCAAATAAAAGCATAGTGGTAGAAAATTCAAACATCAACGAGCTACTCTTCGCAGATGACCAATGCCTAATATATGAGGATGAAAACCTGCTACAACAGCATTTAACATCTCTAGATAAAAGCTGCACAAACTACAGAATGAAAACAAACACTTTCAACCTTCTGTGGAGTATAGGTCTTCAACATACACTTTAAGCTCCCTGTGGACTATAGGTCTTCAACATACACTTTAAGCTCCCTGTGGACTATAGGTCTTCAACATACACTTTAAGCTCCCTGTGGACTATAGGTCTTCAACATACACTTTAAGCTCCCTGTGGACTATAGGTCTTCAACATACACTTTAAGCTCCCTGTGGACTATAGGTCTTCAACATACACTTTCAGCTCCCTGTGGACTATAGGTTTTCAACATACACTTTCAGCTCCCTGTGGACTATAGGTCTTAAACGAACACTTTCAGCTCCCTGTGGAGCATAAGTCTTCAATAAACACTTTTCATGTCGACCTGTTTCTTGCCATTCTTTTAAGATCATTCCATGTCTTCCCCGTCATCTTCATCTCTGTTTCTATCTGTCTTTACCAAGAATATTTTGCTCTTTCCCTTTGTCTTTTGCACTGGAATGTTAGTGATTTTGTCCTGCCATTTCCATCCTTTTATTCTGTATAAGCATCCATTAATGACAGTCTGTATCTTCACGATTGTAAAGTGTGTTGTTCTCCTTGTTTCATGGCCATATAACAGGACTGACTTAACATTGGAGTTGAAGATACATTTTTTTTTAGTTATTTTTGAATTTAAATTTTTTTTTTTTTAGGGGGGGGGATTAATTTGTTTCCCAGTGCAGCGAAGTACCTCTTGCTTTTGATATCCTTAATTTGTTATCATTTTCTCTTCCTCCTTCTTTGTCTATATTACTGCACAGACTGTACGTCTAGTAGAGGTATTTCTCCCATTGTTATTTGGTTATTGACAACTGCATTAATTCTCATAATTTTGGTCTTATCTCGATTCACCTACGCAGATTATGCATAATGTCTGTTTCTGTTATAAAAATATATCTAATTTTGTAAAAGAACAAAAAACATTATTTTGTTCCTTATTACAAACAAGAGACAGTTTTTCCTTATTACAAACAAGAAACAGTTTTTCCTTATTACAAACAAGAAACAGTTTTTCCTTATTACAAACAAGAAACAGTTTTTCCTTATTACAAACAAGAGACAGTTTTTCCTTATTACAAAACAAGAGACAGTTTTTCCTTATTACAAACAAGAAACAGTTTTTCCTTATTACAAACAAGAGACAGTTTTTCCTTATTACAAAACAAGAGACAGTTTTTGCTTATTACAAAACAAGAAACAGTTTTTCCTTATTACAAAACAAGAAACAGTTTTTCCTTATTACAAAACAAGAAACAGTTTTTCCTTATTACAAAACAAGAGACAGTTTTTCCTTATTAGAAACAAGAAACAGTTTTTCCATATTACAAAACAAGAAACAGTTTTCCTTATTACAAAACAAAACAGAAAAAAACGAGTAAATTTGTTGTTAAATTCACTGTTCTGATGAGAAAGAAGAGGCTGTTTATCCCGAGTTAGTTGATAGAATGTTGATGTTATTGTGCTGCACAAGGGGGTCAATGACAACAGAATGAACACTCCTTCGTTGAAACTCGTGTCTGTAGTCACCAATCCCACGTCAATGTTTGTCATTTTATGAAGTCTAATCACAGTACACAGAAAAAGACATCACCACAATACAAAATAAAGACAAGTGGAGCAATATTAAAACAGGTAAATGAATTTAAATATTTGAGAACTTTGTTAACCTCAGACGGAAGATGTACAAAAGAGGTGAGATGTAGAATGGCTCAGGCAAAAGCAGCTTTCCAAAAAATGAGGAAGAGACTATGCAATCCATTTTTGACAATAGAAACAAGAAAAAGAGTTCTTAAATATTATGTAGAGCCAGTCTTAACATGTGGATGTGAATCATGGACAATATGACAACAGACAAGAAAATCACTGGAGTCTGTAGAAATGTGGTTTTACAGAAGAATGTTGAGAATACCATGGACAGCTAAGAAGAGTATTGAAGATGTTCTGAGAGAGGTCAAAGCAAAAAGAGAGCTAATTTCCAATATTAGGAAGAAACAATCATCATTTTTTGGCCATGTAATGAGAAGAGAACAACTGGAATATATTTAACAACTGGGAAAATTGAGGGACGAAGAGATAGAAGGAAGCAAAGAGATAATATACCAGACAGCTTAAGAGAATGACTTGGCAGAAGGTCAACAACAGAAATGATAAATAACTGTTGAGATCGAAAGTTGTGGAGAGACATGATCACCTACGCCAGCAGGCCCGGTACTTGATGATGAATCACTGTGTAGGTACATGACAGTATCATAAGCGTGTCAACCTCAACAAAATATGGCGGTGCCCCCTGGTAGCCTACTTTGGGAAGCACTTTGAAGACAGAAGCAAACGGACAGAAGACTTAAGCGTATATGCTTACGTTCTTCAACGTCTAACTTATTTTTGTCGTTCCTCTCCGGTAGGACTGGGGTACACTATATGACCTATCTAAATATTTTCATTTACTTGGTAAAATTACCATTAGTTCAAAGTTGCATTTTAAAATTAATTTTTATATTATTTCACAGTTGTATTTTAATAACTTGGTAAAAATACCATCTTTATCGATCAGAATTCTGTCTAACGCGGGTTTCGAACACTGTACGTCGGTTTTCAGCCAGTAAAGAGTGGTTTTAGTAGTACGGCCACGCACACCTCAGGTTGGAGTCAGAAACGAAAAACCCGAGTATGGTTAACTTTTATCGTTGTCTCTTCCTTAAAAAACCTATTACCTTGACTAGACCTACAAATTGACATATATCTGTGCAGTAATACCAACAAAAATGGTAGGAACAAAACCCTGCAAGAATATATAGAACAACAACAACTTAAATGGTTGGGTCACCTGGTCAGAATGAATTCTTACCAATCACCATCAAGGGCGTTCTTCTCGAGAATGCATGTGAAAAGACCAAGAGGAAGACCCAGAAGAAGATGGATAGATGCAAAGACAGAGACATGTAATAACAAAGGAAAATCACTAATTCAGACAGTTCGAGCAGCTCAAGAACGACAAATGATATAACCACGACACCTTTTAGGTATCAGTGAGAAAGAGAAAAGAAGATGGATAGATGCAGTGATAGAGACATGTAATAACAAAGGAAAATCACTAATTCAGACAGTTCGAGCAGCTCAAGAACGACAAATGATATAAACCACGACACCGTTTATGTATCAGTGAGAAAGAGAAAAAGAAAAATATCAAAAAAGAGGGAGGAACAGAAATTCGATCTGCAAATCGATTGATTCGATGAGCATGATAAGAAAAGTGGAATCGGGCACTCTACGCATGCAATTGGTAGAGTTATCGCAGAAGTCACAAATACGTAAGGTAACCTTTGACTACGTTCCAGGACATGCGAGAGTACGGGAAAATGAAAGAACGGACAGGTAGGCTAGCTGTGCTATCATTGACGACGGTCAGCCAATGGATCGGGTGGACATCATCAATGCCCTCCAAACTGTGGGAAGAGCACAGGACTTCGACAACCATGAGTCCACGTCACTTCGGATGAAAGAGATGGGAGTTAAGATGAGCACGGCCAGAAATGAGAAACTTAGTGGCCGTGTAAGAAGACTTATCAACCAACATAGAACTGGAGTCGTCAGTCGCTGGACGGGACTTGCTGAGGAGGGGATCTGAGCACCTATGGACATGTTCGGAGTGCAATGATGATGACCTGCAAATAACTCAATAACCATTTTTTCATAGTAGGGATTTGGACCGAGTAGTTTACAAGCCTCGGTGGCTGATGGTTAGAGCCTTCTCTGTTAACACGAGCGGTCCTCATTTGAAACTAATTTTTGGAGTGGTAATTGTGTTTCAAGTTCTGCAGGATTCGGCTCCCTCAATGAGATAGAGCTGCTTGCACAGAACAGAGACAAATGGCGAGATTTGATAAAATATCTTTAAAAGAATTTAAAACTGCTAGAACAAGAATTCAGACATGAGAAGGAGTATCTTGGTCTACGCCCTATGGGCCGGCTACGGCTGGAGAGGTCAATAGATATATAGATAGACAGACAAACAGACTGACAGACAGACAGACAGACAGACAGACAGACAGATAGATAGATAGGTAGATAGATAGATAGATAGATAGATAGATAGATAGATAGATAGATAGATAGATAGATAGATAGATAGATAGATAGATAGATAGATAGATAGATAGATAGATAGATAGATAGATAGATAGATAGATAGATAGATAGATAGATAGATAGATAGATAGATAGATAGATAGATAGATAGATAGATAGATAGACAGACAGACAGACAGACAGACAGACAGACAGACAGACAGATAGATAGATAGATAGACAGACAGACAGACAGACAGACAGACAGACAGACAGACAGACAGACAGACAGACAGATAGATAGATAGATAGATAGATAGATAGATAGATAGATAGATAGATAGATAGATAGATAGATAGATAGATAGATAGATAGATAGATAGATAGATAGATAGATAGATAGATAGATAGATAGATAGAATTGTGTTTCCCGATCGGCGCTGCAGCGGTGTTGATACTGTCCCCAAGATGGGTGTCAGAGATTTCTACGGAAAAAAAAATTAATTTGGTGGCTTGGCGTAATACTGACCATGTAACCAATACAAATTGCAGTTGTATTTGAAGATCGTGGTATCAGCAGTATATTCTTCACATCCCTTAACAGTCGTAGTGAACCAGTTAATGTGAACACAAGGGGGTGGGGGTTTGCTTGATAGTTATGGGGGGGGGGCACACTCAGACAATTGGAGATAGGTGGTCTAGAGGTAACACTCCGGCCTCTATACATGAAGACCCCAGATTCAATTTCTCCTGTGGAAATATTGATAACAAATTGAAGGAAACTGAATCCACGATTTGATGGCAACTTCACTCTGCCATATTCTCAGAGAGGCCAACACAAAAAGGCAGCTCCTAAAAAAATATCAGAAAGAAACAATCAACATTTTTCGGGCACATCATGAGAAGAGGAAAGTTGGAATACTTGGTTACAACAGGCAAATTAAAAGGAAAGAGAGATCGCGGACGACAAAGAGAGAAAATACTGGGTAGCTTGGTGTCATGGCATGGAAAACAGTCAACAACAGAACTGAAACGATGCACTGTAGATAGAAGATTGTTGAAGGACATGATCGCCTACGCCAACCGGTATGCTACATGATAATGATGATTACTTTCCCATGGTTTCTGGATAGTGAGATCCGATATCTAGTCCTATCTGATATGGAACAAAAAAAGAGGAGGTTCAGTGTGCATTCGGGGACGTTAAAGAAGCCTTAGTAGTAAAATGGAGAAGAGTCAGACAATAGGGCAGCTATCCGGGCAACAACATCACAACCCACACAGGTGGATCCAAGGCCGTGTTACAGAGTTCGTGCACCTGCATCCTCATTCTCCTCGAAGATTCTCGATAATTCCCATTTGTTGTTGTTGTTGTTGTTGTTATGGATCCAGTGACCTTTGAACTGATGCCCTTCAGCCCAATGCCATGTGGTAGTATGTGCAGGTATTTTTAAGTTCTGATGTTGTTCCGCACAGAGTGTTCTATCTGGAGGGTCTTTGGGGAAATAGTGTTGTTCTGATGTCAGTGAGTTCAGGACATTGAAACAGGTGTTGTTCTGATGTCAGTGAGTTCAGGACATTGAAACAGGTGTTGTTCTGATGTCAGTGAGCTCTGGACATTGAAACAGGTGGTGTTCTGATGTCAGTGAGCTCTGGACATTGAAACAGGTGATGTTCTGATGTCAGTGAGCTCTGGACATTGAAACAGGTGATGTTCTGATGTCAGTGAGCCCTGGACATTGAAACAGGTGATGTTCTGATGTCAGTGAGCTCTGGACATTGAAACAGGTGGTGTTCTGATGTCAGTGAGCTCTGGACATTGAAACAGGTGATGTTCTGATGTCAGTGAGCTCTGGACATTGAAACAGGTGTTGTTCTGATGTCAGTGAGCTCTGGATATTGAAACAGGTGGTGTTCTGATGTCAGTGAGCTCTGGACATTGAAACAGGTGGTGTTCTGATGTCAGTGAGCTCAGGACATTGAAACAGGTGTTGTTCTGATGTCAGTGAGCTCAGGACATTGAAACAGGTGTTGTTCTGATGTCAGTGAGCTCAGGACATTGAAACAGGTGTTGTTCTGATGTCAGTGAGCTCTGGACATTGAAACAGGTGATGTTCTGATGTCAGTGAGCTCTGGACATTGAAACAGGTGATGTTCTGATGTCAGTGAGCTCTGGACATTGAAACAGGTGTTGTTCTGATGTCAGTGAGCTCTGGACATTGAAACAGGTGATGTTCTGATGTCAGTGAGCTTTGGACATTGAAACAGGTGTTGTTCTGATGTCAGTGAGCTCAGGACATTGAAACAGGTGGTGTTCTGATGTCAGTGAGCTCAGGACATTGAAACAGGTGGTGTTCTGATGTCAGTGAGCTCAGGACATTGAAACAGGTGGTGTTCTGATGTCAGTGAGCTCTGGACATTGAAACAGGTGTTGTTCTGATGTCAGTGAGCTCAGGACATTGAAACAGGTGATGTTCTGATGTCAGTGAACTCAGGACATTGAAACAGGTGATGTTCTGATGTCAGTGAGCTCAGGACATTGAAACAGGTGATGTTCTGATGTCAGTGAACTCAGGACATTGAAACAGGTGATGTTCTGATGTCAGTGAGCTCAGGACATTGAAACAGGTGGTGTTCTGATGTCAGTGAGCTCAGGACATTGAAACAGGTGATGTTCTGATGTCAGTGAGCTCTGGACATTGAAACAGGTGGTGTTCTGATGTCAGTGAGCTCAGGACATTGAAACAGGTGGTGTTCTACAGTTTCTTGTGGGTGATTTCAGAGTGGACATCCTGGGGTATGGTTTTGTTGTATTCTATTAATGTGGTTATTCAGCATAACATGTCCTGTTCTCAGTCTGAAGATGGTGGTTTGATCTCTTCTTGTTAGGTTGTTGATGTTGTCTTGTGGATTTGGTCTTGCCATATATTTAAAAAGCTCTCTCCCTGTTTTCCCTAAGGCCCATCCATTCAGCCACTCCTCCTTACTGTTGGATTTTATGACTTGTTTGGCTGTGTCTAGTGTGATGGATGTATGTATCTGTGTCTGTTTGGATCCTCTCTTAGCTAATGTATCTGCCTTATCATTTCCTGGTATATTTGAGTGTCCCGGGATCCATTGCATTACCAATCTTATGTTATGTGTTTCAATGAGTTTGTCTGTATCTATGATAAGCTGTGTGAGTTCTGTTTTGTTCGTGTTGTTTCCCAGCGCTTGCAGAGCCGATTTGGAATCCGTAAATATAACTGTGTTTTTTTTCTTCGATGGTGTGGTATCGAAAATCGTATTTAAATGATAAATTGCTGTTTCAATAGCTGTTATTTCTGCTTCATAATTGTTACAGACTTCACCACAAGGGCCACACATTTCTTCTGCTGTCCCATCTGGATAATGTATTAGTATTCCATATCCAGCTTTTGAAGTAGCGTTAGTGGCTGCACCATCTGTGTATATATGTATCCAGTCATCTGGATAAGTATCTATTGTTTTCCTTGCTGCTAGTGTTACTGATACTGGGTCTGCTTTTTTTTACCTGATCTGTTACATATCTCTACATTTATTTCAGGTTTTTTCTAATTCGTACTTGGTGGCATTTCTTTGATGACTCTTGATGTTTGTAGTCGTTTTTCAGGTAGATGGAATTTATTTTGTATATTTCTAACATGTTGTAATACTGACATCTGCTTAATTCTTTGTCGTAGAGTACATGTATCTACTAATTTTCTGTTAGGGAGGTCCTTCTCCATTCTTTTTTGCCTTTCATAGAGAACCATAGCAGCCTTGTTTCTCCTCAACTCTAAAGGTTCCACATTGCAGTGGATTTCGCAGGCAGCAACTGGAGTGGACCTCATTGCACCGCTGATGCTTGCTTGCTTGCGTTCGCTCGATGACTTAAGGAGTGTACCTAGTCATCATCCGCCCTTAAAAGGACGTTAAGTAGGCGTGTCTGCGTTGTGTTGTGGTTTACAGTATAACTGTGATATTTGCGCCTTTCAGTTGGCTTCTGCAGTGTGTGTCCTATCCAGAGCCGTCGTCTTCGCTGTATCTCTTTATCCACTGGTATTTGACTGGTACATTTCCATAATTCTATGTTAGTGATTTTGACCTGCCATTTCCATCCTTTTATTCTGCGTAAGCATCCATTTACGAAAGTCTGTATTTTCATGATTATCAGTTTTGTTGTTCTCCATGTTTCACAGCCATATAATGTCATTTACCGTTGCTATTTGTATTTTCTGCTTGCGTTTAATAAGAGCAAACACGAAGTTGGGGGCACAATAGGGGGTAGGGTTGGCGGATGGCAGTGTCAGTCTACCAGTTGAGAATATCAGGGAGAAACATTACATTAGTGATAACAATTGAGGTGAAATGGTCGCTTTTACAAATGTAGTGTTTATTCAAATGTAGTGTTTACGTTTCAAATTGAACAGAAGAAATTACAAAAAAAAAAAAAAAAAAAAAAATGAAAAAAAAAAAACGACGCCTTACTCCAGCTGTAGATCATGGATCCAGCTGTAGATCATGGATCCAGCTGTAGATCATGGATCCAGCTGTAGATCATGGATCTGTTAGATCCACTCTCATTGGAGTACATGTTAGAAAGTTGCACTATGTTCTGCGCTAAAGGCCCAGAGCATTCGATTTCTGTCAGCATTTTATTTGGGTTTGCTTTCCCTAGCACCTCCCTGGATGAGAAACCATACGGGGCAAATGACTCACATACACAGATAGCCCCGTTATAAGAGAGTCCGGTGTCCTAGTCTGAATGACGTCATGATCGTAGAAGAAGAAAGAAGATTATGGATCAGTTTTGAAGAGCAGGAAGAAAGTAGAAGAAATAGACATTACAGATGTTTTAATTTTACATAGTAAAGTAGTAAAATACCCCCGTCACGCCAAGCGGTGTATAAGGAATGGAAATATGGTGTTAGTGACCATAAATTTTACAGACCTTCAGCACATGATTTTTGGGGTAATGTGGTCGGTATTACGTCCGTGCCGCTTTACTTTCCCAGAAAAAAAATCCGGTACCCATTTAAGGCTGGGTGAACCCGGAAGCCGTCGGTTGGGATCGAACCCCACCCCTTGTCCTTTGTAGTCCAGTTCACTAACCACTGAACTATCGCGGTTCCCTTTTAATTTAACATGTTAGAAATAGACAATACAAATGTTTTAATTTTACGGATTGGATTGACAATAAACTTTCATCAGCATCATCATGTACCATGTCTGCTGGCGTAGATGATCATGTCTCTCCACATCTTTCGATCTAGACAGTTATTTATCATTTCTGTTGTTGACCTTCTGCCAAGCCATTCTCTTAAACTGTCTGATATCTTTTCTCTTTGCTTCCCTCTATCTCTTCATTCCTTAATTTTCCCAGTTGTTATAATATATTCCAGCTGTTCTCTTCTCATTACGTGGCCAAAAAATGATGATTGTTTCTTCCTAACATTGGAAATTAGCTCTCTTTTTGATTTGGTTTCTTTCAGAACGTTTTCATCTCTTAGCTGTCAATGGTATTCTCAACATTCTTCTGTAAAACCACATTAATACAGCATCCAGTGATTTTCTTGTTTGTTGTCCATTTGTCCATGATTCACATCCACATGTTAAGACTAGTTCTACATAACATTTAAGAACTTTCTTTAAATATTACAATTATCTTAAATTTACAAGCTTCAAATGAACTTACAAGTGTTTTAATTTAACGATTTACAAATTAATTTATAAATATCTTAATTTAACGGTACATAAATTAACATTTCAAATATCTTAATTTAACAGTATATAAATGAACATTTCAAATATCTTAATTTAACGGTATATAAATGAACATTTCAAATATCTTAATTTAATGGATTAGAAATGAACTTAGAGAAGAAATGGTTACATTTTATGAACATCAAACACACGCCATGTTTGATGAACTCAACTCAAACAAAATCAGAAATATAAGGAAAGCGAGATTTGAGGAGCATCAGACATTGGCTACTACACATAGATGTGGTGACGAGGGTGGAAAACACAACGGTGGAAAACACGAAATTGGAAAACACGACGGTGGAAAACACGACGGTGGAATTTGTAGCTTTCCTATACGGTCATATAGGACATACATCATAGAGATGAAACAATCTATACAAACATAGGATTTAAGAAAGTCAGCTAGATATAAAAAGTAAAAAGTAAAGAGCCCCCGTCACGCCAAGTGGCGTATAGGAAATATGGTGTTAGTGACCATAAATTTTACACACCTTCAGCACATGATTTTTGGGGTAATGTGGTCGGTATTACGCCCGTGCCGCTTTACTTTCCCAGAAAAAAAATCCGGTACCCATTAAAGGCTGGATGAACCGGAAGCTGTCGTTTGGGATTGAACCCTACCTCTTGTCCATTGTAGTCCAGTTCACTAACCACTGAGCTATCGCTGCTCCTTAGCAAGAAATGTCAGGCAAAATCTATACAAACACAACACTCAAGTAAGCTTGCTAGATGTGTCAGGAAAATATGACAAAATCTATACAAACACAACACTCAGTAAAGCTAGCTAGATATGTCAGGAAAATATGACAAAATCTATACAAACACAACACTCAGTAAAGCTAGCTAGATATGTCAGGAAAATATGACAAAATCTATACAAACACAACACTCAGTAAAGCTAGCTAGATATGTCAGGAAAATATGACAAAATCTATACAAACACAACACTCAGTAAAGCTAGCTAGATATGTCAGGAAAATATGACAAAATCTATACAAACACAACACTCAGTAAAGCTAGCTAGATATGTCAGGAAAATATGACAAAATCTATACAAACACAACACTCAGTAAAGCTAGCTAGATATGTCAGGAAAATATGACAAAATCTATACAAACACAACACTCAGTAAAGCTAGCTAGATATGTCAGGAAAATATGACAAAATCTATACAAACACAACACTCAGTAAAGCTAGCTAGATATGTCAGGAAAATATGACAAAATCTATACAAACACAACACTCAGTAAAGCTAGCTAGATATGTCAGGAAAATATGACAAAATCTATACAAACACAACACTCGGTAAAGCTAGCTAGATATGTCAGGAAAATATGACAAAATCTATACAAACACAACACTCAGTAAAGCTTCCTAGATATGTCAGGAAAATATGACAAAATCTATACAAACACAACACTCAGTAAAGCTAGCTAGATATGTCAGGAAAATATGACAAAATCTATAGAAACACAACACTCAGTAAAGCTTCCTAGATATGTCAGGAAAATATTGAAAGAAATGTAAGATTAGTTCCGTGAATTTGTGTTGTATATAAAAGAACGCATATGGTGATGATGGACAGACATAAGGCATCATGGGAGGGGACGATAGTATTGAGAACATTAGATAAACACTTGGACAAATAGTCTCGTAAAAAGTTGAGAGACTGTCAGTTTTGACGATCCCTAGAAGACACATTTTATCATCAGCTGGGATTGTAGGTGTCCGCTGAGGCTTGTCTCTGACTTGTCAGTCATAAATGTCTTGTAGACCACGCCCCTAGAATATTCCCCCCCGCCCACCGCTCTTTTCTGTGATGTGCAAGTTCTGGTATCTGGTATGAGAGAGAGAGAGAGAGAGAGAGAGAGAGAGAGAGAGAGAGGGGGGGCGATTGTGATTGTGTGTAGAAATAATTCTAGTGTATTTAATATAATCATATTGTTATGTATCTGTAAAGAAAAAATTCGAAGTAAACGAGAGACGAGAGAGAAAGAGAGAGAGAGAGAGAGAGAGAGAGAGAGAGGGAGAGAGAGGAAAGATTGACAAGGTGGTGTGTTGTGTACACATTTTGTATTTTTGGTTAATGTAAATATTGGATTAAAATCAAGAACGTAAATGTGGTTGTGTTGTGTTGTGTTGTGTTGTGTTATGTTGTGTTGTGTTGTGTTGTGTTATGTTGTGTTGTGTTGTGTTGTGTTGTGTTGTTGATAGAGATCATCAGCTGTGATGTCAACAGTCGTGAAGATGTGGTTGTGATAGAGGTCATCAGCTGTGATGTCAACAGTCGTGAAGATGTGTTTGTGATAGAGATCATCAGCTGTGATGTCAACATTCGTGAAGCTGTGGTTTTGATAGAGGTCATCAGCTGTGATGTCAACAGTCGTGAAGATGTGGTTGTGATAGAGATCATCAGCTGTGATGTCAACATTCGTGAAGCTGTGGTTTTGATAGAGGTCATCAGCTGTGATGTCAACAGTCGTGAAGATGTGGTTGTGATAGAGATCATCAGCTGTGATGTCAACATTCGTGAAGCGGTGGCTTTGATAGAGGTCATCAGCTGTGATGTCAACAGTCGTGAAGCGGTGGCTTTGATAGAGGTCATCAGCTGTGATGTCAACAGTCGTGAAGATGTGGTTTTGATAGAGGTCATCAGCTGTGATGTCAACAGTCGTGAAGCTGTGGTTGTGATAGAGGTCATCAGCTGTGATGTCAACAGTCGTGAAGATGTGGTTGTGATAGAGGTCATCAGCTGTGATGTCAACAGTCGTGAAGATGTGGTTTTGATAGAGGTCATCAGCTGTGATGTCAACAGTCGTGAAGCTGTGGTTGTGATAGAGGTCATCAGCTGTGATGTCAACAGTCGTGAAGATGTGGTTTTGATAGAGGTCATCAGCTGTGATGTCAACAGTCGTGAAGCGGTGGCTTTGATAGAGGTCATCAGCTGTGATGTCAACAGTCGTGAAGCGGTGGTTTTGATAGAGGTCATCAGCTGTGATGTCAAAAGTCGTGAAGCTGTGTTTTTGATAGAGGTCATCGGCTGTGATGTCAACAGTCGTGAAGCGGTGGCTTTGATAGAGGGCATCAGCTGTGATGTCAACAGTCGTGAAGCGGTGGCTTTGATAGAGGTCATCAGCTGTGATGTCAACAGTCGTGAAGCGGTGGCTTTGATAGAGGTCATCAGCTGTGATGTCAACAGTCGTGAAGCGGTGGCTTTGATAGAGGTCATCAGCTGTGATGTCAACAGTCGTGAAGCGGTGGCTTTGATAGAGGTCATCAGCTGTGATGTCAAAAGTCGTGAAGCTGTGTTTTTGATAGAGGTCATCGGCTGTGATGTCAACAGTCATGAGGTTGTGCTGACCATTATTTATCAATTAAGGTAACACTAAATATCACGTTTCAGCTTTTAGGATTTGATGAAATAAACAAACTAACGTTTCCACTAAATAGTCTTCATTGTGGGGCGGACACAAACGAAATATACGAGAAGTATAAACAAAAGGTGAGGAAGAAAAGCACAGTCAAAGATATGGCTCTTAGTAAACACCCACATTGAGTGGCACCCACAACTGTGTTTTATATGTTCGGATTTGGAGTCAAAAACGATGTCCTGACATCATCAAGCGTTATACATTTTTAAACAACATGACGATCAGAACAATGTGACGATCAACATTTTCAAGAGGACGTGAACTTCCGGTCAATATGGTGGATAGGCGGCAGGAACCATTAAAGGTTATGTCTGAAAAATGTTCCTTGTCGCAGTTTCCTCATATTCCAAGTCCGACTTGTTGCTGGAGCTACTGAGTTAAGTGCTCTGTGCACACCGTGAGCTGTGTGTCTCATCCGTTTTGATCATGTTTCGATATTCCGATTGTTTACGATGAATGATGATATCGTATGACGGGGAACAGATGGATGTGTTCACTTTCTGTGCGGTTTCGCCTTGTCTTTTGGCGTGTGCTGAGAATGCTATTATAAAAACTGCAGCTACTATTCTTTGTTTGGGAGATGAGATATTAATTCAGATGATAACGCTGGGACGGGCGGTTGAGCAATTATGGATTTTAGTTCATTCGCAGTGATACCGCGGCCTTCCATAACCATAACAATAACCATAACCATAGCAATAACTATAACCATAACTATAACCATAACAATACACATGACCATAACAAAAACCATAATCATAACAATAATCATAACCATGTATAAACATAACCATAACTAAAACAATAACCATAACTATAACCATAACAATAACCATAACCATGACATTAACCATAACCATAATCATACCATAACTATAACAATAACCATAACAATAACCATAACGAAACCATAACAATAACATAACAATAACCATAATCATAATCAAAACAATAACCATAACCATAACTATAATTATAACCATAAATATAAATATTACCATAACAATCATCATAACGATAATCATAACGATAACTATAACCATAACAATAACCATAAAAATAACCATAACAACAACCATAAACATAACCATAACTATAACCATATCCATAACTATAACCATAAAAATAACCATAACCATAACAACGACCATAACCATAACTATAACAATAACCATAACAATAACCATAACCATAACTATAACTATAACCATAACCATAACAATAACCATAACCATAATTATAACCATAACCACAACTATAACCATAACCATAACCATAACAATAACAATAACCATAACCATAACCCACTAGATGAGATGTCACACTTAATCTATAACGTGAAACCAGAGCCGCTCTCAAGATGTGGACGAAAGGGGCCTGGCATGTGGACGAATGGGGCCTGGCATATGTACTAATGGGGCCTGGCATGTGTACGAATAGGGCCTGGCATGTGGACGAATGGGGCCTGGCATGTGTACTAATGGGGCCTGGCATATGTACTAATGGGGCCTGGCATATGAACGAGTGGGGCCTGGCATGTGTACTAATGGGGCCTGGCATGTGTACTAATGGGGCCTGGCATATGAACGAATGGGGCCTGGCATGTGTACGAATAGGGCCTGGCATGTGGACGAATGGGGCCTGGCATATGTACTAATGGGGCCTGGCATGTGTACTAATGGAGCCTGGCATGTGTACTAATGGGGCCTGGCATGTGTACTAATGGGGCCTGGCATGTGTACTAATGGGGCCTGGCATATGAACGAATGGGGCCTGGCATGTGTACTAATGGGGCCTGGCATATGTACTAATGGGGCCTGGCATGTGTACTAATGGGGCCTGGCATGTGTACTAATGGGGCCTGGCATGTGTACTAATGGGGCCTGGCATGTGTACTAATGGGGCCTGGCATATGTACTAATGGGGCCTGGCATATGTACTAATGGGGCCTGGCATGTGTACTAATGGGGCCTAGCATGTGTACATGAAACTTTCATTAGGGAAGAGGGGGATGGTTGGTCTTGAAGCAAGACGCCGGCCTCGGGACAGAGAGGTTGTGGGTTCAAATCTTTGGCTGCACAAGTTGGGATTTTTATTTATGATTTCTCTCTGCAACAACCACCCCTGGTCTCAGCAGCGAGGCCCGGCTTGAAACGTCAATTACTCATGGACGGAAAAAATATGAGTACCTCCGAAGCCGGAGTTATCTGTCTGTGCGGCGAGGGACCCCCTGTGCAAACGGCTGCCAGGGAAAAATGGATTAACACGGAAAATTCAGTTCCTGGTTTCTAGGGACCTTGTCGAAGGTCAAAGCTGGCGAACGCAAAATAAAAAAAAAAAAAAAGAAACAACAACAAAATTGCGAAAGTGACAATGAAAAAGTGAACCTTACTCTGGTTGTTCGTTTCTGACGTCAACATGAGGTGCGCGTGGCCGTACTACCAAAACTAGTGCTCCGCTCGTTGGGAAGCAGACGTACTATGTTCGAAACCCGCGGCAGACATAAAGAATTGTTTCTATTGGGGGTAAAATAAAAAATCCTGTCTCAAACGTCGTGGCGACAGCTTGACCAGGCCGGCCTTTATCCCTCAGGTTCTGTCGCAAGGGGTGCTGCGATAGCTCAGTGGTTAGTGAACTGGACTACAAAGGACACGAGGTAGGGTTCGATTCCAACCGACGACTTCCGGGTTTACCCAGCCTTAAATGGGTACCGGATTTTTTTTCTGGGAAAGTGAAGCGCCACGGGCGTAATACCGACCCCATTACCCCAAAAATAATCTGAAAGTCTGTAAAATTGATGGTCACTAACACCATGTTCACTAGATCAACAAATCCACTAGATATAACAGCTTTAAATCAAAAAGATATTAAAGATACCTATACAATACAAATAAAGAACACATACCAGAAGCTGCTCATCATCATCATCATCAAGTACCGGGCCTGCTGGCATAGGTGATCATGTCTCTCCACAATTTTCGATCTCTACAGTTCTTTATCATTTCTGTTGTTGACCTTCTGCCAAGCCATTCTCTTAAGCTATCTAGTATTTTTTTCTTTCCTTCCCTCTATCTCTTCGTCCCTCAATTTTCCCAGTTGTTACAATATATTCTAGTTGTTCTCTTCTCATTACATGACCAAAAAATGATGATTGTCTCTTCCTAATATTGGAAATTAGCTCTCTTTTTGCTTTGGCCTCTTTCAGAACGTTTTCATTACTCTTCTTAGCTGTCCATGGTATTCTCAATATTCTTCTGTAAAACCACATTTCTACAAACTCCAGTGATTTTCTTGTCTGTTGTCCTAATGTCCATGATTCACCTCCACTTGTTAAGACTGGCTCAACATAACATTTAAGAGCTCGTTTTCTTGTTTCTTTTGTCAAAAATGGATTGCATAGTATCTTCCTTATTTTTTTGGAAAGCTGCTTTACCTGAGCCATTCTGCATCTCACCTCTGTTGTACATCTTCCGTCTGAGGTTAACACAGTTCCCAAATATTTAAATTCAATTACCATTGTTTTAACAGTGTCCCACTTGTCTTTATTTTGCATTGAGGTGATGTCTTCTTCTTTGTTGTTACCATTACTTCTGCTGTACTTAGCTTTAACCACCTAGTATCGTCTCATACAGGCTGTTGTTATTTCTTTCTTCAGCCAGTTGCTGTAGTTCCTCTTGTCGTTCCCCTACACAGTGTCACCGACACCCTTTCAGCCAGTTCCTCTTGTCGTTCCCCTACACAATGTCACCGACACCCTTTCAGCCAGTTCCTCTTGTCGTTCCCCTACACAATGTCACCGACACCCTTTCAGCCAGTTCCTCTTGTCGTTCCCCTACACAGTGTCACCGACACTCTTTCAGGCAGGAAAGTTTTCTCAATTTAACGGTAGAGATTTCAGAGACACAATTGTTCATATTTTTAAATATTAATCTACATGTTTATAGTTATCTAACATTAAATATATTGTGCATCAATTTTTAAATGAAACAAGGAATTAGATTTTACCAATACCAAGAATCGATGCGCTGAATAGGACACACACTGCGGAAGTCAAATGAGAGTATTACACAACAGGCCCTTTTTTGGAATCCCCAGGGATAAAGACAAGGAGGAAGACCAAGGAATTCTTGGAGAAGTCAGATAGAAGCAGAGATGAAGATGATGGGAAAGACATGGGACGATCTTAAAAGAATAGAAAGAAACAGAACGACTTGGAAAGTGTTTGTTGAAGACATATGCTCTACAGGGAGCTGAAAGTGTTCGTTGAAGACCTATGCTCTACTGGGAGCTGAAAGTGTTCGTTGAAGACCTATGCTCTACTGGGAGCTGAAAGTGTTTGTTGAAGACCTATGCTCTACTGGGAGCTGAAAGTGTTTGTTGAAGACCTATGCTCTACTGGGAGCTGAAAGTGTTTGTTGAAGACCTATGCTCTACTGGGAGCTGAAAGTGTTTGTTGAAGACCTATGCTCTACTGGGAGCTGAAAGTGTTTGTTGAAGACCTATGCTCCACAGGGAGCTGAAAGTGTTTGTTGAAGACCTATGCTCCACAGGGAGCTGAAAGTGTTTGTTGAAGACCTATGCTACACAGGGAGCTGAAAGTGTTTGTTGAAGACCTATGCTCCACAGGGAGCTGAAAGTGTTTGTTGAAGAACTATGCTCCACAGGGAGCTGAAAGGTAGAAGAGGAAGGAAAAAACAAGAAGAATACCAAGAATGGTAGAAGAAATGTAAACAAGAAAATGGTTTGATGACAGTTGATGTGTTGAGAGTGACGCACTGTGCGTCGCAAATATCATCATCATCATCATCATCGAGTGCCTTCTCCGCAACGAAGGTTGGCTACCATGGATCGCCATTCTACTCTGTTTCTTGCTTTGACGGTGCAGGCTGTCATAGATTGACTTGTTCATCTTTTGATGTTACTCGTCCTTGTTAGTCTTGGTCTGCCTCTGCCTCTTTTACATTGTAATTTCCCTTCCAATTTTACTTGTAGTAGGCTGTTGTGTCTTTTAACATGCCCCAAAAGTTTCATTTGTCTTGTTTTAATTGTGTTTAGTAGTTCTCTTTTATTTTTAGTTTTTTTTTAAAACTTCATCGTTTGTTTTCTTTTCTTTTCATCCAATTCTACCTATTCTTCTATAAATCCACATTTCAAAGGCTTCAATTTTCTGTTCTGTTTTCTTTGTCTAATGTCCATGTTTCTGCACCATACAGGAATACTGAGAAGATGTAACATTTTGCCATTCTTAGTTTCAGCCCTGCTTTTATTTGTTTTGATGTTAGTATATTTTTCATGGCATTAAAATTACTTTTTGCCATAGCTATTCTTTTGTTTATTTCAGTTTTACATATTTCATCACTGG
The DNA here is from genome assembly GCA_032433765.1 of Megaustenia siamemsis. NCBI lineage: Eukaryota > Metazoa > Mollusca > Gastropoda > Stylommatophora > Ariophantidae > Megaustenia > Megaustenia siamemsis. Next base: position 3,694,473 of record JAVIAB010000105.1, read on the forward strand.
TTATAGTATGTCCCAGGTAGTTGTAGCTCTGGACTGTCTCCAGATGTATTCCCTCAACTTTGATATTTAATTGTAGGTCTTGAGTATTTTCTTTGTTTATGATCATAGTTTTAGTCTTTTTGATATCCATATCTAGTCCATATTTTTGCTCGTTATGTTTATCACATTAAGCAGTTACATGACAGAAATCGGCATGGTACCATGGTGCGCCGAGGAAGAGTTCAGATGCAGTCTATATTTCCACCGGCGATTAAACCTGTGGAGTTAAGACACCCATTAAACATTAAGATCAAAGATAAAGAAATAAAACAAGTAGAGGAATTCAAGTATTTTGGCACAATGTTCACAGGAGATGGAAAACTAGACAGAGATATTGACATGAGAATACAAAAAGCAAATGCTGTCACATATCAACTTTCACCATTGCTAAGACATCCAAACATTTCTATGCCAGCTAAACAACAAATGATAAATAGCATCTTCATACCAACTTTTTGCTATGAAAGTCAAACATGGACCATTTCTTTAATCACATTAAGAAAGATCAATACATGTCAGATGCGATGCTTGAGAAAAGTAACAAACAGCACAAGAAGAGATAGAATACCAAATGAAACCATAAGAAAAATGGTAGGAACAAAACCCTGCCAAGAATGTATAGAACAAACACAACTTAAATGGTTTGGCCACCTGGTCAGAATGAATCCTCACCAATCACCATCAAGGGCGTTCTTCTCGAGAATGCATGGAAAAAGACCAAGAGGAAGACCCACAAGAAGATGGATAGATGCAGTGACAGAGACATGTAACAACAAAGGAAAATCACTAATTCAGACAGTTCGAGCAGCTCAAGAACGACAAATGATATAAACCACGACACCTTTTAGGTATCAGTGAGAAAGAGAAAAGAAAGAAGATGGATAGATGCAGTGATAGAGACATGTAACAACAAAGGAAAATCACTAATTCAGACAGTTCGAGCAGCTCAAGAACGACAAATGATATAAACCACGACACCTTTTAGGTATCAGTGAGAAAGAGAAAAGAAAGAGGAATAAGAAGAAGTTTAAACCTGATTTTTATTCTGGGATTCTTCAAAGATCTTATCTATGTTTAACATTGAACAAACATGAAGATATTTAGCTGCTCTGTTTCATCCCTCCATGCCAGTAGGCTGAGTGTTCTCTCTGTTATATTTGATAATTGCTGTCTGTTCCCAGTATATGTTACTTATGGTTATATTTATGGAAGGCTCTGGTTTCGCTGTAAACGAAATAAAATCCATAACTGCTCAACCGCCCGTGCCAGTGGAATCATCCCAATAAATATCTCATCTCATTGAAGGATTCAAACAAAGAAAGATAACTGCAACCCCCATCATATCAGTCCCAGCTCACGGCGAAAGACATAAGGCGAAACCGCACAGAAAGTGAACACAGCCATATGTTCCTGAGGTCGACGATCTGTTCCTTAAGGAGGTCGACGCCTGGGAGTCCTGACCCAGGCGGGACCACCTCCCCTAGAGTGTCAAGAAGCTAAAGGGCCGAAACACTTGCTCGATGGGTCTACTTCTGATGATCAGATTGCTTCCTGCTGCGAAGCTGTGTACAAAGAGTCTCCTACTACTCATACGATATCATCATTCATTGTAAACAATCAGAATGTTGAAAGACGATCCTGAATAAAAACACAGCTCACGGTGTGCATAGAGCGCTTAACTCAGTAGCTCTGACAGCAAGCCGGACTTACTTAACAGTCTTATGTCTGCATCACCAACATATATAATTCAGATATACTGTATGTCTTGGCATATGCAGTGTAACGCACATGCGAGCGAATACTTCAACATAAACAACAACTCCCAACAGAAAAGAGACACAAAATAATAAAAAGCAATATCTCACTAAGTCGAATGTATTTGGTCGAAATGTGCAAATTTCCGCAGTAAAAAATAACACGGAATATCTAGGGCAATTTAGCCTGTTCCTAGAAGCGATCAATGAAGGTGAGTAGATGAAGGCAAGGTAAGATGAATGTGGGTAGATGAAGGTAAGGTAAGATGAATGTTGGTAGATGAAGGTAAGGTAAGATGAATGTGGGTAGACGAAGGTAAGGTAAGATGAATGTGGGTAGACGAAGGTAAGGTAAGATGAATGTGGGTAGATGAAGGTAAGGTAAGATGAATGTTGGTAGATGAAGGTAAGGTAATATGAATGTGGGTAGATGAAGGTAAGGTAAGATGAATGTGGGTAGACGAAGGTAAGGTAAGATGAATATGGGTAGACGAAGGTAAGGTAAGATGAATATGGGTAGACCAAGGTAAGGTAAGATGAATATGGGTAGACGAAGGTAAGGTAAGATGAATGTGGGTAGACGAAGTTAAGGTAAGATGAATGTGGGTAGACGAAGGTAAGGTAAGATGAATGTGGATAGAAGAAGGTAAGGTAAGATGAATGTGGGTAGAAGAAGGTAAGATAAGATGAATGTGGGTAGACGAAGGTAAGGTAAGATGAATGTGGGTAGAAGAAGGTAAGGTAAGATGAATGTGGGTAGAAGAAGGTAAGGTAAGATGAATATGGGAAGACGGAGGTAAGGTAAGATGAATGTGGGTAGACGGAGGTAAGGTAAGATGAATGTGGGTAGAAGAAGGTAAGGTAAGATGAATATGGGTAGACGGAGGTAAGCTAAGATGAATGTGGGTAGAAGAAGGTAAGGTAAGATGAATGTGGGTAGACGGAGGTAAGGTAAGATGAATGTGGGTAGAAGAAGGTAAGGTAAGATGAAGGTGGGTAGAAGAAGGTAAGGTAAGATGAATATGGGTAGAAGAAGGTAAGGTAAGATGAAGGTGGGTAGAAGAAGGTAAGGTAAGATGAATGTGGGTAGAAGAAGGTAAGGTAAGATGAATATGGGTAGAAGAAGGTAAGGTAAGATGAATGTGGGTAGAAGAAAAAAAGGTAAGATGAAGGTGGGTAGAAGAAGGTAAGGTAAGATGAATATGGGTAGAAGAAGGTAAGGTAAGATGAATGTGGGTAGAAGAAGGTAAGGTAAGATGAATGTGGGTAGAAGAAGGTAAGGTAAGATGAATGTGGGTAGAAGAAGGTAAGGTAAGATGAATGTGGGTAGAAGAAGGTAAGGTAAGATGAATGTGGGTAGAAGAAGGTAAGGTAAGATGAATGTGGGTAGAAGAAGGTAAGGTAAGATGAATGTGGGTAGAAGAAGGTAAGGTAAGATGAAGGTGGGTAGAAGAAGGTAAGGTAAGATGAATATGGGTAGAAGAAGGTAAGGTAAGATGAAGGTGGGTAGAAGAAGGTAAGGTAAGATGAATGTGGGTAGAAGAAGGTAAGGTAAGATGAATATGGGTAGAAGAAGGTAAGGTAAGATGAATATGGGTAGAAGAAGGTAAGGTAAGATGAATGTGGGTAGAAGAAGGTAAGGTAAGATGAATGTGGGTAGAAGAAGGTAAGGTAAGATGAATGTGGGTAGAAGAAGGTAAGGTAAGATGAAGGTGGGTAGAAGAAGGTAAGGTAAGATGAATATGGGTAGAAGAAGGTAAGGTAAGATGAATGTGGGTAGAAGAAGGTAAGGTAAGATGAAGGTGGGTAGAAGAAGGTAAGGTAAGATGAATGTGGGTAGAAGAAGGTAAGGTAAGATGAAGGTGGGTAGAAGAAGGTAAGGTAAGATGAAGGTGGGTAGAAGAAGGTAAGTTAAGATGAATGTGGGTAGAAGAAGGTAAGGTAAGATGAATGTGGGTAGACGGAGATAAGGTAAGATGAATGTGGGTAGACGGAGGTAAGGTAAGATGAATGTGGGTAGAAGAAGGTACGGTAAGATGAATGTGGGTAGACGGAGGTAAGGTAAGATGAATGTGGGTAGAAGAAGGTAAGGTAAGATGAATGTTGGTAGAAGAAGGTAAGGTAAGATGAATGTGGGTAGAAGAAGGTAAGGTAAGATGAAGGTGGGTAGAAGAAGGTAAGGTAAGATGAATGTGGGTAGAAGAAGGTAAGGTAAGATGAAGGTAAGGTAAGATGAATGTGGGTAGAAGAAGGTAAGGTAAGATGAAGGTGGGTAGAAGAAGGTAAGGTAAGATGAAGGTGGGTAGAAGAAGGTAAGGTAAGATGAATGTGGGTAGAAGAAGGTAAGGTAAGATGAATGTGGGTAGAAGAAGGTAAGGTAATATGAAGGTAAGGTAAGATGAATGTGGGTAGAAGAAGGTAAGGTAAGATGAATGTGGGTAGACGAAGGTAAGGTAAGATGAATGTGGGTAGAAGAAGGTAAGGTAAGATGAATGTGGGTAGACGGAGGTAAGGTAAGATGAATGTGGGTAGACGAAGGCAAGGTAAGATGAATGTGGGTAGAAGAAGGTAAGGTAAGATGAATGTGGGTAGACGGATGTAAGGTAAGATGAATATGGGTAGACGGAGGTAAGGTAAGATGAAGGTAAGGTAAGATGAATGTGGGTAGAAGAAGGTAAGGTAAGATGAAGGTGGGTAGAAGAAGGTAAGGTGAGATGGATATGGGTAGACGAAGGTAAGGTAAGATGAATGTGGGTAGAAGAAGGTAAGGTAAGATGAAGGTGGGTAGAATAAGGTAAGGTGAGATGAATGTGGGTAGAAGAAGGTAAGGTGAGATGAATGTGGGTAGAAGAAGGTAAGGTAAGATGAAGGTGGGTAGAAGAAGGTAAGGTGAGATGAAATTGGGTAGAAGAAGGTAAGGTAAGATGAAGGTAAGGTAAGATGAATGTGGGTAGAAGAAGGTAAGGTAAGATGAATATGGGTAGACGAAGGTAAGGTAAGATGAATGTGGGTAGACGGAGGTAAGGTAAGATGAAGGTAAGGTAAGATGAATGTGGGTAGAAGAAAGTAAGGTAAGATGAAGGTGGGTAGAAGAAGGTAAGGTAAGATGAATGTGGGTAGAAGAAGGTAAGGTAAGATGAAGGTAAGGTAAGATGAATGTGGGTAGAAGAAGGTAAGGTAAGATGAATATGGGTAGACGAAGGTAAGGTAAGATGAATGTGGGTAGACGGAGGTAAGGTAAGATGAAAGTGGGTAGAAGAAGGTAAGGTAAGATGAAGGTAAGGTAAGATGAAAGTGGGTAGAAGAAGGTAAGGTAAGATGAATGTGGGTAGAAGAAGGTAAGGTAAGATGAAGGTAAGGTAAGATGAATGTGGGTAGAAGAAGGTAAGGTAAGATGAATATGGGTAGACGAAGGTAAGGTAAGATGAATGTGGGTAGACGGAGGTAAGGTAAGATGAAGGTAAGGTAAGATGAATGTGGGTAGAAGAAAGTAAGGTAAGATGAAGGTGGGTAGAAGAAGGTAAGGTAAGATGAATGTGGGTAGAAGAAGGTAAGGTAAGATGAAGGTAAGGTAAGATGAATGTGGGTAGAAGAAGGTAAGGTAAGATGAATATGGGTAGACGAAGGTAAGGTAAGATGAATGGGTAGACGGAGGTAAGGTAAGATGAAAGTGGGTAGAAGAAGGTAAGGTAAGATGAAGGTAAGGTAAGATGAAAGTGGGTAGAAGAAGGTAAGGTAAGATGAATGTGGGTAGAAGAAGGTAAGGTAAGATGAAGGTAAGGTAAGATGAATGTGGGTAGAAGAAGGTAAGGTAAGATGAATATGGGTAGACGAAGGTAAGGTAAGATGAATGTGGGTAGACGGAGGTAAGGTAAGATGAAGGTAAGGTAAGATGAATGTGGGTAGAAGAAGGTAAGGTAAGATGAAGGTGGGTAGAAGAAGGTAAGGTAAGATGAATGTGGGTAGAAGAAGGTAAGGTAAGATGAAGGTGGGTAGAATAAGGTAAGGTGAGATGAATGTGGGTAGAAGAAGGTAAGGTGAGATGAATGTGGGTAGAAGAAGGTAAGGTAAGATGAAGGTGGGTAGAAGAAGGTAAGGTGAGATGAAATTGGGTAGAAGAAGGTAAGGTAAGATGAAGGTAAGGTAAGATGAATGTGGGTAGAAGAAGGTAAGGTATGATGAATATGGGTAGACGAAGGTAAGGTAAGATGAATGTGGGTAGACGGAGGTAAGGTAAGATGAAGGTAAGGTAAGATGAATGTGGGTAGAAGAAAGTAAGGTAAGATGAAGGTGGGTAGAAGAAGGTAAGGTAAGATGAATGTGGGTAGAAGAAGGTAAGGTAAGATGAAGGTAAGGTAAGATGAATGTGGGTAGAAGAAGGTAAGGTAAGAAGAATATGGGTAGACGAAGGTAAGGTAAGATGAATGTGGGTAGACGGAGGTAAGGTAAGATGAAGGTAAGGTAAGATGAATGTGGGTAGAAGAAGGTAAGGTAAGATGAAAGTGGGTAGAAGAAGGTAAGGTAAGATGAATGTGGGTAGAAGAAGGTAAGGTAAGATGAAGGTAAGGTAAGATGAATGTGGGTAGAAGAAGGTAAGGTAAGATGAATATGGGTAGACGAAGGTAAGGTAAGATGAATGTGGGTAGACGGAGGTAAGGTAAGATGAAGGTAAGGTAAGATGAATGTGGGTAGAAGAAGGTAAGGTAAGATGAAGGTGGGTAGAAGAAGGTAAGGTAAGATGAATGTGGGTAGAAGAAAGTAAGGTAAGATGAATGTGGGTAGAAGAAAAAAGGTAAGATGAAGGTGGGTAGAAGAAGGTAAGGTAAGATGAAGGTGGGTAGAAGAAGGTAAGGTAAGATGAATGTGGGTAGAAGAAAGTAAGGTAAGATGAAGGTGGGTAGAAGAAGGTAAGGTAAGATGAAGGTGGGTAGAAGAAGGTAAGGTAAGATGAATGTGGGTAGAAGAAAGTAAGGTAAGATGAAGGTGGGTAGAAGAAGGTAAGGTAAGATGAATGTGGGTAGAAGAAGGTAAGGTAAGATGAAGGTGGGTAGAAGAAGGTAAGGTAAGATGAAGGTGGGTAGAATAAGGTAAGGTGAGATGAATGTGGGTAGAAGAAGGTAAGGTGAGATGAATGTGGGTAGAAGAAGGTAAGGTAAGATGAAGGTGGGTAGAAGAAGGTAAGGTGAGATGAAATTGGGTAGAAGAAGGTAAGGTAAGATGAAGGTAAGGTAAGATGAATGTGGGTAGAAGAAAGTAAGATAAAGTGAAGGTAAGAAGTTGGGAGATGCAGGAATATAATTATGTTCAAAAGATGGGATCGCTGTACATGAACCAGAGCTTATATTGCTTCAAGAATATTCTAGGTGGTTCCACACATACACACTCCACTCCTAACTACTACACACATACACACGCCACACATACACACTCCACACCTAACTACTACACACATACAAAATCCACACATAACTACTCCATACCTAACTACTCCACACTCCACAACTAACTACTCCACACCTAACTATTCCACACCTAACTACTCCACACCTAACTATTCCACACCTAATTACTCCACACCTGACTACTCCACAACTAACTGCTCCACACCTAACTGCACCACACATAACCTAACTACTCCTTACCTACACACTCCACACCTAACTACTCCACACATAACCTAACTACTCCTTACCTACACACTCCACACCTAACTACTCCACACATACTACTACACGCCTACACACACCACACCTAACTACTCCACACCTTACTACTACACGCCTACACACCTAACTACTGCACACCTTACTACTACACGCCTACACATACCACACCTAACTACTCACACCTGCACACTTCATATCTAACTACACAGTACACACCTAACTACCGCTTACCTACACACTCCGCACCTAACTACTCGACACCTACACACCAAACTACTCCACACCTACACACTCCACACCTGCACACTCCACACCTATACACTACCCACCTGCACACCACTACACTCACAATCTACACGTGACGTAAGCGTTAAATCTTGTCCTGTCTGATTCCCCCCCCCCCCCCCCCAAAATCTCAGCGACCACGTGACCCGGTTAGCCAAAGTCCAATCCTGTCAGTGATTGCCATGTCCGCTACCTGCCACCTACTGTTTCCGGTTATCTCCGACCCTGTCCTCCAGCTGATAGGTCCCCTGCCAACTCTCGGGTCGTGTTGGGGATCTGGGAAGTGGGCGGACGCCATATTGTCCGCTGAGCATCTCCTATCAGCGTGTAGCGAGATGGTTGTCGACAACTGGAGCACTGCCTGGCCTGGCTAGATTAGATTATCCCAGGTATGGCATGTGCCTCAGATTGAGGGCTTGGTATCAAGGCGAAGATGGCGCGGGAAGCAGTTGTAAAGTGTCTGAGCAAGAGTGTAAATAGATTCGTTTGTTTCTTTTGTTGGCTACATCGATGGTGGGAGTGTAGCACTGGATAACCGATTGAAGGATGTAGAGACTGCCTGAAGTGTAATACAGAATTGTGTGAGTGTAGCAATAGTTACTGTAAGTTTAGTGTAATGTTAACGAGATGTGTGGAGTGTAGGACAGCGAGATGTTTGGAGTTAGTTGCGTTTGCCCGATGACTAAAGTATTCTAGAGTATCGTGGTAGACTAGAATATTCATCTTCATGATCCGCCCTTACAAGGACGTAGTGGATGTGTCTGCGTTGTGTTGTGGTTTGCAGTATAACTGTGATATTTGCGCCTTTCGGCCCAACACATCCGACTTCAGCACGAAATTTTTTAGTACCGGGTTGTCTTCCCTCTTCGATCCCTGCACGCTTGGCCAGACTAGACAAGTTAGTCTGTTACTGGAGGCACCACGGAGAGGTGGAGTAGGATCTGGATGGTTTTGGTTCACTGATCCTGGCGCAAGCCATCAGCTGTGGGTCGCTGACAACTTCCAGCTCCGGTGCTGGGAGGCGCGCCTTCGTCTCCAGATGGGGATGAGATGATGTGGTGACCCGAGCTCTGAATCATGAATGGAATGCAACATTTTGCAACAAGCAAAACAGAAAAGACATGTGAGCTGATGATGATGATACACTAACAATGATTCTGGCTGATAGTTGTTTGAGCTTTCTAAACTTAAACCTCTAACTTTTAGTTGAAGTAAAGTTAAAGTGCAGTCTGTTTTGTTTTTATTAGTAATTTAAGTAGTTAGTTAAGTAGTTAAGTTAGTAAAAAGCAACAGAGTAGAGAGCAAATGCGCAAATGGCCAATGGTAAATTCAAATTGTGGATGCCATTGACTGATGAATGCACAGTCATCACAGCGTAATTCCTCAAAGATGTCATTTTCTTCCCAGCCTAAGGATTGCTACTTGCTTACTTTTATTATATCCAACTAATATATACAATACTCACAGGATGGGGTTCCGAAAAAACAGAGGATGTACCGACGCACTATTCACAGTAAAACTGCTTGCAAAAACAACGACAGAACACAATCAAAACTTATACATAGCCTTCATTGACCAGGAAAAAAGTATTCGACAGAGTAAACAGAGAACAACTGTGGGAGATACTAACAACATACGGAGTAAGCCAACATCTAACCAACCTTATTAAAAGTCTCTACGTCAACAGCAGCAGCATGGTCAGAACAGCAGCAGGCTACACAGACCACTTCGAAGTTAGGTCAGGTGTAAGACAGAGGTGCGTACTATCCCCCCTACTGTTTATTACATACATGGACCATATATGCAAGCTAGCCAACCCATCAGAGACAGAGGAGATCAACGAGCTTTTATTTGCAGACAATCAGGCACTAATACATGAAACAATAGAAGACCTACAAGAACACTTAAACAAACTCAACATCTCAGGCACAAAATACAACATGAAAATCAACATCAACAAAACAGAAGTTATGAATGTCGCCAAAAATAAACAGAACATCAACATAACTATAGAAGGCAGACAACTAAAACAAGTAGAGGAATTCAAATACCTAGCAAGTCTAATGACAAACGATAATTCTCAAACAGCAGAGATAGAATCAAGATGCAACAAAGCTTGTCAAATCATCGGACAGTTATCACCACTATTGTCCAACAAGGAAATAACTCTGGAGGCAAAACGGGCACTCTACAATACAATCTTCATCCCAACGTTGTGCTACCAATGCCAGACCTGGACCCTAGATGCAAGAACAATGAGAAAAATAACCTCTACTGAGATGAAATGTGTTAGACGAATGACAGGAAACAGTCTGAGAGATAAGATCAGAAATGAAGAACTGAGAAAAAAGCTAGGAATAGCCCCCGCCATAGAATATATAAGGAAACAACAGATAAAATGGTTTGACCACGTGACAAGGCAGAAAGATCAAAACACAACAGAACGAGCCCTCAATAAACGTTACGAGAACACCAGACCCAAGGGACGACCACGAATAAAGATGGATCCATGAAATGATTAGAAGCACTAGGAAACATAACATCAGCAGAGGCGAACAGAAGAGCGAAAGACCGCAAATTATATCTCCCCTCGACGCTGAAAGGCAGATGAGGAAGGAAAGAAGAAGAAAAAGACTCACAGGATAACTGAAACTTAAAAGTAGAAATACACTTGCCGTTGGAAGATTGCGATGTTTAACGTGATCTCGATGGTTGGAGTGGAAGAATAACGAAATGTGTGGCGTGTATGCTACTACTTATATGAGTGTGTTACTACTTATATGAGTGTGTTACTACTTATATGGGTGTGTTACTACTTATATGAGTGTGTTACTACTTATATGAGTGTGTTACTACTTATATGGGTGTGTTACTACTTATATGAGTGTGTTACTACTTATATGAGTGTGTTACTACTTATATGAGTGTGTTACTACTTATATGGGTGTGTTACTACTTATATGAGTGTGTTACTACTTATATGAGTGTGTTACTACTTATATGAGTGTGTTACTACTTATATGAGTGTGTTACTACTTATATGGGTGTGTTACTACTTATATGAGTGTGTTACTACTTATATGAGTGTGTTACTACTTATATGAGTGTGTTACTACTTATATGAGTGTGTTACTACTTATATGAGTGTGTTACTACTTATATGAGTGTGTTACTACTTATATGAGTGTGTTACTACTTATATGAGTGTGTTACTACTTATATGAGAGTGTTACTACTTATATGAGTGTGTTACTACTTATATGAGTGTGTTACTACTTATATGAGTGTGTTACTACTTATATGGGCGTGTTACTACTTATATGGGTATGTTACTACTTATATGGGTATGTTACTACTTATATGAGTGTGTTACTACTTATATGAGTGTGTTACTACTTATATGAGTGTGTTACTACTTATATGGGCGTGTTACTACTTATATGGGTGTGTTACTACTTATATGGGTATGTTACTACTTATATGAGTGTGTTACTACTTATATGGGCGTGTTACTACTTATATGGGTGTGTTACTACTTATATGGGTGTGTTACTACTTATATGGGTGTGTTACTACTTATATGGGTATGTTACTACTTATATGAGTGTGTTACTACTTACATGAGTGTGTTACTACTTATATGGGTGTGTTACTACTTATATGGGTGTGTTACTACTTATATGAGTGTGTTACTACTTATATGGGCGTGTTACTACTTATATGAGTGTGTTACTACTGATATGAGTGTGTTACTACTTATATGAGTGTGTTACTACTTATATGGGCGTGTTACTACTTATATGGGTGTGTTACTACTTATATGAGTGTGTTACTACTTATATGAGTGTGTTACTACTTATATCAGTGTGTTACTACTTATATGAGTGTGTTACTACTTATATGGGTGTGTTACTACTTATATGAGTGTGTTACTACTTATATGAGTGTGTTACTACTTATATGGGTGTGTTACTACTTATATGGGTGTGTTACTACTTATATGAGTGTGTTACTACTTATATGGGTGTGTTACTACTTATATGGGTGTGTTACTACTTATATGAGTGTGTTACTACTTATATGGGTGTGTTACTACTTATATGAGTGTGTTACTACTTATATGAGTGTGTTACTACTTATATGAGTGTGTTATTACTTATATGGGTGTGTTACTACTTATATGAGTGTGTTACTACTTATATGAGTGTGTTACTACTTATATGGGTGTGTTACTACTTATATGAGTGTGTTACTACTTATATGAGTGTGTTACTACTTATATGAGTGTGTTACTACTTATATGAGTGTGCTACTACTTATATGGGTGTGTTACTACTTATATGGGTGTGTTACTACTTATATGAGTGTGTTGCTACTTATATGGGTGTGTTACTACTTATATGGGTGTGTTACTACTTATATGAGTGTGTTACTACTTATATGGGTGTGTTACTACTTATATGAGTGTGCTACTACTTATATGAGTGTGCTACTACTTATATGGGTGTGTTACTACTTATATGAGTGTGTTACTACTTATATGAGTGTGTTACTACTTATATGAGTGTGTTACTACTTATATGGGTGTGTTACTACTTATATGGGTGTGTTACTACTTATATGAGTGTGCTACTACTTATATGAGTGTGTTACTACTTATATGGGTGTGCTACTACTTAAATGAGTATGCTACTACTTATATGGGTGTGCTACTACTTATATGAGTGTGTTACTACTTATATGGGTGTGTTACTACTTATATGGGTGTGTTACTACTTATATAGGTATGTTACTACTTATATGAGTGTGTTACTACTTATATGAGTGTGTTACTACTTATATGAGTGTGTTACTACTTATATGAGTGTGTTACTACTTATATGAGTGTGTTACTACTTATATGAGTGTGTTACTACTTATATGGGTGTGTTACTACTTATATGAGTGTGTTACTACTTATATGGGTGTGTTACTACTTTAATGGGTATGTTACTACTTATATAGGTATGTTACTACTTATATGAGTGTGTTACTACTTATATGAGTATGCTACTACTTATATGGGTATGTTACTACTTATATGGGTGTGTTACTACTTATATGGGTGTGTTACTACTTATATGGGTGTGTTACTACTTATATGAGTGTGTTACTACTTATATGAGTGTGTTACTACTTATATGGGTGTGTTACTACTTATATGGGTGTGTTACTACTTATATGGGTGTGCTACTTCTTATATGAGTATGTTACTACTTATATGAGTGTGTTACTACTTATATGGGTATGTTACTACTTATATGGGTGTGCTACTACTTATATGAGTATGTTAACTTATATGGGTATGTTACTACTTATATGAGTGTTTTACTACTTATATGAGTATGCTACTACTTATATGGGTGTGCTACTACTTATATGAGTATGTTACTACTTATATGGGTATGTTACTACTTGTATGAGAGTGTTACTACTTATATGAGTATGCTACTACTTATATGGGTGTGCTACTACTTATATGGGTGTGTTACTACTTATATGGGTGTGTTACTACTTATATGGGTATGTTACTACTTTAATGGGTATGTTACTACTTATATGGGTATGTTACTACTTATATGAGTGTGTTACTACTTATATGGGTATGTTACTACTTATATGGGTATGTTACTACTTATATGGGTATGTTACTACTTATATGAGTGTGTTACTACTTATATGGGTATGTTACTACTTATATGGGTATGTTACTACTTATATGGGTATGTTACTACTTATATGAGTGTGTTACTACTTATATGGGTGTGTTACTACTTATATGGGTGTGTTACTACTTATATGGGTGTGTTACTACTTATATGAGTGTGTTACTACTTATATGAGTGTGCTACTACTTATATGAGTGTGTTACTATTATATGAGTGTGCTACTACTTATATGAGTATGTTACTACTTATATGAGTGTGTTACTATTATATGAGTGTGCTACTACTTATATGAGTATGTTACTACTTATATGAGTATGCTACTACTTATATGAGTGTGTTACTACTTATATGAGTATGCTACTACTTATATGAGTGTGCTACTACTTATATGAGTGTGCTACTACTTATATGAGTATGCTACTACTTATATGAGTATGCTACTACTTATATGAGTGTGTTACTACTTATATGAGTGTGTTACTACTTATATGAGTGTGTTACTACTTATATGAGTGTGTTACTACTTATATGAGTATGTTACTACTTATATGAGTGTGTTACTACTTATATGAGTGTGTTACTACTTATATGAGTGTGTTACTACTTATATGAGTGTGTTACTACTTATATGAGTGTGTTACTACTTATATGAGTATGTTACTACTTATATGAGTATGTTACTACTTATATGAGTGTGTTACTACTTATATGAGTGTGTTACTACTTATATGAGTGTGTTACTACTTATATGAGTATGTTACTACTTATATGAGTGTGTTACTACTTATATGAGTATGTTACTACTTATATGAGTGTGTTACTACTTATATGAGTGTGTTACTACTTATATGAGTGTGTTACTACTTATATGAGTGTGTTACTACTTATATGAGTATGTTACTACTTATATGAGTGTGTTACTACTTATATGAGTGTGTTACTACTTATATGAGTATGTTACTACTTATATGAATGTGTTACTACTTATATGAGTGTGTTACTACTTATATGAGTGTGTTACTACTTATATGAGTGTGTTACTACTTATATGAGTGTGTTACTACTTATATGAGTGTGTTACTACTTATATGAGTGTGTTACTACTTATATGAGTGTGTTACTACTTATATGAGTGTGTTACTACTTATATGAGTATGTTAGTACTTATATGAGTGTGCTACTACTTATATGAGTGTGCTACTACTTATATGAGTGTGTTACTACTTATATGAGTGTGCTACTACTTATATGAGTGTGTTACTACTTATATGAGTGTGTTACTACTTATATGAGTGTGCTACTACTTATATGAGTGTGTTACTACTTATATGAGTGTGCTACTACTTATATGAGTATGTTACTATTATATGAGTGTGTTACTACTTATATGAGTGTGTTACTACTTATATGAGTGTGCTACTACTTATATGGGTGTGTTGCTACTTATATGGGTGTGTTACTACTTATATGAGTGTGCTACTACTTATATGAGCGTGCTACTACTTATATGAGTGTGCTACTACTTATATGAGTGTGTTACTACTTATATGAGTGTGTTACTACTTATATGGGTGTGTTACTACTTATATGAGTGTGCTACTACTTATATGAGCGTGCTACTACTTATATGAGTGTGCTACTACTTATATGAGTGTGTTACTACTTATATGAGTGTGTTACTACTTATATGAGTGTGTTACTACTTATATGAGTGTGTTACTACTTATAAGGGTGTGTTACTACTTATATGAGTGTGTTACTACTTATATGAGTGTGTTACTACTTATATGAGTGTGTTACTACTTACATGAGTGTGTTACTACTTATATGAGTGTGTTATTACTTTTATGAGTGTGTTACTACTTACATGAGTGTGTTACTACTTATATGAGTGTGTTATTACTTATATGAGTGTGCTACTACTTATATGAGTGTGTTATTACTTATATGAGTGTGTTACTACTTATATGAGTGTGTTACTACTTATATGAGTGTGTTACTACTTATATGAGTGTGTTACTACTTACATGAGTGTGTTACTACTTATATGAGTGTGTTATTACTTTTATGAGTGTGTTACTACTTACATGAGTGTGTTACTACTTATATGAGTGTGTTATTACTTATATGAGTGTGCTACTACTTATATGAGTGTGTTATTACTTATATGAGTGTGTTACTACTTATATGAGTGTGTTACTACTTATATGAGTATGTTACTACTTATATGGGTGTGTTACTACTTATATGGGTGTGTTACTACTTATATGAGGATGTTACTACTTATATGAGTGTGTTACTACTTACATGAGTGTGTTACTACTTATATGAGTGTGTTATTACTTTTATGAGTGTGTTACTACTTACATGAGTGTGTTACTACTTATATGAGTGTGTTATTACATATATGAGTGTGCTACTACTTATATGAGTGTGTTATTACTTATATGAGTGTGTTACTACTTATATGAGTGTGTTACTACTTATATGAGTGTGTTACTACTTATATGAGTGTGTTACTACTTATATGAGTGTGTTACTACTTATATGAGTGTGTTACTACTTATATTAAGTGTGTTACTACTTATATGGGTGTGCTACTACTTATATGAGTGTGCTACTACTTATATGAGGATGTTACTACTTATATGAGTATGTTACTACTTATATGAGTGTGCTACTACTTATATGAGTGTGCTACTACTTATATGAGGATGTTACTACTTATATGGGTGTGCTACTACTTATATGAGGATGTTACTACTTATATGAGTGTGCTACTACTTATATGAGTGTGCTACTACTTATATGAGTGTGTTACTACTTATATGAGGATGTTACTACTTATATGAGTATGTTACTACTTATATGAGTGTGCTACTACTTATATGAGTGTGCTACTACTTATATGAGGATGTTACTACTTATATGAGTATGTTACTACTTATATGGGTGTGCTACTACTTATATGAGTGTGCTACTACTTATATGAGGATGTTACTACTTATATGGGTGTGCTACTACTTATATGAGTGTGCTACTACTTATATGAGTGTGCTACTACTTATATGAGTGTGCTACTACTTATATGAGTGTGTTACTACTTATATGGGTGTGTTACTACTTATATGAGTGTGCTACTACTTATATGAGTGTGCTACTACTTATATGAGGATGTTACTACTTATATGAGTATGTTACTACTTATATGAGTGTGCTACTACTTATATGAGTGTGTTACTACTTATATGGGTGTGTTACTACTTATATGAGTGTGCTACTACTTATATGAGTGTGCTACTACTTATATGAGTATGTTACTACTTATATGAGTGTGTTACTACTTATATGAGTGTGCTACTACTTATATGAGGATGTTACTACTTATATGAGTATGTTACTACTTATATGGGTGTGCTACTACTTATATGAGTGTGCTACTACTTATATGAGGATGTTACTACTTATATGGGTGTGCTACTACTTATATGAGTGTGCTACTACTTATATGAGTATGCTACTACTTATATGAAAGCCGCGATAGCTCAGTGGTTAGTGAACTGGACTACAAAAGACAAGAGGTAGGGTTCGATCCCAACCAACGGCTTCAGGGTTCAACCAGCCTTAAAATGGGTACCGGATTTTTTCTGGGAAAGTAAACAACATGGGCGTAATACCAACCACATTACCCCAAAAATCATGTGCTGAAGGTCTGTAAGATATAGGGTCACTAACACCATATTCCCTATACGTCGCTTGGCGTGACGGGGGTACTTTACTACTTTTTACTACTTATATGAGTGTGTTACTACTTATATGAATGTGTTACTACTTATATGAGTGTGTTACTACTTATATGAGTGTGTTACTACTTATATGAGTGTGTTACTACTTATATGAGTGTGTTACTACTTATATGAGTGTGTTACTACTTATATGAGTGTGTTACTACTTATATGAGTGTGTTACTACTTATATGAGTGTGTTACTACTTATATGAGTGTGTTACTACTTATATGAGTGTGTTACTACTTATATGAGTGTGTTACTACTTATATGAGTGTGTTACTACTTATATGTACTTGCTGTTAGTGACGAATGTTCAACCTGCTGTTAGTGATGACTGTTGAACCTGCTGTTAGTGATGACTGTTGAACCTGCTGTTAGTGATGACTGTTGAACCTACTGTTAGTGATGACTGTTGAACCTGCTGTTAGTGATGACTGTTGAACCTGCTGTTAGTGATGACTGTTGAACCTGCTGTTAGTGATGACTGTTGAACCTGCTGTTAGTGATGACTGTTGAACCTACTGTTAGTGATGACTATTGAACCTACTGTTAGTGATGACTGTTGAACCTGCTGTTAGTGATGACTGTTAAACCTACTGTTAGTGATGACTGTTGAACCTGCTGTTAGTGATGACTGTTAAACCTACTGTTAGTGATGACTGTTAAACCTACTGTTAGTGATGACTGTTGAACCTACTGTTAGTGATGACTGTTTATCACCATCATCAGGTACCGGGCCTACTGGCGCAGGTGATCATGTTTCTCCACAACTTTCGATCTCGGCAGCTATTTATCATTTCTGTTGTTGACCTTCTGCCAAGCCATTCTCTTAAGCTGTCTGGTATCTTTTCTCTTTGCTTCCCTCTATCTCTTCGTCCCTCAATTTTCCCAGTTGTCACAATATATTCCAGCTGTTCTCATTACATGACCAAAAAATGATGATTGTTTCTTCCTAATATTGGAAATTAGCTCTCTTTTTGCTTTGGCCTCTCTCAGAACATCTTCATTACTCTCCATAGCTGTCCATGGTATTATCAACATTCTTCTGTAAAACAACATTTCTACATACTCCTGTGATTTTCTTGTCTGTTGTCCCATTGTCCATGATTCGCATCCATATGTTAAGACTGGCTCTACATAACATTTAAGAACTCTTTGTCTTGTTTTATATTGTCAACGTGGTCTAAAATTACTTCCTCATTTTTTGGAAAGCTGCTTTTGCCTAAGCCATTCTGCATCTCACCTCTGTTGTACATCTTCCGTCTGAGGTTAACAAAGTTCCCAAATATTTAAATTCATTTACCTGTTTTAATATTGTTCCACTTGTCTTTATTTTGCACTGAGGTGATGTCTTTTTCTTTGTTGTTACCATTACTTCTGTCTTTTTGCTATTAAGGCAGAGTCCTTTATTTTTGCTTTCTTTCACTATATTGTCCAACAATTCTTGTAACTCATTTTCCGTCTTAGCGATTAAGACTGTATCATCAGCATACCTTAGATTATTTATATTATGACATCCAATTGTTATTTCTGACTGTTTAACTCGCTGTTATTGATGACTGTACTGTTGAGAGTGTAGCATTCACGTGATAGTGATTGTTTATGTTTTGTTTTCCGTGAATATGTGGATTAGAAGCCTTCATTGTAGCACTGGTTAGCTAGTTTTTGTGACAGTAGCCTGGTTGTTGTTAGTGTAGCACTGGTTAGCTAGTTTTTGTGACTGTAGTCGGGTTGTTGTTAGTGTAGCACTGGTTAGCTAGTGTTTGTGACTGTAGCCTTTTTTTGTTAGTGTAGCACTGGTTAGCTAGTGTTTGTGACTGTAGCCTGTTGTTGTTATTGTAGCACTGGTTAGCTAGTTTTTGTGACTGTAGCCTGGTTGTTGTTAGTGTAGCACTGGTTAGCTAGTTTTTGTGACTGTAGCCTGGTTGTTGTTAGTGTAGCACTGGTTAGCTAGTTTTTGTGACTGTAGCCTGGTTGTTGTTAGTGTAGCACTGGTTAGCTAGTTTTTGTGACTGTAGCCTGGTTGTTGTTAGTGTAGCACTGGTTAGCTAGTTTTTGTGACTGTAGCCTGTTGTTGTTAGTGTAACACTGGTTAGCTAGTTTTTGTGACTGTAGCCGGGTTGTTGTTAGTGTAGCACTGGTTAGCTAGTGTTTGGGAGTGTAAAAAATGGTTTGAATTATTTATAGAGAAATGTTTGAATTATTTATAGAGAAATGTATGTATTATTTATAGAGAAATGTTTGTATTATTTATAGAGAAATGTTTGTATTATTTATAGAGAAATGTTTGTATTATTTATAGAGAAATGTTTGTATTATTTATAGAGAAATGTTTGAATTATTTATAGAGAAATGTTTGTATTATTTATAGAGTAATGATTCTTTTATTTATAGAGAAATGTTTGTATTATTTATAGTGATATGTTTGTATTATTTAAAAGAGAAATGTTTGTATTATTTATAGAGCAATGATTCTTGTATTTATAGAGAAATGTTTGTATTGTTTTGGGTAGAAACGTTTGTATGTTTTAAAGAAATGTGTGTACTATTCGTAGAGAAATGTTTATATTATTTATAGAAGGTTTAATTATTTTTAGAGAAAAGTTTGTACTGTTTGTGGGTTTGTCGTTAGAGAAGTGAATATGTTACAATACGGCAGCCCATCACAGTCGTGACCTCATGTGTCTCCACTAGTGACTGTCACACAGGGCGGTCACTTGCTGCTGGGTGGGCACATTTGGAACTCTCGCGATATCAGTACACTAGGGATGGAGACAGTAAGACCTTGTCTGTCAATTCTTGGCCGATATAGAGTGTTGTATCGAATGTTGGGTTAGAGTGTTGTATCGAATGTTGGGTTAGAGTGTTGTATCGAATGTTGGGTTAGAGTGTTGTATCGAATGTTGGGTTAGAGTGTTGTATCGAATGTTGTGTTAGAGTGTTGTATCGAATTGTTATGTTAGAGTGTTGTATCGAATGTTGGGTTAGAGTGTTGTATCGAATGTTGGGTTAGAGTGTTGTATCGAATTGTTATGTTAGAGTATTGTATCGAATGTTGGGTTAGAGTGTTGTATCGAATTGTTATGTTAGAGTGTTATATCGAATGTTGGGTTAGAGTGTTGTATCGAATTGTTGGGTTAGAGTGTTGTATCAAATGTTGGGTTAGAGTTGTGTATCGAATGTTGGGTTAGAGTGGTGTATCGAATGTTGGGTTAGAGTGTAGTATTGAATGTTGGGTTTGAGTGTTGTATTGAATTTTTGGTTAGAGTGTTGTATCGAATGTTGGGTTAGAGTGTTGTATCGAATGTTGGGTTAAAGTGCTGTATTGTATGTTGGGTTAGAGTGTTGTATTGTATGTTTGGTTAAAGAGCTGAATGAGAAGTATCGCCATATGTCTTGAGTTGACGGTGTTACTTTCTAGAATTAAGTTGAGTGATTCTCCCGAGTTTTATATACGGAACAGTTTCTTGTTATTTACACTTTCCTTGATTTACTCATTCGTGTTTTCCCCTTTGACCAGACCTTGTACATTTAGGATGGGCATTTCCGGTAGGTGCCATTTTTGTCAAAATAGATGTTTGTGTGCCAAACCGCGAACACACGTTAGCCTATCGATGACAGGTAAACAAGTCAACAGGTAAACAAGTCAACAGGTAAACAAGTCAACAGGTAAACAAGTCAACAAAAGAAGTCATATTTCATTTTAATATTGATAGCATTCACAGTCCATCTTCTCGTCAGAAGTAAACATAACTACAACGGGGAATAGCAGCACATTATTTCACAACTAGACTGTCGCGTAAATCATTGCGTCAGCAAGAGCCGAGTCTGGAAACAACAAAAAACTATCTATACGCAGCCGTCATGACACCCATTACACACATACACACAACCATATATATATCTATATGGTGAACTAACACACGGGAAAAGACAAATCTGCAGACCTAAACTACGATATAGAGATATCTGCAAATCATCTCTGAAAGACTTCTCCATCTGTGAAAACGACTGGCAACATCTGGCAAGTGATCGCATATCATGGAGAGCATGTATAAGGAACGGTATAACAACTTTTGAGACTGTGCTAAGACAAAACTTAGAAGAGAAAAGACTGAAGACAAAGGATGGTAAACCCTGTGGACCAGTGAGCCTCACATGTTCATTATGTGACCGCGTGTGTTTGTCAAACATTGGTAGAATTAGCCACGAGAGAAGCTGTTCGGCAAAAACAATACCTCAAAAAAATACACAATAGTCTCCACTAGACCGTCTGACAAGACGAAAAGGGCCACACACATATATATATATTTATATTCCGGTCTGCTACCGAGGTCTCATTATGAGAGAAGTAAAGAATAGTGACACTGTGACCTTCCAGGCATGTCGTAAGAGGCGGCTAAGGAGATTGATCGATGGCTTGACAAGCTGTCATTCTAAAAAGTTTTGGAAACAGCGCCATATATTTTAGAAGCAGTGATCTCTGCAATATGTGCCATTTTGGCACGCAAGGTTTCTGTTTTTGAGATTGTGGTTGTGCCGTCTTCGGCTCGACAGGACAATAGATAGAGATAGATATTTCATTAATTCATTGAGTGCCGTCTCCGCATCGAAGGTTGACTACCATAAAGCAACATTCTGATCTGTCTCTTGCTTTGATGGTGCAGGTTGTCATAGGCTGACCTGTCCATCTTTTGATGTTGATCCATGTTATTCTTGGTCTGCCTCTTTTATCTTGTATTTTCCCTTCCAAGATTACTTTTGGTATGCTGCTGTGCCTTTTAATATGCTTCAAAAATCTCATTTGTGTTTCTTTTCATGGCATTAAAATTACTTTTTGTCATTCCTATTGTTTTGTTGATTTCAGTTGTACATTTTTCATCATTGGTTATAGTATGTCCAAGGTAGTTGTAGTTCTGGATTGTCTCCAAGTACATTCCATCCACTTCGATTGAAGTTCAGTTAAAGAACTTCTTAACAGGATCTTACAGGATTGTGATTTGAGTTAATATCTGCCCCTGGATTTTTACAAATATTTTTTAACACTGCTATGGAACCTATCTTTTTATCGCCATGTTGTCTAATTGATTCCTTTTTTTATTTCCAGGGTTTTTCCATGGGTATCATTTTCTTTTGCTCAAAGTCATCATCATCATCAAGTTCCGGGCCTGCTGGCATAGGTGATCATGTCTCTCCACAACTTTTGATCTCGACAGTTATTTATCATTTCTGTTGTTGACCTTCTGCCAAGCCATTCTCTTAAGCTGTCTGGTATCTTTTCTCTTTGATTTCCTCTATCGCTTCGTCGCTCAATGTTTCCAGTTGTTACAATATATTCCAGCTGTTCTCTTCTCATTACATGACCAAAAAATGATGATTGTTTCTTCCTAATATTGGAAATTAGCTCTCTTTTTGCTATCACCTCTTTCATGACATTTTCATTATTCTTCTTAGCTGTAAATTGTTATCCTCAACATTATGCTCTCTCTGTCTCTTGCTTTGATAGTGCAGGTTGTCATAGGTCTGGTTTGTCCACTTTTTTATGTCACTCGTTTATGTTAGTCTTGGTCTGCTTCTGCCTCTTTTACCTTGTATTTTCCCCTCCAAGATTACTTTTAGTAGGCTGTTTTGTCTTTTAACATGGCTCAAAAATCGCATTTGTCTTGTTTGAATTGTGCTTAGTAGTTCTCTTTTCATTTTTAGTTGTTTTAAGACTTCATTGTTTGTTTTCTTTTCCTTCCATCCAATTCTACCTATTCTTCTATATACCCACATTTCAAAAGCTTCAATTTTCTGTTCTGTTTTCTTGTCTAATGTCCATGTTTCTGCACCATATAGGAATGTTAAGAAGACATAATATTTTGCTGTTCTTAGTTTTAGCCCTGGTGTTATTTGTTTTGATGTAAGTATGTTCTTCATGGCATTAAGATTACTTTTTTCCATTCCTATTCTTTTGTTTATTTTAGTTGTACATTTTCCATCACTGGTTATAGTATGTCCAAGGTAGTTGTAGTTCTGAACTGTCTCCATGTCTATTCCTTCAATTTTGATATCCACTTGTGGGTTTGGAGTATTTTCTTTGTTTATGATCATAGTTTTAGTGACAATCAAATGTATATAAAGCAAGTTCGGTAATGAGTCCTATAGTGACCAGGCAGAGCTGTGTTGAGTGATGAATTTAAGTAAAACTATGAGGCATATGTCCCTGGACTGTCCAGGACGCACGAGTTTCCCATCGCCGCCTCTAACACAAGGGACACACACACACACTTAATCAATTCTTCAAACGAAAGTCGCCGATTGGACAGAAGATTGGAACCTTGTCACGGCAAGCAATCGTTTGTTAGCCTTAACCTGCCCGAGATAGCAGAAGCCACTCACAGAGGCCAACATTGGCCAGGGATTTGGGGCACGGCCTGAGCCAGCATGTCCGATTTCCGAGCTAATCTTGATTAATTTGAAATGAGTGACAGGACATGACTGTAGTCGACTTTACTCGTTGGGGACGCGTTCGTGGGTAGCCCGGTATAAGAGAAGTGGCAGGACTGTGAGTTCATTTCATTGGAACTTAGTTCTGGGAGTCTGTCCAGTTCTTGACAGTTTGTTAAATCATTACACACTTTTAGGGTTTTCATCAATCGTTATAGTTTTTGTGTGTTGTAACTTCACGGACAATCTACAGATACACAACTCGAAAGACAATCTACGATTACACAACGCGACGGACACTCAACAGTTACACAACTATCCAGACAACCTACAGTTACACAACTATCCAGACAACCTACAGTTACACAACTATCCAGACAACCTACAGTTACACAACTATCCAGACAACCTACAGTTACACAACTATCCAGACAACCTACAGTTACACAACTATCCAGACAACCTATAGTTACTCAACTAACCAGACAATCTACAATTACACAACTAACCATACAATCTACAGTTACAAACTATCCACACAACCTACAGTTACACAACTATCCACACAACCTACAGTTACACAACTATCTGGACAATCTGCAGTTACACAACTAACCAGACAACCTAGTTACACAACTCGACGGACGACCAGTAACTAAGCACGAAAAAAATTGTACAGCCCTTAAGAGCTCAAGAGTTTAACGGAAGATGTGTTAATGTCAGGGAGTTATGGACATGACCTGTAGTTTGAAATGAATTTAACAAAAATGTTTCAAGAACTGTTAACAGATCCGGCACAAATAGTCACAGTGTAACTACATAAACAGTTAACGGTCACCGTGTAACGACACAAGCATTTAACGGTCACCGTGTAACGACACAAGCATTTAACGGTCACCGTGTAACTACACAAACATTTAACGGTCACAGTGTAACTACACAAACATTTAACGGTCACAGTGTAACTACACAAACATTTAACGGTCACAGTGTAACTACACAAACATTTAACGGTCACAGTGTAACTACACAAACATTTAACGGTCACAGTGTAACTACACAAACATTTAACGGTCACAGTGTAACTACGCAAACATTTAACGGTCACAGTGTAACTACATAAACATTTAACGGTCACAGTGTAACTACACAAACATTTAACGGTCACAGTGTAACTACACAAACATTTAACGGTCACAGTGTAACGACATAAACATTTAACGGTCACAGTGTAACTACACAAACATTTAACGGTCACAGTGTAACTACACAAACATTTAACGGTCACAGTGTAACTACATAAACATTTAACGGTCACAGTGTAACTACACAAACATTTAACGGTCACAGTGTAACTACACAAACATTTAACAGTCACAGTGTAACGACACAAACATTTAACGGTCACCGTGTAACTACACAAACATTTAACGGTCACCGTGTAACTACACAAACATTTAACGGTCACCGTGTAACTACACAAACATTTAACGGTCACCGTGTAACTACACAAACATTTAACAGTCACCGTGTAACTTCACAAACATTTAACAGTCACCGTGTAGCTACACAAACAGTTACCGGTCACCGTGTAGCTACACAAACAGTTACCGGTCACCGTGTAGCTACACAAACAGTTACCGGTCACCGTGTAACTACACAAACAGTTAACGGTCACCGTGTAACTACACAAACAGTTAACGGTCACCGTGTAACTTCACAAACATTTAACGGTCACCGTGTAACTTCACAAACATTTAACAGTCACCGTGTAGCTACACAAACAGTTACCGGTCACCGTGTAGCTACACAAACAGTTACCGGTCACCGTGTAGCTACACAAACAGTTACCGGTCACCGTGTAACTTCACAAACAGTTAACGGTCACCGTATAACTACACAAACATTTAACGGTCACCGTGTAACTACACAAACATTTAACGGTCACAGTGTAACTACACAAACATTTAACGGTCACAGTGTAACTACATAAACATTTAACGGTCACAGTGTAACTACACAAACATTTAACGGTCACAGCGTAACTACACAAACATTTAACGGTCACAGTGTAACGACATAAACATTTAACGGTCACAGTGTAACTACACAAACATTTAACGGTCACAGTGTAACTACATAAACATTTAACGGTCACAGTGTAACTACACAAACATTTAACGGTCACAGTGTAACTACACAAACATTTAACAGTCACAGTGTAACGACACAAACATTTAACGGTCACCGTGTAACTACACAAACATTTAACGGTCACCGTGTAACTACACAAACATTTAACGGTCACCGTGTAACTACACAAACATTTAACGGTCACCGTGTAACTACACAAACATTTAACAGTCACCGTGTAACTTCACAAACATTTAACAGTCACCGTGTAGCTACACAAACAGTTACCGGTCACCGTGTAGCTACACAAACAGTTACCGGTCACCGTGTAGCTACACAAACAGTTACCGGTCACCGTGTAACTACACAAACAGTTAACGGTCACCGTGTAACTACACAAACAGTTAACGGTCACCGTGTAACTTCACAAACATTTAACGGTCACCGTGTAACTTCACAAACATTTAACAGTCACCGTGTAGCTACACAAACAGTTACCGGTCACCGTGTAGCTACACAAACAGTTACCGGTCACCGTGTAGCTACACAAACAGTTACCGGTCACCGTGTAACTTCACAAACAGTTAACGGTCACCGTATAACTACACAAACATTTAACGGTCACCGTGTAACTACACAAACATTTAACGGTCACCGTGTAACTACACAAACATTTAACGGTCACCGTGTAACTACATAAACAGTTAACGGTCACCGTGTAACTACATAAACATTTAACGGTCACCATGTAACTACACAAACATTTAACGGTCACCATGTAACTACACAAACATTTAACGGTCAACGTGTAACTACATAAACAGTTAACGGTCACCGTGTAACTACACAAACATTTAACGGTCACCGTGTAACTACATAAACATTTAACGGTCACCATGTAACTACATAAACATTTAACGGTCACCGTGTAACTACATAAACATTTAACGGTCACCGTGTAACTACACAAACATTTAACGGTCACCGTGTAACTACATAAACAGTTAACGGTCACCGTGTAACTACACAAACATTTAACGGTCACCGTGTAACTACATAAACATTTAACGGTCACCATGTAACTACATAAACATTTAACGGTCACCGTGTAACTACATAAACATTTAACGGTCACCGTGTAACTACACAAACATTTAACGGTCACCGTGTAACTACATAAACATTTAACGGTCACCGTGTAACTACACAAACATTTAACGGTCACCGTGTAACTACATAAACATTTAACGGCCACCGTGTAACTACATAAACATTTAACGGTCACCGTGTAACTACATAAACATTTAACAGTCACAGTGTAACTACATAAACATTTAACGGTCACCGTGTAACTACATAAACATTTAACAGTCACAGTGTAACTACACAAACATTTAACAGTCGCCGTGTAACTACACAAACATTTAACGGTCGCCGTGTAACTACACAAACATTTAACGGTCACAGTGTAACTTCACAGAATTCTGATTCACACAGATTAAACGTCCACTATAATAAGACATCACCTCAGTGCACAGTAAAGACAAGTGGAACAATATTAAAACAGGTAAATGAATTTAAATATTTGGGAACTTTGTTAACCTCAGATGGAAGATGTACAACAGAGGTGAGATGAAGAATGGCTCAGGCAAAAGCAGCTTTCCATAAAATGAGGAAGATACTATGCAATCCATTTTTGACAATAGAAACAAGAATAAAGAGGGTTCATAAATGTTATGTAGAGCCCGTCTTAACATATGGATGTGAATCATGGACAATAGGACAACAGACAAGAAAATAACTGGAGTCTGTAGAAATGTGTTTTTACAGAAGAATGTTGTGAGTACCATGGACAGCTAAGAAGAGTAATGAAGATGTTCTGAAAGAGATAAAGCAAAAAGAGAGCTAATTTCCAATATTAGAAGAAACAATCATCATTTTTTGGCCATGTAATGAGAAGAGAACAACTGGAATATATTGTAACAACTGGGAAAATTGAGGGACGAAGAGATAGAGGGAAGCAAAGAGAAAAGATACCAGACAGCTTAAGAGAATGGCTTGGCAGAAGGTCAACAACAGAAATTATAAATAACTGTCGAGATCGAAAATTGTGGAGAGACATGATTACCTACGCCAGCAGGCCCGGTACTTGATGATGATGATGAGTTACAGCTTCACATAGGAGAGCAACAAAACAAAAGCAAAGCGACATTGCGGCCCTGAAGAGGCCTTACTCCTTTTTTCCCTCTTATCGTCATGTCCTCAGAAGATAAAAACACTCTCGGTGGGAAGAAGAAGAGGGGGGATAACGCAAGTCGTTCCTGACAAATCAATTCAGAAGAAAAGGTATGTTTACATCACTCGGAGAAAATGACAATCAACAACAGAAAAAAAACAGAGAACAATATATGGGCAGGCAGGATCGAACCCGGACTCAGTGGCACAGAGCTGTGCCACGAAAAGCCAAACGCTAGGGAACACTGCCATTCAGTTAACTAAAAATATATCTATCGTGGACAATGTCTTTCTCGCAGGTGTTCTCATGACTATAGCATAAGGCTGCGATCACAGCACGGAAATACATTGTGCACCTTTCCTATTAAGACAAGTATCTCCCGGATAGGGTATGGCTGAATACTTACGTTGCAGACAAACATTTAGGACGAAACATCACGAATAGTCTTTTCCAGTGGTTTAGACTGGAGACAAATAATAATAAATGAATATTGTTGTAGAGGACAACTCTCGCTCCTGACAGGCGCAAAAATGACACGAATTTCTCTTGGTCCCGCAGGACAGTCACTGGGAAAGCTTCGTAATCGACTGCAAAATGATGAGCAATTATGCTGTCTGTCGCAGTCTGGCGCTGCAGCGACTGGGCGGGTCGGGGTCGAAGAGTGAGGAGATCTGAGGAGACAGAAGGAGTAATGTAATACTGGGAGACCGTTGGTTCTCAGTCTATGATGACTCGGGTCCTCCCTGTGATGTTGGTCGATGCCCATGTCCAGGACACTGTTGTATCGCCTAGCTAGGCGAGAGGTCGCACTAGACTACACTCGAATTCTCAGGTCTACACTCACATCCTCAAGTCTACACTCACACTACACTCACTCAAGTCTACACTCACATCCTCAAGTCTACACTCACATCCTCAAGTCTACACTCACATCCTCAAGTCTACACTCACATCCTCAAGTATACACTCACATCCTTAAGTCTACACTCACATCCTCAAGTCTACACTCACATCCTAAGTCTACACTCACATCCTCAAGTCTACACTCACATCCTTAAGTCTACACTCACATCTTCAAGTCTACACTCGTCTACACTCACATCCTCAAGTCTACACTCACATCCTCAAGTCTACACTCACATCCTCAAGTCTACACTCGCATCCTCAAGTCTACGATCACATCCTCAAGTCTACACTCACATCCTCAAGTCTACACTCACATCCTCAAGTCTACACTCACATCCTCAAGTCTACACTCACATCCTCAAGTCTACACTCACATCCTCAAGTCTACACTCACATCCTCAAGTCTACACTCACATCCTCAAGTCTACACTCACATCCTCAAGTCTACACTCACATCCTCAAGTCTACACTCACATCCTCAAGTCTACACTCACATCCTCAAGTCTACACTCACATCGTCATCCTCAAGTCTACGTCTACACTCACATCCTCAAGTCTACACTCACATCCTCAAGTCTACACTCACATCCTCAAGTCTACACTCGCATCCTCAAGTCTACACTCACATCCTCAAGTCTACACTCGCATCCTCAAGTCTACACTCACATCCTTCACAGTCTACACTCGCATCCTCAAGTCTACACTCACATCCTCAAGTCTACACTCACATCTCACATCCATCCTCAAGTCTACACTCACATCCTCAAGTCTACACTCACATCCTCAAGTCTACACTCACATCCTCAAGTCTACACTCACATCCTCAAGTCTACACTCGTCAAGTCTACACTCACATCCTCAAGTCTACACTCACATCCTCAAGTCTACACTCACATCCTCAAGTCTACACTCACATCCTCAAGTCTACACTCACATCCTCAAGTCTACACTCACATCCTCAAGTCTACACTCACATCCTCAAGTCTACACTCACATCCTCAAGTCTACACTCACATCCTCAAGTCTATAGAAATGAGATGATGGAGTTCGCAACTCTTTCAGATTTGCTTAGTAGACCGTGCGCTCCAGTGTTTATTTCTCGCAGGAAGGCGCTGTGTCGAGGGGAACAGGTTCGATCCTGCTTCGGGCTGTCCTCAGTTTGTTTTTTCCGTTGTTGATTATTTGTTGTTTGATTCCGTGTATTGTAAACATAGGTCTTTCTCTGAAATGATTCGATTGCCTGTCACTTCACGAAATGTTTATTTGTTTTTTTTTCTATTAAGTCAAAACCATCTTATCGTTTCAGCTTTTCTTACTGAGACATCAGAAGCAGAACTCTCGTTTCTTTCTTACATTTTTTTTAGTCTTTCTTTGTTTGTCTTTTTTTTTCTTTTACTTCTTTTTTCTTTCTTTCTTTCTGTTTTCTTTCTTTCTTTCTTTCTTTCCTTCCTTCTATCTTTCTTTCCTTCTTTCCTACTTTCCTTCTTTCCTTCTTTCTTTCTTTCTTTCTTTCTTTCCTTCTTTCCTACTTTCTTTCTTTCCTTCTCTCCTTGTTCTTTCTTTCTTTCCTTCTTTCTTTCTTTCTTTCTTATTTTTATTTCTTTATTTCTTACCTTTTTCTTTTTTCTTTAGTTCTTTCTTTCTTTAGTTCTTTCTTTCTTTCCTTTTCTTTCTTTCTTTTCCTTCCAACAAAGACATCAAGTGGGCGTACATTCGTTGATGCGTTGTTGACATCAGGCTGGGGTATTTATGCCTTCCGGCCGCATACATCCGACTTCAGCACTTTTTGTGAGCTCTGCGTTCCGTATCCTCTTACATCGTTACTGGCTTGGCTAAGCTCGATGGTCTATTCCCAACGGCACCGCTGTATGTTGGAGTTCATCAGCTGTCCTGAAGCAAACAGTCAGCTATGAGTCGCGGGCCAAAAAAGAATCCAGATACTGCCACTCACGTTCGTAACATTTGATACAGCATCCAGTTGTTTTAGTAATGATACTTTAGTTGTGTTGCCCACACAATTGAAAAAAAAATGTAGAAGAAACACATGTTTTCGGGTACATCATGAAAAGAGGAAAGTTAGAATACTTGGTTACAACTGGCAAATTACAGAGGAAAAGAGATCGCGGACAACAAAGAGAGAAGATGTGGATAACTTGATATTTTTTTTCGTACGCCAGCTTTTACCTCCGACGAAGTCCCTAGAGACTAGGTCTTGTTAATCCATTTTTCCCTGACAGTCGTGTGCACAGGGGTCCCTCGTCGCACAGGCAGATAACTCCGACTTCTGAGGTACTCATATTTTTTTCGTAGATGAGCGTAGATTGACGTTTCAAGCTGGGCCTCGCTGCTGAGACCAGGGGGTGGTTGCCGCAGAGAGAAATCATAAACAAAAATCCCAACCGGTGTAGCCAGGATTTGAACCTACAACCTCTGTGTCTTGAGTCCTGCGTCTTGCCTCGAGACCAACTAGTCCCCCTTACGCAAAATTAAAGGATGGAAATGGCAGGACAAAATCACTAACATAGAATTATGGAAATGTACCAGTCAAATACCACTGGATAAAGTGATACAGCGAAGACGATGGCGCTGGATAGGACACACACTGCGGAAGACAACTGAGAGTATTACACAACAGGCCCTTTTTGGAATCCCCCGGGGAAGAGACAATGAGGAAGGCCAAGAAATTCGTGGAGAAGACAGACAGAAGCAGAGATCAAGATGATGGGTATGACAGGGAATGATCTTAAAAGAATGGCAAGAAACAGAACGACTTGGAAAGTGTTTGTTGAAGACCTATGCTCCACTGGAAGCTGAAAGTGTTTGTTGAAGACATATGCTCCACTGGAAGCTGAAAGTGTTTGTTGAAGACCTATGCTCCACTGGAAGCTGAAAGTGTTTGTTGAAGACCTATGCTTCACTGGAAGCTGAAAGTGTTTGTTGAAGACCTATGCTCCACTGGAATCTGAAAGTGTTTGTTGAAGACCTATGCTCCACTGGAAGCTGAAAGTGTTTGTTGAAGACCTATGCTCCACTGGAAGCTGAAAGTGTTTGTTGAAGACCTATGCTCCACTGGAATCTGAAAGTGTTTGTTGAAGACCTATGCTCCACTGGAAGCTGAAAGTGTTTGTTGAAGACCTATGCTTCACTGGAAGCTGAAAGTGTTTGTTGAAGACCTATGCTCCACAGGGAGCTGAAAAGGTAGATAAAGAAGATGGAGAAGAACAGAATTCCGCAATGCCGTTTCTTCTGTCGCCCTTCTTATCAGTTAAGCTTTGCGCTCGAAACAAACAATGAAATCAAATTTGGAATAGTTCAAAGAGCATTTATTCATTTTTTTTCTATGTGACTGTGTTTACCATAAAAGGTAGAAAACATGAAATATGACATTTTTTTTTCATTGGGGTTTTCTGGTTCTCGGTAAAAATGATCGCCGCGCTGATTTCCTTTTGACCGGTCAATGCCGACACGACCGATTATCGCGCTAAACTTCCGCCGGCCGGCCGCAGCTCAAATCTCGGATCTCTTTCATGGCCGGGCATTCCGCCTGCTTTGACTCTATCACTTTATCTGCGTCCCATCTACCGGCGTGCTCCGCGCCCGGACACCTGATCTAAGGCCCGGCGCAGATTACATCGGTGATCTTGACGATGCGTCGCTGGTACAACCAAGAAGTGTGTCCGGCGTCGGAGTCAGCAATTTATAGGTAGTGGCAGAAAAGATATTCTAGACGTCCAGGTTTGAGAAAATATGCCCAGATTGTGATCTCGGAGCTAGCAATAGACAAACTGTTGTCTGTGTCCACGGAGTATCTGGCTGTGGTGTCAGGGTTGATCTGTGAGACAACAGGCAGGGAAATGTACGAGTGAGTGACAGAACAAGATGGTGTGATTGCGAACCTTTCAACAACGTCCACAGCCGAGCTCATGAGCGAGGGTCCCAAACATTCAAAATGTAAATGAGGCGTCAAGGTGAGCGGGGCCGGCGTATTCAGAGGCTCAATATGGTTTGTTTGAGGCTGAATCCTTGCTTGTAACACACACTTGGTGCTTAATATTTTCACGTTTAACAAGTATTGAATTTGTATCAACTGATATCTGTGATGTATGTGATTACTTTATAATTAATGCAGTGGAAGTTGGATATGTTAGCACGTGCCGCATACAACGATTGACGATGTCATTGAATATCAACAAACATTTGAACATATTTATTTTCCTAAGTCATAAAAGACTTTAGAATCACACAATCACAGTCAACAAATTGAGTAATTCACACGTTCGTCGTGTCACAAGCCAGTCATGGCAAATGTCTGGTCGTGCAACAGAGGAAATCTTAGACACGCACGATTAGACTGGCAGTCGTTGTGTCAGAGAGGTTTTTACCTGGAACCCCATGGAAAAGATGAAGCGTGGAGACGAAGGCGCGCTTTATAGCAGCAGAGCTGGACTTTGTCAGTGATAGCTTGCGCCAGGATCGATGAAGCAGAACCATCAAGACCATACTCCACCTCTCCGTGGTGCCTCCAGTAGCAGACTAACCTGTCTAGTCTGGCCAAGCGCGTAGGGATCGAAGTGGGAAGACAACCCGGTACTCAAAAATGTCGTGCTGAAGTTGGATGTGTTGGGCCGAAAGGCGCAAATATCACAGTCATACTGCAAACCACAACACAGAGAGCACGAAAAGGTGGACTCTTTTAGTCAAAGGGCGGATGCACGCAAGGAAGCAGGCAATAGAGGAAGATAGAATAATCCAATGACACAATGTTTCAAGGATAGAATAATCCAATGATACAATGTTTCCATCGGTGTCCGGTTAGCGCAATCGATAGGCGGTTGGCTTACCACGGCAACAGCCGGGGTTCGTAACCTGGCGAGGACACCTGGGTTTTACTAATTCCCTAAAAATTAGTACCTCTGAAGTCGGAGTAAATCTGCCTGCATGGCGACGGGCATCCTGTAATGGGATAAAAACAGACTTTACACGCAAAATTCAGTCCCACAAAATTGAGTGGGTGGGACTTCGTCAGAGGTCAAAGCTGACGAAACCGAACGAACGAACACTGTTTCCATGATAGAATGATCCAATGATACACTGTTTCAACGATAGAATAATCCAATGATACACTGTTTCCATGATAGAATAATCCAATGATACACTGTTTCAACGATAGAATAATCCAATGATACACTGTTTCAATGATAGAATAATCCAATGATACACTGTTTCAACGATAGAATAATCCAATGATACAATGTTTCCATGATAGAATGATCCAATGATACACTGTTTCCATGATAGAATAATCCAATGATACACTGTTTCAACGATAGAATAATCAAATGATACACTGTTACCATGATAGTGTAATCCAATGATACACTGTTTCAACGATAGAATAATCCAATGATACACTGTTTCAACGATAGAATAATCCAATGATACACTGTTTCCATGATAGAATGATCCAATGATACACTGTTTCAACGATAGAATAATCCAATGATACACTGTTTCAACGATAGAATAATCCAATGATACACTGTTTCCATGATAGAATGATCCAATGATACACTGTTTCAACGGTAGAATAATCCAATGATACACTGTTTCAACGATAGAATAATCCAATGATACACTGTTTCCATGATAGAATGATCCAATGATACACTGTTTCAACGATAGAATAATCCAATGATACACTGTTTCAACGATAGAATAATCCAATGATACACTGTTTCCATGATAGAGTAATCTAATGATACACTGTTTCCATGATAGAGTAATCCAATGATACACTGTTTCCATGATAGAGTGATCCAATGATACACTGTTCCCATGATAGAATAATCCAATGATACACTGTTTCCATGATAGAATAATCCAATGATACACTGTTTCCATGATAGAATAATCCAATGATACACTGTTTCCATGATAGAGTGATCCAATGATACACTGTTTCCATGATAGAATAATCCAATGATACACTGTTTCAACGATAAAATAATCCAATGATACACTGTTTCAACGATAGAATAATACAGTGATACACTTTTTCAACGATAGAATAATCCAATGATACACCGTTTCCATGATAGAATAATCCAATGATACACTGTTTCCATGATAGAATAATCCAATGATACACTGTTTCCATGATAGAATAATCCAATAATACACTGTTTCCATGATAGAATAATCCAATGATACACTGTTTCCATGATATAATTGTTATAGCTTAGAAACAAAGTGTAAAAATGTCCAGAAAATCGAATGGGCAGAATAGGGAAAAGGATAGAGAAAGAAAAGAAAGAGAAATAAATTAGAGCAAGCACGTGACTGACCTTGGTTGGTCGAAGGTCCCGGTGTCACTGTAAACAAATTAAAATACATAATTGCTCAACCGCCCGAACCAGCGGAACTATCCGAATTAAAATTCATCTCGTCGAAAGATGCAAACAAAGAAAAGCAGTAGCCGTCCTCATCGTAGCAGCTAAAAGATAACGCCAAAAGGCAGAAGGTCAAGCAGCACCGAAAATGAACGCAGCTGAACTGTACATCATCGTACGATAGCATTTATCGTAAGCAATCGGAATACCGAAACACGATTCGGTTGAAGTACACAGCTCGCGGTGTGCACAGAGCACTAAACTCGGTAGCTCCAGTAGTAGGCCAGACTTGGAATATGAGGAAAACCAACAACAAGGAACTCTTATGATCTTATCCTGAATGGTACTTTCCGCCTATCCGCCATATTGACCGGAAGTAAAAAAAAATAAGGATTAACTCTACAATATATTGAATGAGCGGAACAAGTAAGTCAAACAGGTTGGTTAAGAAGAAGGTAAGTCAAATAAGATGGTAAGACAAGAAGAAGGTAAGTCAAATAAGATGGTAAGTCAAAGAAGATGGTAAGACAAGAAGATGGTAAGTCAAATAAGATGGTAAGTCAAAGAAGATGGTAAGACAAGAAGATGGTAAGTCAAATAAGATGGTAAGTCAAAGAAGATGGTAAGACAAGAAGATGGTAAGTCAAATAAGATGGTAAGTCAAAGAAGATGGTAAGTCAAAGAAGATGGTAGACAAGAAGAAGTAAGTCAAAGAAGATGGTAAGACAAGAAGATGGTAAGTCAAAGAAGATGGTAAGACAAGAAGATGGTAAGTCAAAGAAGATGGTAGACAAGAAGATGTTAAGACAAGAAGATGGTAAGTCAAAGAAGATGGTAAGACAAGAAGATGGTAAGTCAAAGAAGATGGTAAGACAAGAAGATGGGAAGTCAAAGAAGATGGTAGACAAGAAGATGGTAAGTCAAAGAAGATGGTAAGACAAGAAGATGGTAAGACAAGAAGATGGTAAGACAAGAAGATGGTAGACAAGAAGATGGTAGACAAGAAGATGGTAAGTCAAAGAAGATGGTAAGTCAAAGAAGATGGTAGACAAGAAGATGGTAAGACAAGAAGATGGTAAGTCAAGAAGATGGTAAGACAAGAAGATGGTAAGACAAGAAGATGGTAAGTCAAAGAAGATCGTAAGACAAGAAAATGGTAAGACAAGAAGATGGTAAGTCAAAGAAGATGGTAAGTCAAAGAAGATGGTAAGTCAAAGAAGATGGTAGACAAGAAGATGGTAAGACAAGAAGATGGTAAGTCAAAGAAGATGGTAGACAAGAAGATGGTAAGACAAGAAGATGGTAAGACAAGAAGATGGTAAGACAAGAAGATGGTAAGACAAGAAGATGGTAAGTCAAAGAAGATGGTAAGACAAGAAAATGGTAAGACAAGAAGATGGTAAGTCAAAGAAGATGGTAAGTCAAAGAAGATGGTAAGACAAGAAGATGGTAAGACAAGAAGATGGTAAGACAAGAAGATGGTAAGTCAAAGAAGATGGTAGACAAGAAGATGGTAAGACAAGAAGATGGTAAGTCAAAGAAGATGGTAAGTCAAAGAAGAAGGTAAGACAAGAAGATGGTAAGACAGGAAGATGGTAAGACAAGAAGATGGTAAGTCAAAGAAGATCGTAAGACAAGAAGATGGTAAGTCAAAGAAGATGGTAAGTCAAAGAAGATGGTAAGACAAGAAGATGGTAAGCCAAAGAAGATGGTAAGACAAGAAGATGGTAAGACAAGAAGATGGTAAGTCAAAGAAGATTGTAGACAAGAAGATGGTAAGACAAGAAGATGGTAAGACAAGAAAATGGTAAGACAAGAATATGGTAAGACAAGAAGATGGTAAGACAAGAAAATGGTAAGACAAGAAGATGGTAAGACAAGAAGATGGTAAGACAAGAAAATGGTAAGACAAGAAGATGGTAAGACAAGAAAATGGTAAGACAAGAAGATGGTAAGACAAGAAGATGGTAAGAAAAAAAATGGTAAGACAAGAAGATGGTAAGACAAGAACATGGTAAGACAAGAAGATGGTAAGACAAGAAGACGGATAAAAAAATCAAAGAGCACATGAAACACATGGTAAAATGGAAACATTTGGGAGAAATATGACTGATGTGAATTTAATGTGATTATCAACGTGAGAAGTGCGGGAGAGAGTGAATGTGAAGTGAATGATGTAGGAACGGGGGTGAATTAAGCGTCGCAACGTTAATGTCGTTAACCAGCTGGAGAGTTGATAGGGTAGTGTTAAACTGAGAGAGAAGGGAAGATGTGGGACCAGCTGGAGAGTTGATAGGGTAGTGTTAAACTGAGAGAGAAGGGAAGATGTGGGACCAGCTGGAGAGTTGATAGGGTAGTGTTAGACTGAGAGAGAAGGGAAGATGTTGGACCCGCTGGTGAGTTGATAGGGTAGTGTTAGACTGAGAGAGAAGGGAAGATGTGGGACCAGCTGGAGAGTTGATAGGGTAGTGTTAGACTGAGAGAGAATTGAAGATGTGGGAACAGATGAGAGTTGATAGGGCAGTGTTAGACTGAGAGAGAAGGGAAGATGTGGAACCAGCTGAGAGTTCATAGGGTAGTGTTAGACTGAGAGAGAAGGAAGATGTGGGACCAGCTGGAGAGTTGATAGGGTAGTGTTAAACTGAGAGAGAAAGGAAGATGTGGGACCAGCTGGAGAGTTGATAGGGTAGTGTTAGACTGAGAGAGAAGGGAAGATGTGGGACCAGCTGGAGAGTTGATAGGGTAGTGTTAGACTGAGAGAGAAGGGAAGATGTGGGACCAGCTGGAGAGTTGATAGGGCAGTGTTAGACTGAGAGAGAAGGGAAGATGTGGAACCAGCTGAGAGTTCATAGGGTAGTGTTAGACTGAGAGAGAAGGGAAGATGTGGGACCAGCTGGAGAGTTGATAGGGTAGTGTTGAACGGAGAGAGAAGGGAAAATGTGGGACCAGCTGGAAAGTTGATAGGGTAGTGTTAAACTGAGAGAGAAGGGAAGATGTTGGACCAGCTGGAGAGTTGATAGGGTAGTGTTAAACTGAGAGAGAAGGGAAGATGTGGACCAGCTGGAGAGTTGATAGGGTAGTGTTAGACTGAGAGAGAAGGGAAGATGTAGGACCAGCTGAGAGTTGATAGGGTAGTGTGTGAGAGAGATGGGAAGATGTGGGACCAGCTGAGAGTTGATGGGGTAGTGTGTGAGAGAGATGGGAAGATGTGGGACCAGCTGAGAGTTGATGGGGTAGTGTGTGAGAGAGATGGGAAGACGTGGGACCAGCTGAGAGTTGATAGGGTAGTGTGTGAGAGAGATGGGAAGACGTGGGACCAGCTGAGAGTTGATGGGGTAGTGTGTGAGAGAGATGGGAAGACGTGGGACCAGCTGAGAGTTGATAGGGTAGTGTGTGAGAGAGTTGGGAAGATGTGGGACATGCTGGAATTGTTATCTGTTCTTCTCTATTCACCTTGTGGTATGATTCTATTTCCGGTTGCCCTTGTTATCTGTATTCCATTTGTTCCTGACAAGCCTCTTTGATTACACATAAGTTGGGCTTATCACTTCCGGTCAATATGGAGGACAGGCGAAAAGAACCGTTGAGACTGAATCTGAAAGTGTTCTTTGTTGCAGTTTCCTCATTTTCCAAGTCCGTCTTGCTTTCGGAGCTACTGAGTTTAGTGCTCTGTGCACACCGTGAGATGTGGTTTTCATCCGGATCGTGTTTTGATATTCCAATGCTTACGGTGAATGATGATATCATATGACGAAGGACAAGTCGCTTACGTTCACTTTCCATGCCGCTTCGCCTTATGCTGTTTTGGCGCATGCTGTAGCTGCTATAATTTGAACTGCAGTTCCCTTTCTGTTTTTGGATCATTCCATCTTCTTCTTTTCTCTTTTTCTAAAAGGTGTCGTGGTTATATCATGTGTCGTTCTTGCGCTGCTCGAAGTGTCGCCTTCTTCTTCTTCTATCCTTCCTCTGTAGCCATTGGCATCGAGGGGAGAAACAATCTGCGATTCTTTGCTCTTCTGTTGGCCTCTTCTGATGTTATTCCTCCTAGTGACTCTAGTATTCCCTTTATCCATCTCTTTCTCGGTCTTCCTCTTAATCTGGCGTTTTCGTAGTGTTTGTTTATGGCTCTTTGAGTCATTGTTAGTTCCTTTTGTCTTGTTATGTGGCCGAACCAATTATCTGTTGTTTCTTTATGTATTCGATGGCTGGTTCAATTTCGAGTTTCTTCCTCAGGTCAGTGTTTCTTACTCTTTCTCTTAAGCTGTTTCCTGTCATTCTTCTGACACATTTCATTTCTGTGGTCGTTATCTTTCTTATTGTTCTAGAGTCCAGCGTCCAATTCTGGCACTGATAGCACAGAGTTGGTAGAAAAATTGATTTGTAAATTGCCCTTTTTGCTTCCGTAGTTATTACTTTGTTTTTCAATAGTGTTGATACTTGGCTCGAAGTGTCTGAATTAGTGATTTTCCTTTGTTGTTACATGTCTCTGTCACTGCATCTATCCATCTTCTTCTAGGTTTTCCTCTTTGTCTTTTTCCATGCATTCTTGAGAAGAACCCCTGATGGTTATTTTATCCCCTAAACCGCAGATGTTCCAAGTACCTATTAAACGCCCTGATTGTTTTTATTGTGTTGTTGTTTTCCCGCTTTCATTTTGCAATTTCGTTCGCGATCGTAATAGCACAATGGATGGTAATTAAAAGAAACTGTAAGAGTAAATCACAAATAAATCACAAATAAATCACAAATAAATCCGTTCGAAATAACACAAGAACGCTTGAATTTCATTTACTACGGGCATTGAAATTCACTTATAACTTAAATTTGACTCCAATCGAAAATTGTATCGTGTTGCCAGCGCAGTCACATACCGGAAGTCCGATCCTTCAATGACATGAGTTTTTTTGGTTTTTTTTTTCGTACGCTAGCTTTTTAACTCTGACGAAGTCCCAAGAGACTAGGTACTGAATTTTGCGTGTTAATCCATTTTTCCCTGCCAGCCGTGTGCATCGGGGACCCTCGCGGCACGGGCACTAAACTCCGTCTTTGGAAGTACTCATATTTTTTCCGTCGATGAGTAATTGACGTTTCAAGCCAGGCCTCGCTGCTGAGACCAGGGGTGGTTGCCGCAGAGAGAAATCATAAATAAAAATCCCAACTTGTGCAGCCGGGATTTGAACCCACAACCTCTCTGTCTCGAGTCCAGCGTCTTGCCTCGAGACAAACCCGTCCCCAAACATGAGTTTTAATTCGGTTGATTCCACCAGTACGGGCGGTTGATCAATTATGGATTTGAATTCGTTTGCAGTGATACCGGGACCTTCGACTAACCCTAACCATAACCTTATATCTCAGCTTTGTTGAAGTAATAGTTCTTGAACACACATATTCATATTTATATCACCGTCAACTCTATGTCACATTTTTTCTCCTCTTGTCAGGAAAGACGATTAGAGGCCATAGAGATGGGATTTCTCAGAAGAATGTTGAAAGTTCCCTGGACAGCTAAAAAGACCAATGAGGAAGTTCTCAAAGAGGCCAACACAAAAATGGAGTTCCCAAAAAACATCAGAAAGAAACAATCAACATTTTTTGGGGACATCACGAGAAGAGGAAAGTTGGAATACTTGGTTACAACTGGCAAAATAAAAGGAAAGGGAGATCGCGGACGACAAAGAGAGAAAATACTAGATAGCTTGGTGTCATGGCGTGGAAAACAGTCAACAACAGAACTGTTACGATGCACTGTAGATAGAAGATTGTGGAGGGACATGATCACCGAAGCCAACCGGTATGGCACATGATAATGATGTCAGGTAATTAACACAAATTTTTTCTACGAGAGAGATACAAACATATCGCATTCGTCGATTTATTACCAGTTATGAGTTCTCATCATCATCATCATCATCATCATCGTCATCAAGTATCGGGCCTGCTGGCGTAGATGATCATGTCTCTCCACAACTTTCGAACTCTACGGTTATTTATCATTTCTGTTGTTGACCTTCTGCCAAGCCATTCTCTTAAGCTGTCTGGTATTTTTTATTTTTCTCTTTGCTTCCCTCTATCTCTTCGTCCCTCAATTTTCCCAGTTGTTACAATATATTCCAGTTGTTCTCTTCTCATTACATGGCCAAAAAATGATGATTGTTTCTTCCTAATATTGGAAATTAGCTCTCTTTTTGCTTTGACCTCTTTCAGGACGTTTTCATTAGTCTTCTTAGCTGTCCATGGTATTCTCAACATTCTTCTGTAAAACTACAATACTATAGTCAACTTTGATTTTCTTGTCTGTTGTTCTATTGTCCATGATTCACATCCATATGTTAAGACTATTGTAGCAGTGTCTTACACGTAATTTACAAATTGTATATATACAATTTATTTCCGGTCTGTGATCGTTACCCTATGCTATAGTCATTGAGAACGCCTTCGTGTAACACACTACTACAATAGCCAATTTTTAAGTTGGCTGCGTGGCAGTGTGCCAAGCGTTCGGCTTCTCGTGGCAAGGCGCGGTGCCACTGAGTACGGGTTCGATCCCGCTTCGGACCATATATTTTTCTTCGTTTTTTTTCAATTGTTGTTTGTCTGTCAATTTTTCCGAGTGCTAACATATACTTCTTTGTTCTATTATTCTTCATTTTGTGGAAAGCTGCTTTTGCCTGAGCCATTCTGCATCTCACTTCTTTTGTACATCTTCCGTCTGAGGTTAACAAAGTTCCCAAATATTTAAATTCATTTACCTGTTTTAATATTGTTCCACTTGTCTTTATTTTGCACTGAGATGATATCTTTTTCTTTGTTGTTACCATTACTCCTGTCTTTATTCTATTAAGGCTGTGTCCTTTATTTTTGCTGCCTTGTGGGTGAGACGTTTTAGTCAAAGGCTAGCGGAGCCAACCGTAAACAAACCGACGGAAGGCAACAGAAAACCACCGTTGTTACTTCTTTGTACATTCATGAATCGTCGTGAGTTCTACAGACCATATTTAGACGCGCTGAACATGCACGTTCATTATGTGCACGTTCATTATGTGCACGTTCATTATGTGCACGTTCATTATGTGCACGTTCATTATGTGCACGTTCATTATGTGCACGTTCATTATGTGCACGTTCATTATGTGCACGTTCATTATGTGCACGTTCATTATGTGCACGTTCATTATGTGCACGTTCATTATGTGCACGTTCATTAAAAGAAAGGCGATTATTACATGTGGTTGCTACAACTCATCAATGGTAGACGAGACAGAATGTTGATATATTTCTTTATCTGGAAGATGCAAACAATCTTTCTTAATTATCTGACAAGAGGTCAACAATTGTTTACACAAGCTTAACAAAGATATCAGTGTTTTCAAGATTGTTTACTTCATCGATCTTCTTGTTTTTCTGCACTTCCATCTTGTCCCCGTTCGAGTGTCAAAGGTAAAGGTCAAGGTTATTGGTTATTGGTTATTGATTATGGAAGGCCTCGGTATCACTGCAAACGAATTAAAATCCATAATTGCTCAACCGCCCGTGACAGTGGAATCATCCGAATTACTAACTCATCTCCCAAACAAAGAAAGGTAACTGTAGTCCCCATCGTAGCAGTCTCAGCACACGCCAAAAGACATAAGGCGAAACCGCGCAGAAAGTGAACACAGCCAACTGTTCCCCGTCATACGATATCATCATTCATCGTAAACAAGCGGATATCGAAACATGATCAAAACGGATGAGACACACAGCTCACGGTGTGCACAGAGCACTTAACTCAGTAGCTCCTGCAACAAGCCGGACTTGGAATATGAGAAAACTGCAAGAAGGAACACTTTTCAGACATAGCCTTCAATGGTTCCTGCCGCCTATCCAGGTCAAGGTAAAGTACGAGACTTGAACCGGCGTCTTAGCACGCGAGTTTACACCCATATGTGCTCGGCCGCCTATCCAGAAATGTTCGGAGATTTCTGGATCGTGTCGCCTCAAACATCGAAACTCAGATGCGAAGCGACATTCCTCACTTTCCCAGGGTAGTACCCTGGTACCCATTTCTGCCAACGGCTGGTCGACCGTGGGGGTATTTTTTTTTTTCAACCACGAGTACAACTCACACTGCTCCCAGCGGGAATCGAACACGGGTTGTCCGAACGTCGGTGGTCCAGTCGGGTGGTCTCCCCAACTAGGCTACCGAGGCCCCCAAGTGTCAAAGTTCTGGTTCTCTCCCTTTTGGCGGCTTCACTCATTGTTAATTGTTGTTGTAGCATTTCTTTGATGTTGGGTGTCCATCTTACTCTGGGTCTGCCTCTTGTTCTTCTCCCTTCTCCTCTTTTAAAATATGCTTTGTAAGGTAAGGAATCACACGACATTCTTTCTAGATGGACAAACCAGTTTATTTGTTGTTTCTGTATGTAGCTTAGGATTGGTTCAATGTCTACTCTTTCTCTTATTATATCATTTCTGATTCTGTCTTTTCTGGTCACTCCAAGCGCTTTTCTCAGACATCTCATTTCTGTGGTGCCATGCTTTCTTTTGTGCATAGATGTAAGTGTCCATGTTTGACATTGGTAGCACAATATGGGAATGATTATACTCTGTATAAGATGTTTCTTGGTGGTAATAGGTATTGCTTTGTGTTGAAGTATAGGGGATAGCTGTCCCACTATTTGGTTTGTGTTGAAGTATAGGGGATAGCTGTCCCACTATTTGGTTTGTGTTGAAGTATAGGGGATAGCTGTCCCACTATTTGGTTTGTGTTGAAGTATAGGGGATAGCTGTCCCACTATTTGATTTGTGTTGAAGAATAGGGGATAGCTGTCCCAGTATTTGCTTTGTGTTGAAGTATAGGGGATAGCT
This sequence comes from Megaustenia siamemsis, assembly GCA_032433765.1. NCBI lineage: Eukaryota > Metazoa > Mollusca > Gastropoda > Stylommatophora > Ariophantidae > Megaustenia > Megaustenia siamemsis. Next base: position 3,738,654 of record JAVIAB010000105.1, read on the forward strand.
GTCCTAATATTTGGTTTGTGTTGAAGTATAGGCGATAGCTGTCCTAATATTTGGTTTGTGTTGAAGTATAAGGGATAGTTGTCCCAATATTTGGTTTGTGTTGAAGTATAGGGGATAGCTGTCCCAATATTTGGTTTGTGTTGAAGAATAGGGGATAGCTGTCCCAGTATTTGCTTTGTGTTGAAGTATAGGGGATAGTTGTCCTAATATTTGGTTTGTGTTGAAGTATAGGCGATAGCTGTCCTAATATTTGGTTTGTGTTGAAGTATAGGGGATAGTTGTCCCAATATTTGCTTTGTGTTGAAGTATAGGGGATAGTTGTCCCAATATTTGGTTTGTGTTGAAGTATAGGGGATAGTTGTCCCAATATTTGCTTTGTGTTGAAGTATAGGGGATAGCTGTAATAATATTTGGTTTGTGTTGAAGTATAGGGGATAGCTGTCCCAAAATTTGGTTTGTGTTGAAGTATAGGGGATAGCTGTCCCAATATTTGGTTTGTGTTGAAGTATAGGGGATAGCTGTTCCAATATTTGGTTTGTGTTGAAGTATAGGGGATCGCTGTCCTAATATTTGGTTTGTGTTGAAGTATAGGGGATAGCTGTCCCAATATTTGGTTTGTGTTGAAGTATAGGGGATAGCTGTCCTAATATTTGGTTTGTGTTGAAGTATAGGGGATAGCTGTCCCAATATTTGGTTTGTGTTGAAGTATAGGGGATATCTGTCCTAATATTTGGTTTGTGTTGAAGTATAGTTGATAGCTATCTCAATATTTGGTTTGTGTTGAAGTATAGGGGATAGCTGTCCCAATATTTGGTTTGTGTTGAAGTATAGGGGAAAGCTGTCCCAATATTTGGATTGTGTTGGCGTATAGGGGAAAGCTGTCCCAATATTTGGTTTGTGTTGGCGTATAGGGGAAAGATGTTCCAATATTTGGTTTGTGTTGAAGTATGGGGGAAATCTGTTCCAATATTTGGTTTGTGTTGAAGTATAAGGGAAATCTGTTCCAATATTTGGTTTGTGTTGAAGTATGGGGAAATCTGTTCCAATATTTGGTTTGTGTTGAAGTATGGGGGAAAGCTGTTCCAATATTTGGTTTGTGTTGGTGTTTAGGTGATAGTTGTCCCATTATCTGATTTGTGTTGGTGTTTAGGTGATAGCTGTCCCAAAACGTGGTTTGTGTTGGTGTTTAGGTGATAGCTGTCCCAAAACGTGGTTTGTGTTGGTGTTTAGGTGATAGCTGTCCCAAAACGTGGTTTGTGTTGGTGTTTAGGTGATAGCTGTCCCAAAACGTGGTTTGTGTTGATGTTTAGGTGATAGCTGTCCCAAAACGTGGTTTGTGTTGGTGTTTAGGTGATAGCTGTCCCAAAACGTGGTTTGTGTTGGGTTTAGGTGATAGCTGTCCCAAACGTGGTTTGTGTTGATGTTTAGGTGATAGGTGTTAAAACGTGGTTTGTGTTGATGTTTAGGTGATAGCTGTCCCAAAACGTGGTTTGTCTGATACCATGGTATATTTATTTCTCTGTCGATTTCACCATCTCTAGAGAACGTTGTTCCCAGATATTTAAACTAAAAAACCTCTGTTCAGCTGGCGGGAAAAGACGACGTACGATGTTCGAAGCCCGCGGTAGACAAAAAGGATTTTTTTCTATCGGGGATGAAATAAAATTCTGAGTCTCACATGTCGTGGCGACAACTTGACCAAGCGGCCTTTATCCCTCTGGTTCTATCGTTGCTCCCAGACATAAACCAACAATGGTAATATGTGTCGTCAAGATAGTTATGAAATGGTGAGATAAACAACGGCAAACATTTGTGACCGCATGACTGATCTAACCAAGGTTGAGTCTTTGCCTGTTAACTTCAAAATATGATCAGACTTGATGCTGTTTCTATAATGTTAATAAGATGTTGTTTGTAGTGTACGTGTGTGAGATATGAAATGTTGGACATTGAAGTGAAAGAAAGCAAAAATTAAGGACTCAGACTTAATAGCAAAAAGACAGAAGTAATGGTAACAACAAAGAAAAAGACATCTGTTGAACCTTCTTTTGTCAACTGATCTGCTTTCTCATTTCCTGGTATTCCACAGTGAGATGGGATCCACTGCAAGGCAACCCTGTGGTGCTTGCAGAGTTCAGTGAATAAGGTCTGCAGATGTGGTAATTTTCTGGATTGTAGTGCCTGGAGTACTGATCTTGCATCTGCCAAAAACACTACAGGCTGTGGGCTAAGATTACTGTTCGGCAATTTTTCTATTGCCAACTTTATTGCTTGTATTTCTGCATCATAATTGTGGCAATATTTCTCTGTTGCTGCAATCGAAAGAAATATAATTAAAGGCACACAAACTAGAAACAGTTGATACTGTCCAGTCAGTGAGGGGAGATCACTCGATTAGAATAAATAATTTGGGACACGAAACTATACTAACAAACTAAAACTAACTAAAAAAAAACAAACAAGGAAATTAGAGAAATCGCCAATCAACCACTAATATCTTCAGTAATCAAGAAAAGACGATGGTCATATGTTGGACATGTGATGAGAAGAGATAATAACCGAATAGCAAAGCAAGCCCTCATATGGGAAACAACAGGTAAGAGAAAAGAGGAAGACCCAGGGAGACACTGAGAAGAACATTGATGAGAGAGGCAAGAGCAGCAGGATTCGGCTCCCTCAATGAGATAGAGCTGCTTGCACAGAACAGAGACAGATGGCGAGATTTGATAAAATATCTTTAAAAGAAAACTGCTAGAACAAAAATTCAGATAGGAGATGGTATATCTTGGTCTACGCCCTATGGGCCGGCTACGGCTCGAAAGGTCAATAGATAGATAGAAACTAGACTATTACCTGACTTTTAACTTCACTGACTCCAGTTGTTTTCACTTTACAGCCAAAATATGATGAGATCAATAGTAGACAAAAATTGAATGTCAGCGGTCACAACATAAATAATTAGCGATATGCGGATGACACAGTCTTAATAGCAGAGACAGAGAATGAACTACAAGAAATGATAGACATAATAGTAAAAGAAAGCAACAAGAAAGGTCTCAGTCTGAATAGTAAGAAAACAGAAGTAATGGTTATATCAAAGAAACAATCATCACCATCATGCAGCATAAAATAAACAGGACAAATCTGAAACAATTGCAACGTTTGAAATACTTGGGCACAATAATAGCATCAGATTGGAGATGTACCACAGAAATAAAAAGCAGATTAGCTCAGGAAAAAAAAAAAGCATTTCATAAAATGAAAAACGTTTTATGCAATATGTCTCTGTCAATATAAATGAGAAAAAGAGTTCATCGGTGCTATATAGAACCAATTCTGACCTATGGAAGAGAATCATGGACAGTAGACAAACGAAAATATGATTAGAGTTCACAAAGATGTGATTTCTCAGAAGAATGTTGAAAGTTCCCTGGATCAAAAAGACCAATAAGGAATTTCTCAGAGGCCAACAGAAAAAGAGAGCTCATAAAACATCAGAAAGAAACAATCAACATATTTGGGAACACCATCAGAAGAGGAAAGTTGGAATACTTGGTTACAGGGAAAGAGTGATCGCGGTCGACAAAAAAGAAACTTGATAGCTTGGTGTCTTGTCATGGACAACAGTCAACGACAGAACTGATACGATGAACGGCGTACAGAAGATTGCGGAAGGACATTACTCCAACCGGTAAGGCACATGATGATGATGATGACTCAACGCCAGCCACTGAGACCGTTAAATTCTTCACTTAAAGCTGAGAACCGTCTCCACCATCTTCTCTAGTTGCACTCGCTACCTACTTATCAGATCAGTGCCGAACCGTCTCCGCCCCTACAGTTTCCCGCCCAGATACGCCACAATGTTCCCTGTCACTCCAGCGGCCCCACGGGTGACAACGTTGCCTGAAACTGATACCCTGTTCACAGCCAGGACCCGTCGTCAGAGTCAACAAGCGGACACGCCAGGGGGCCCGGTACCCTCGTCATGTAACACTCGCGTCAGCCTCGGTCTCCAGACAACACAACGTGCTATCTGCCGCTCGAGCGGAAACACGAGCAGTAACTCTGGTTAGTAGTCCACAATAAGAAAATGGTGGAGTCTAATTGTGGTGTTGTCTCAAGAAAATGGTGGAGTCTAATTGTGGTGTTGTCACAAGAAAATGGTGGAGTCTAATTGTGGTGTTGTCAGCAAGAAAATGGTGGAGTCTAATTGTGGTGTTGTCACTAGGAAGTGGTGGAGTCTAATTGTGGTGTTGTCACAAGAAAATGGTGGAGTCTAATTGTGGTGTTGTCACAAGAAATGGTGGAGTCTAATTGTGGTGTTGTCACAAGAAAATGGTGGAGTCTAATTGTGGTGTTGTCACAAGAAAATGGTGGAGTCTAATTGTGGTGTTGTCACAAGAAAATGGTGGAGTCTAATTGTGGTGTTGTCACAAGAAAATGGTGGAGTCTAATTGTGGTGTTGTCAGCAAGGAAATGGTGGAGTCTAATTGTGGTGTTGTCAGCAAGGAAGTGGTGGAGTCTAATTGTGGTGTTGTCAGCAAGGAAGTGGTGGAGTCTAATTGTGGTGTTGTCAGCAAGAAAATGGTGGAGTCTAATTGTGGTGTTGTCAGCAAGAAATGGTGGAGTCTAATTGTGGTGTTGTCACAAGAAAATGGTGGAGTCTAAATTGTGTGTTGTCACAAGAAAATGATGGAGTCTAATTGTGGTGTTGTCAGCAAGGAAATGGTGGAGTCTAATTGTGGTGTTGTCAGCAAGGAAGTGGTGGAGTCTAATTGTGGTGTTGTCACTAGGAAGTGGTGGAGTCTAATTGTGGTGTTGTCACAAGAAAATGGTGGAGTCTAATTGTGGTGTTGTCACAAGAAAATGGTGGAGTCTAATTGTGGTGTTGTCACAAGAAAATGGTGGAGTCTAATTGTGGTGTTGTCACAAGAAAATGGTGGAGTCTAATTGTGGTGTTGTCACTAGGAAGTGGTGGAGTCTAATTGTGGTGTTGTCACAAGAAAATGGTGGAGTCTAATTGTGGTGTTGTCACAAGAAAATGGTGGAGTCTAATTGTGGTGTTGTCAGCAAGGAAATGGTGGAGTCTAATTGTGGTGTTGTCAGCAAGGAAGTGGTGGAGTCTAATTGTGGTGTTATCACTAGGAAGTGGTGGAGTCTATTGTGGTGTTGTCACAAGAAAATGGTGGAGTCTAATTGTGGTGTTGTCACAAGAAAAATGTGGAGTCTAATTGTGGTGTTGTCACAAGAAAATGGTGGAGTCTAATTGTGGTGTTGTCACAAGAAAATGGTGGAGTCTAATTGTGGTGTTGTCAGCAAGGAAGTGGTGGAGTCTAATTGTGGTGTTGTCACAAGAAAATGGTGGAGTCTAATTGTGGTGTTGTCACAAGAAAATGGTGGAGTCTAATTGTGGTGTTGTCACAAGAAAATGGTGGAGTCTAATTGTGGTGTTGTCAAAAGAAATGGTGGAGTCTAATTGTGGTGTTGTCACAAGAAAATGGTGGAGTCTAATTGTGGTGTTGTCAGCAAGGAAATGGTGGAGTCTAATTGTGGTGTTGTCAGCAAGGAAATGGTGGAGTCTAATTGTGGTGTTGTCAGCAAGGAAGTGGTGGAGTCTAATTGTGGTGTTATCACTAGGAAGTGGTGGAGTCTAATTGTGGTGTTGTCAGCAAGGAAGTGGTGGAGTCTAATTGTGGTGTTATCACTAGGAAGTGGTGGAGTCTAATTGTGGTGTTGTCAGCAAGGAAATGGTGGAGTCTAATTGTGGTGTTGTCAGCAAGGAAATGGTGGAGTCTAATTGTGGTGTTGTCAGCAAGGAAATGGTGGAGTCTAATTGTGGTGTTGTCAGCAAGGAAGTGGTGGAGTCTAATTGTGGTGTTGTCAGCAAGGAAGTGGTGGAGTCTAATTGTGGTGTTGTCACAAGAAAATGGTGGAGTCTAATTGTGGTGTTGTCAGCAAGGAAATGGTGGAGTCTAATTGTGGTGTTGTCAGCAAGGAAATGGTGGAGTCTAATTGTGGTGTTGTCACAAGAAAATGGTGGAGTCTAATTGTGGTGTTGTCAGCAAGGAAATGGTGGAGTCTAATTGTGGTGTTGTCAGCAAGGAAATGGTGGAGTCTAATTGTGGTGTTGTCAGCAAGAAAATGGTGGAGTCTAATTGTGGTGTTGTCAGCAAGGAAATGGTGGAGTCTAATTGTGGTGTTGTCAGCAAGGAAATGGTGGAGTCTAATTGTCTTGTTGTCACAAGAAAATGGTGGAGTCTAATTGTGGTGTTGTCACAAGAAAATGGTGGAGTCTAATTGTGGTGTTGTCACTAGGAAATGGTGGAGTCTAATTGTGGTGTTGTCAGCAAGGAAATGGTGGAGTCTAATTGTGGTGTTGTCAGCAAGGAAGTGGTGGAGTCTAATTGTGGTGTTGTCAGCAAGGAAGTGGTGGAGTCTAATTGTGGTGTTGTCAGCAAGGAAGTGGTGGAGTCTAATTGTGGTGTTGTCACTAGGAAATGGTGGAGTCTAATTGTGGTGTTGTCACTAGGAAATGGTGGAGTCTAATTGTGGTGTTGTCAGCAAGGAAGTGGTGGAGTCTAATTGTGGTGTTGTCAGCAAGGAGTGGTGGAGTCTAATTGTGGTGTTGTCAGCAAGGAAGTGGTGGAGTCTAATTGTGGTGTTGTCAGCAAGGAAATGGTGGAGTCTAATTGTGGTGTTGTCAGCAAGGAAATGGTGGAGTCTAATTGTGGTGTTGTCAGCAAGGAAATGGTGGAGTCTAATTGTGGTGTTGTCACAAGAAAATGGTGGAGTCTAATTGTGGTGTTGTCACAAGAAAATGGTGGAGTCTAATTGTGGTGTTGTCACAAGAAAATGGTGGAGTCTAATTGTGGTGTTGTCAGCAAGGAAATGGTGGAGTCTAATTGTGGTGTTGTCAGCAAGGAAATGGTGGAGTCTAATTGTGGTGTTGTCACAAGAAAATGGTGGAGTCTAATTGTGGTGTTGTCACAAGAAAATGGTGGAGTCTAATTGTGGTGTTGTCACTAGGAAATGGTGGAGTCTAATTGTGGTGTTGTCAGCAAGGAAATGGTGGAGTCTAATTGTGGTGTTGTCAGCAAGGAAGTGGTGGAGTCTAATTGTGGTGTTGTCAGCAAGGAAGTGGTGGAGTCTAATTGTGGTGTTGTCAGCAAGGAAGTGGTGGAGTCTAATTGTGGTGTTGTCACTAGGAAATGGTGGAGTCTAATTGTGGTGTTGTCACTAGGAAATGGTGGAGTCTAATTGTGGTGTTGTCAGCAAGGAAGTGGTGGAGTCTAATTGTGGTGTTGTCAGCAAGGAAGTGGTGGAGTCTAATTGTGGTGTTGTCAGCAAGGAAGTGGTGGAGTCTAATTGTGGTGTTGTCAGCAAGGAAATGGTGGAGTCTAATTGTGGTGTTGTCAGCAAGGAAATGGTGGAGTCTAATTGTGGTGTTGTCAGCAAGGAAGTGGTGGAGTCTAATTGTGGTGTTGTCAGCAAGGAAGTGGTGGAGTCTAATTGTGGTGTTGTCACTAGGAAATGGTGGAGTCTAATTGTGGTGTTATCACTAGGAAGTGGTGGAGTCTAATTGTGGTGTTATCACTAGGAAGTGGTGGAGTCTAATTGTGGTGTTGTCAGCAAGGAAGTGGTGGAGTCTAATTGTGGTGTTGTCAGCAAGGAAGTGGTGGAGTCTAATTGTGGTGTTGTCAGCAAGGAAGTGGTGGAGTCTAATTGTGGTGTTGTCACTAGGAAATGGTGGAGTCTAATTGTGGTGTTGTCAGCAGGAAGTGGTGGAGTCTAATTGTGGTGTTGTCACTAGGAAATGGTGGAGTCTAATTGTGGTGTTGTCAGCAAGGAAGTGGTGGAGTCTAATTGTGGTGTTGTCAGCAAGGAAGTGGTGGAGTCTAATTGTGGTGTTGTCAGCAAGGAAGTGGTGGAGTCTAATTGTTGTGTTGTCAGCAAGGAAATGGTGGAGTCTAATTGTGGTGTTGTCAGCAAGGAAATGGTGGAGTCTAATTGTGGTGTTGTCAGCAAGGAAGTGGTCTACCATAGAGACTATTTATAATGAATGACTTTTACAATGGGAGGTAACTTCCGAGGCGATCAGCGGACCGCAGAGTCAGGGGAAAATCTATGTTTACAGCACTCGGAGAAAACAGTCACAAACAACAGAAAAGAAGCAAATAGCAACAGATAACCAGAGGAAGGATCGAACTCGTGCCCCTCGACACAGCGCCTTGCCAAACGCTAGAGCGCACGGCCAACTCATCATCATCATTGAGTGTCGCCTCCGCATCGAAGGTAGTTTACCATGGAGCATCATTCTGCTGTCTCTTGCTTTGACAGTGCAGGTGGCCATAGGTTGTTTCCTTATATATTCTGTGGCGGGAGCTATTCCTAGCTTTTTTCTCAGTTCTTCATTTCTGATCTTATCTCTCAGACTGTTTCCTGTCATTCGTCTAACACATTTCATTTCATTAGAGGTTATTTTTCCTATTGTTCTTGCATCTAGGTCAAGATAAAAAAGACTAAATGTCTTCCACATGCGATGTCTCCGCAAAATAATGCACATCAAATGGCAAGACAAAATAACCAACTTAACTGTCCCGCAACGTGCTAAGACCCTAACAATCATGTCGATTCTCAGAAGTCGAAGGCTAAGATGGCTGGGGCATGTACAACGAATGGAAGAAAAACACATCCCCAAGCAAATACTATATGGTGAACTAACACACGGAAAAAGACAAATCGGCGGACCTAAACTACGATATAGAGATATCTGTAAATCATCTCTGAATGACTTTTCCATCTGTGAAAATGACTGGGAACATCTGGCAAGTGATCGCACATCATGGAGAGGATGTATAAGGAACGGTATAACATCATTAAGACTGTGCTAAGACAAAACTTAGAAGAGAAAAGACTCATGAAAAAGGATGGAAAACCCTGTGGATCAGTGGCCGCGAGAGAAGCTGTTCCACAAAAACAAAACCTCATTTTTAAAAAAAATTAATACACAGTAGCCTCCGCTAGTCCGTCTGTCAAGATGAAAATGGTCACATCTAGGGTCCAGGACTGGCATTGGTAGAACAACGTTGGGATAAAGATTGTATTGTAGAGTGCTCGTTTTGCCTCCAGAATTATTTCCTTGTTGGACAATAGTGGTGATAGCTGTCCGATGATTTGACAGGATTTGTTGCATCTTGAGTCTATTTCTGCTGTTTGTGAATATAATAATATTATCTGAAATAAAGATCAATACATGTGAGATGCGATGCTTGAGAAAAGTAACAAACAACACAAGAAGAGATAGAATACCAAATGAAACCATAAGAAAAATGGTAGGAACAAAACCCTGCCAAGAATATATAGAACAACTTAAATAGTTTGGTCATCTGATCAGAATGAATCCTCACCAATCACCATCAAGGGCGTTCTTCTCGAGAATGCATGGAAAAAGACCAAGAGGAAGACCCAGAAGAAGATGGATAGATGCAGTGACAGAGACATGTAACAACAAAGGAAAATAACTAATTCAGATAGTTCGAGCAGCTCAAGAACGACAAATGATATAAACCACGACACCTTTTAGGTATCAGTGAGAAAGAGAAAAGAAGAAGATGGATAGATGCAGTGACAGAGACATGTAACAACAAAGGAAAATCACTAATTCAGACAGTTCAAGCAGCTCAAGAACGACAAATGATATAAACCACGACACCTTTTAGGTATCAGTGAGAAAGAGAAAGAAGAAGATGGATAGAAGCAGTGACAGAGACATGTAACAACAAAGGAAAATCACTAATTCAGACAGTTCGAGCAGCTCAAGAACGACAAATGATATAAACCACGACACCTTTTAGGTATCAGTGAGAAAGAGAAATGAAGAAGAAGACGAGGATCTGAAATAAAAAAAAGAAGCGACATTTGAAGGACATAGAAGTCGAAAAAGAAGAACACAGATTGTTGACAATAAAACATGAACAGAGAAGGCAGTCGAATCGGTTACTGCAGGCTCAAAGAGCATCCACAAGATAAGCTTTTAGTTTAGGTAAGTCGCTGACAAAGAGACCTACACAATGGAGACAAATAATAATACATGAATATCATTCTAGAGGGAAACTTCCGAGGCGATAATCAGCTAATCAAGTCAGAGGAAGAGGTATGTTTACAGCACTCGGAAAAAATGGCAAATAATCAACAACAGAAAAAAAACAAAGAATAATATATGGTCCCAAGCAGGATCGAACCAGTTCTCCTTGGCACAGCGCCTTGCCACGAGAAGCCGAACTCTAGGGAATACTGCCAGCTCGGCTAACTAAAAAATTAGCTATCATTTGTGATGTCTTTCACGCAGGTGTTGTCATGACTATAGCATAGGGTTACGATCACAGCTCGGGAATACATTGTGTATCTGTATTTATCTTATTAAGACAAGTATCTCCCGGATAGGGTAGGGCTGAATACTTGTGTTTAGACAGACAGATGTACACAATATATGTACACTATGATCAACATATAACATTTGTGAAAGTAGTAACCGAACAAGATAAATTATCAGGCAAGCTCATCAGCTGTCAACGTTCTCCCCTAACTTTAGTCGTGACCTACTTTATATCAGGCTAAAGGTTGGAGTCACCAGACCGTGTCTGACCACTGTCGCGCTGTTTCAGGTTGAGACTAGGTCACAATGTCGGCCTGGCAATGTCTGTACTGACCTGGAGACAAGATCGTCATCATCAAGTACCGGGCCTGCTGGCGTTGGTGGTCATGTCTCTCCACAACTTTCGATCTCGACAGTTATGATAAATATATCATTTCTGTTGTTGATCTTCTGCCAAGCCATTCTCTTAAACTGTCTACTATCTTATCTCTTTGCTTCCTCTATCTCTTCGTCCCTCAATTTTTCCTGTTGTTACAATATATTCCAGTTGTTCTCTTCTCATTACATGGCCAAAAAATGATGATTGTTTCTTCCTAATATTGGAAATTAGCTCTCTTTTTGCTTTGACCTCTTTCAGAACATTTTCATTACTCTTCTTAGCTGTCCATGGTATTCTCAACATTCTTCTGTTAAACCAGATTTCTGCAGCCTCCAGTGATTTTCTTGTCTGTTGTCATATTGCCCATGATTCACATCCATATGTTAAGACTGGCTCTGCGTAACATTTAAGAACTTTTTTTCTTGTTTCTATTGTCAAAAATGGATTACACAGTATCTTCCTCATTTTTTCGAAAGCTGCTTTTGACTGAGCCATTCTGCATTTCACCTCTGTTGTACATCTACCATCTGAGAGGTTAACATTGTTCCCAGATATTTAAATTCATTTACTTGTTTTAATATTGCTCCACTTGTCTTTATTGTGCATTGCGGTGATGTCTTTTTCTTTGTTGCTACCATTACTTCTGTCTTTTTCTTTGTTGCTACCATTACTTCTGTCTTTTTCTTTGTTGCTACCATTACTTCTGCCTTTTTCTTTGTTGCTACCATTACTTCTGTCTTTTTCTTTGTTGCTACCATTACTTCTGTCTTTTTCTTTGTTGCTACCATTACTTCTGTCTTTTTCTTTGTTGCTACCATTACTTCTGTCTTTTTCTTTGTTGCTACCATTACTTCTGTCTTTTTCTTTGTTGCTACCATTACTTCTGTCTTTCTGCTTTCCTTCTTGGAGATAACAAACAATCATAAATGAATTTTATTTTGAAGGGAAACGACTCATCAGCGAATTATTTTATGTGAAGAAGTATGCTTACAACACTCGGACACAAAAATCACAAATAAACAACAACATAAGAAGAATAAGAAAGAGCAATAGATGGTCCCAAACAGGATCGCACCCTTACTCCTCGGCACAGTGTCTTGCCACTGGAACCAAACACCAGAGTACACGGCCAACCAGGCTATCTCAAAAGATAGCCAACATTGGCGATGTCTTCAACGCATGTATTCATGACTATAATATAGGGTTACGATCACAGCTCGGGGATAAATTGTGTATCTGTATTTTCCTATTAAGACAAGTGTCTCCCGGATAGGTAGGGCTGAATACTTGCGTTGCAGACAAACATTTAGGACGAAACAGCACGAATAGTAGTTTCCTGTGGTTTAGACGAAGACAAATAATAATAAATGAATATTATTCTAGAGGGAAACTTATGAGGCTATAATCTGCGAATCAATTCAGGGGAAGAGATATTTCAATAGTGAACTGCCAAATTATTCAATGATGACAACTTCAAATGCTTTCATTCTTTCCGTACGTTTCACCGGAAAGTGCGTCAATTTGATTAGTGTGAACCGTCATCAAACCGTATTTTGTTTACATTGGTTATTATTGGTTTATTATTGGTTATGGAAGGCCTTGGTATCACAGCAAACGAATTAAAATCCATAATTGCTCAACCGCCCGTGCCAGTGGAATCATCCGAATTACTAACTCATCTCCCAAACAAAGAAAGGTAACTGTAGTCCCCATCGTAGCAGTCTTAGCACACGCCAAAGACATAAGGCGAAACCGCGCAGAAAGTGAACACAGCCAACTGTTCCCTGTCATACGATATCATCATTCATCGTAAACAAGCGGATATCGAAGCAGGATCAAAACGAATGAGACACACAGCTCACGGTGTGCACAGAGCACTTACTCAGTAGCTCCTGCAACAAGCCGGACTTGGAATATGAGGAAACTGCAAGAAGGAACACTTTTCAGACATAGCCTTCAATGGTTCCTGCCGCCTATCCACCATATACCATGGGAGTTCACGTCCTCCCGAAAATGATGATCGTCATTGCACTTGATGATGTTAGGCCATCATTGATGACTCCAATTCCAAACATATAGACACACAGTGGTGGTAAGTTATCATTTCAAATCCAACAGAAGCCACATGACCTGTAGTTAGTAAACCACAGAGAGAATATGATTTTGTGACCTTCACTGATTCACTCTTAGATGTGAATGTGTAGTTTACACAAGAGGAGAAGTTTTCAACTACAGTGATCCCATTTAAGGCAATTTTGTTTACATGTCTTGTATCATCTTGGCATTGGTGAAATCTAACTCCTTGTTTATTATCTAAGATGTCATATATAATATGTGATATGTTTGTTAAATATGAATAAGTAGATATATTCTTAAAAACTTGAAAAATTTTGAAAAATTTAAAAAGCTGTGCTGAAGCCCCCTACAGAAAAGACAATCTGCTGCTTTGCAGGAAGATTGAGGACAATCAAAGGCTAAGGAATGCAAACCTGAGTAAAATGCTGGCTGAAATCTGATGCACTGGGCCACTGGCGCAGAACATAGTCCAGTCCAACGTTTTAACAAGTAATCAATCAGACTGGAACTAACAGACTCTAATTATGATAGAAACTACCACTGACCAGAAAGGTTTCAAGAAACAGCTCAATTCACTTAAACAGAAAGCTGACTTCATGAGAGAGTATGGAATCCTACTCTGATTGAGTCTTGATCGCAGAGAGAGAGAGAGAGAGAGAGAGAGAGAGAAGTCGCATATTCCTTGACCGAAAGTTGCAAATTAAAGAGTTTGTCGCAAACTACAATACAGCGCATGTTTACCGATTTAACGACCTTTTAAGTGTGGACTATGAACAGTCGTTGGGTGTGCGCAAGAGAGCAAGTGATGCGTGTTGAAGAGCGTTGAACAGGTCCGCAAGGTGTGAAACATAGTGCAACATAATCCTGTAATAGTAAGTAAAGTAAAGTACCCCGTCACGCCAAGTGGCGTATAGGGAATATGGTGTTAGTAACCATCAATTTTACAGACCTTCAGCACATGATTTTTGGGGTAATGTGGTCGGTATTACGCCCGTGCTGCTTTACTTTCCCAGAAAAAAATCCGGTACCCATTTAAAGCTGGGTGAACCCGGAAGCCGTCAATTGGGATCGAACCCTACCCCTTGTCCTTTGCAGTCCAGTTCACTAACCACTGAGCTATGGCCTCCAATTGTGGCAGTAGTCAGGGTTGGAATCAAAGAAAAGGAATAACAAATTATGATGAATCAATTAACGGGAAGATTAATTTAGGATAAATCAATTAACGGGAAGATTAATTTAGGATAAATCAATTAACGGGAAGATTAATTTAGGATAAATCAATTAACGGGGTAGAATAAATCATGATAAATCAATTAACGGGAAGATTAATTTAGGATAAATCAATTAACGCGGAGAATAATTCATTATAAATCAATTAACGGGAAGATTAATTTAGGATAAATCAATTAACGGGGAGAATAATTCATGATAAATCAATTAACGGGATGAATAATTTATGATAAATCATTAACGGGAAGAATAATTTAGGATAAATCAATTAACGGGGAGAATAATTTATGATAAATCAATTAACGGGAAGAATAATTTTTGATAAATAAATTAACGGGAAGAATAATTTATGATAAATCAATTAACGGAAGAATAATTTATGATAAATCAATTAACGGGACGAATAATTTATGATAAATCAAATAACGAAAGTAACAATTTATGATTAATCTAATAACGAGAATAACAATTTATGTTAGATCAAATAACGAGAATAACAATTTATGTTAGATCAAATAACGAGAATAACAATTTATGTTAGATCAAATAACGAGAATAACAATTTATGAAATAAGTTCAAATATAAGCGACAAATGGTCTCTTGTCTCCAAGAGGAGCTAAGTTTACCGGTCTACAGGCCGACTCTCTAAGGTTGTCAAGAGAGTCGAGTGAGGTCACCGATTAAGAACGGTCAGCCTGATATTTAGCAGATACCCAATTTCTTCCTGAAATCCCTGATCGGGTATTCGAAACCAAAACTGGTGTTGGCAAGGGGGGATAATATGGCATTATTGTGTTTAGCGAGTCGTCGTCTCTAAAGCCAGCCGTCCATCGCACGCCCTCGACACGAATGCCGGATCGCGAGAACACTACAATTACCGCCGGCACAGACCAGGTATTGTGTTCTGTCCTGGACGCGAGAGGCGGCACTCAAGTCTGGCTTGTCTCTCGTCTCCTCCTCCTATTTTTCTCAGTTTTCCGCTCTGTCGTTTTGTCCTTCGAGGATAATTCTAACTCACACCGTAGGTATATGTTTCGTCTAGAGAAGGGGGTCATCGATCGTGACTGTCGTGTTATTGGTGTGGACATTATCTAGTTCCAGAGTTGATGAGAGAGAGAGAGTGTGTGTGTGTGAAAGAGAGAGGGAGAGAGTGTGAAAGAGAGAGAGAGTGTATGAAAGAGATAGAGTGTGTGTGTGAAAGAGAGAGGGAGAGAGAGAGAGTTTGAAAGAGAGAGAGTGTGTGTGAAAGAGAGAGAGAGTGTGTGAAAGAGATAGAGAGTGTGAGTGTGAAAGAGAGAGAGAGTGTGTGTGTGTGTGAAAGAGAGAGAGAGTGAGTGTGAAAGAGAGAGAGAGTGTATGAAAGAGATAGAGAGTGTGAGTGTGAAAGAGAGAGAGAGAGTGAGTGTGAAAGAGAGAGGGACAGAGAGAGCGTGTGTGAAAGAGAGAGAGTGTGTGTGTGTGTGAAAAAGAGAGAGAGTGTGTGTGAAAGAGAGAGAGTGTGGGTGAAAGAGAGAGAGAGTGTGTGTGAAAGAGAAAGAAAGAGAGTGAAAGAGAGAGAGTGCATGTGAAAGAGAGAGAGAGTGTGTGTGAAAGAGAGAGAGTGTGTGTGAAAGAGAGAGAGCGTGTGAAATAGAAAGAGAGTGAAAGAGAGAGAGAGAGTGTGTATGTGAAAGAGAGAGAGTGAAAGAGAGAGAGAGTGAGTGTAAGAGAGAGAGAGTGCGTGAACGAGAAAGAGAGTGAAAGAGAGAGTGTGTATGTGAAAGAGAGAGAGTGAAAGAGAGAGAGTGAAAGAGAGAGAGTGAAAGAGAGAGAGTGAAAGAGAGAGAGAGTGAGAGAAAGAGTAAAAGAGAGAGAGTGAGAGAGAGAGAGTGAGAGAGAGAGTGAAAGAGAGAGAGAGTGAAAGAGAGAGAGTGAAAGAGAGAGAGTGAAAGAGAGAGAGAGTGAGAGAGAGAGTAAAAGAGAGAGAGTGAAAGAGAGAGAGTGAAAGAGAGAGTGAAAGAGAGAGATAGAGTGAAAGAGAGAGAGTGAAAGAGAGAGAGAGAGAGAGAGTGAACAAGAGAGAGAGTGAAAGAGAGAGAGAATGAAAGAGATAGAGAGTGAAAGAGAGTTTTAAGATAAGTAGTCGCAAATTCTAATGTTAATAGAAAGTTGAACTGGCTGACCTAGACAGCAAACACGTTAAAGTGAAAACTGAAAGAATGAGACATGAATATCAACAAGACTCAAACTATGATCATAAACAAAGAAAATACTCAAAACCTACAAGTGGATATCAAAGGCAACAAGTAATTTTAATGCCAAGAAGAACATACTAACATCAAAACAAATAACACCAGGGCTAAAACTAAGAATAACAAAATGCTACATCTTCTCAATATTCCTGTATGGTGCAGAAACATGGACATTAGACAAGAAAGCAGAACAGAAAATTGAAGCCTTTGAAATGTGGATTTATAGAAGAATAGGTAGAATTGGATGGAAAGAAAAGAAAACAAACGATGGAGTCTTAAAACATCTAAAATGAAAAGAGAACTAATAAACACAATTAGAACAAGACAAATGATATTTTTGGGGCATGTTAAAAGACATAACAGTCTACTAAAAGTAATATTGGAAGGGAATATACAAGGTAAAAGAGGCAGCCCAAGACTAACATGGACGAGTAACATCAAAAGATGGACAAGTCAGCCTATGACAACCTGCACCATCAAAGCAAGAGACAGAGCAGAATGGCGCTGTATGGTAGCCAACATTCCATACGGAGACGGCGCTCAATGATGATGATGATGATGATGACGATGACATACACGCTACGACTCGACATCTTCATGTGAAGCTAAGCCGAGTACAGCATTCGATTATTAGCGTACCGGTGAAGAGAAAATTCTGATCCCTCAGAGGTTCAGCTGTACAATCGATACCGGAGGTATTTTTGTCTCATTTCTCTTCCTGCCCGAGCTACTGAGTTTAGTGCTCTGTGCACACCGTGAGCTGTGGTTTTCTTCCGGATCGTGTTTTGATGTTCCGATTGCTCATGATGAATGATGATATCGTATGACAAAGGACACAGATTCTTTCAGACGGGCTGTGGTGAATGTAACGTTCTGTGGGAGATCTGGCTAGAGACAGAGATTCTTTCAGACGGGCTGTGGTGAATGTAACGTTCTGTGGGAGATCTGGCTAGAGACAGAGATTCTTTCAGACGAGCTGTAGTGAATGTAACGTTCTGTGGGAGATCTGGCTAGAGACAGAGATTCTTTCAGACTGGCTGTGGTGAATGTAACGTTCTGTGGGAGATCTGGCTAGAGACAGAGATTCTTTCAGACTGGCTGTGGTGAATGTAACGTTCTGTGGGAGATCTGGTTAGAGACAGAGATTCTTTCAGACTGGCTGTGGTGAATGTAATGTTTTGTGGGAGATCTGGTTAGAGACAGAGATTCTTTCAGACTGGCTGTGGTGAATGTAACGTTCTGTGGGAGATCTGGTTAGAGACAGAGATTCTTTCAGACTGGCTGTGGTGAATGTAACGTTCTGTGGGAGATCTGGCTAGAGACAGAGATTCTTTCAGACGAGCTGTAGTGAATGTAACGTTCTGTGGGAGATCTGGCTAGAGACAGAGATTCTTTCAGACGGGCTGTGGTGAATGTAACGTTCTGTGGGAGATCTGGTTAGAGACAGAGATTCTTTCAGACTGGCTGTGGTGAATGTAACGTTCTGTGGGAGATCTGGTTAGAGACAGAGATTCTTTCAGACGGGCTGTGGTGAATGTAACGTTCTGTGGGAGATCTGGCTAGAGACAGAGATTCTTCCAGACGAGCTGTGGTGAATGTAACGTTATGTGGGAGTTCTGGCTAGAGACAGAGATTCTTTCTGACGTGCTGTGGTGAATGTAACGTTCTGTGGGAGATCTGGCTAGAGACAGAGATTCTTTCTGACGTGCTGTGGTGAATGTAACGTTCTGTGGGAGATCTGGCTAGAGACAGAGATTCTTTCAGACGGGTTACGGTGAATGTAACGTTCTGTGGGAGATCTGGCTAGAGACAGAGATTCTTTCAGACGAGCTGTTGTGAATGTGACGTTCTGTGGGAGATCTGGCTAGAGACAGAGATTCTTTCAGACGAGCTTTGGTGAATGTAACGTTCTGTGGGAGATCTGGCTAGAGACAGAGATTCTTTCAGACGAGCTGTGGTGAATGTAACGTTCTGTGGGAGATCTGGCTAGAGACAGAGATTCTTTCAGACTGGCTGTGGTGAATGTAACGTTCTGTGGGAGATCTGGTTAGAGACAGAGATTCTTTCAGACGGGCTGTGGTGAATGTAACGTTCTGTGGGAGATCTGGCTAGAGACAGAGATTCTTTCAGATGGGCTGTGGTGAATGTAACGTTCTGTGGAAGATCTGGCTAGAGACTGAGATTCTTTCAGACGAGCTGTGGTGAATGTAACGTTCCGTGGGAGATCTGGCTAGAGACAGAGATTCTTTCAGACGAGCTGTGGTGAATGTAACGTTCTGTGGGAGTTCTGGCTAGAGACAGAGATTCTTTCAGACGAGCTGTGGTGAATGTAACGTTCTGTGGGTGATCTGGCTAGAGACAGAGATTCTTACAGACGAGCTGTGGTGAATGTAACGTTCTGTGGGAGTTCTGGCTAGAGACACAGATTCTTTCAGACGAGCTGTGGTGAATGTAACGTTCTGTGGGAGATCTGGCTAGACACAAAGATTCTTTCAGACGAGCTGTGGTGAATGTAACGTTCTGTGGGAGATCTGACTAGAGACAGAGATTCTTTCAGACGAGCTGTGGTGAATGTAACGTTCTGTGGGAGATCTGGCTAGAGACACAGATTCTTTCAGACGAGCTGTGGTGAATGCAACGTTCTGTGGGAGATCTGGCTAGACACAAAGATTCTTTCAGACGAGCTGTGGTGAATGTAACGTTCTGTGGGAGATCTGGCTAGAGACACAGATTCTTTCAGACGAGCTGTGGTGAATGTAACGTTCTGTGGGAGATCTGGCTAGAGACAGAGATTCTTTCAGACGAGCTGTGGTGAATGCAACGTTCTGTGGAAGATCTGGCTAGAGAAATAGATTCTTTCAGACGAGCTGTGGTGAATGCAACGTTCTGTGGGAGATCTGGCTAGAGACAGAGATTCTTTCAGACGAGCTGTGGTGAATGTAACGTTCTGTGGGAGATCTGGCTAGAGACAGAGATTCTTTCAGACGAGCTGTGGTGAATGTAACGTTCTGTGGGAGATCTGGCTAGAGACAGAGATTCTTTCAGACGAGCTGTGGTGAATGTAACGTTCTGTGGGAGATCTGGCTAGAGACAGAGATTCTTTCAGACGAGCTGTGGTGAATGTAACGTTCTGTGGGAGATCTGGCTAGAGACAGAGATTCTTTCAGAGGGGTTGTGGTGAATGTAACGTTCTGTGGGAGATCTGGCTAGAGACAGAGATTCTTTCAGAGGGGTTGTGGTGAATGTGAATCGTTTCAGATGAAGAGATATGTTTACAGTACTCGGACAAAAATCACAAATAATCAACCTCAGAAAAAACAAAGAACAGCATATGGTCCAAATCTGGATGAAACCCGTACTCATTGACACAGCGCCTTGCCACGTGAAGCCAAACGCTAGAGCTCAGCTGCCTAAAAATATAGCTATCATAGGCGATGTCTTTCCCGCAGGTGTTCTCATGACTATACCATAGGGTTACGATCACAGCTCGGGAATAAATTGTGTATCTGTATTTTTCTATTAAGCCAAGTATCATCCGGATAGGGTAGGGCTGAATACTTGTGTTGTAGACAAACATTTATAGGACTAAACATCACGAATAGTAGTTTCCAGTGGTTTATACTGGAGTTTAGACTAAAACGAGAGATACACAAATATATAAATACCCACTGGACATACAGTGATAGGATTATACTACTCAAGTTGAAAGCAAAACCATTCGACATAGCAATAATACAGACATATGCACCTACTCAAGACTACACAGATGAACAAATAGAGGCATACTATGAAGATCTAAATAAGTTATGAAGCAAGTGAAATCTTCACACATCTTGATTGTAATGGTGACATGAACGCTAAGTAGGAAAAGGTAGATATAAGACCATTATAGGAAATCATGGTTTAGGAAAAAGAAATGACAGAGGAGAAAGATACAATTCTGTGATGAAAACAGGCTGATAATATGTAACACCTACTTTGAGCAAGAGAAAAGGAAACTATACACATGGAAAAGCCCTGGAGATAGAAAAGAAATCAACTCTTTATACTTCTAACACTCTCACTCTTTGTACTTCTAACACTCTCACTCTTTGTACTTCTAACACTCTCACTCTTTGTACTTCTAACACACTTTGTACTTCTAACACTCTTTGTACTTCTAACACTCTCACTCTTTGTATTTCTAACACTTTCACTCTTTGTACTTCTAACACTTTCACTCTTTGTACTTCTAACACTTTCACTCTTTGTACTTCTAACACTCTCACTCTTTGTACTTCTAACACTTTCACTCTTTGTACTTCTAACACTTTCACTCTTTGTACTTCTAACACTTTCACTCTTTGTACTTCTAACACTATCACTCTTTGTACTTGTAACACTTTCACTCTTTGTACTTCTAACACTCTCACTCTTTGTACTTCTAACACTCTCACTCTTTGTACTTCTAACACTCTTACTCTTTGTACTTCTAACACTCTCACTCTTTGTACTTTTAACACTTTCACTCTTTGTACTTCTAACACTCTCACTCTTTGTACTTCTAACACTTTCACTCTTTGTATTTCTAACACTATCACTCTTTGTACTTCTAACACTTTCACTCTTTGTACTTCTAACACTCTCACTCTTTGTACTTCTAACACTCTCACTCTTTGTACTTCTAACACTCTCACTCTTTGTACTTCTAACACTCTCACTCTTTATACTTCTAACATTCTCACTATCTCTTTGTACTTCTAACACTCTCACTATCTCTTTGTGCTTCTAACACTCTCACTATCTATTTGTGCTTCTAACACTCTCACTATCTCTTTGTGCTTCTAACACTCTCACTATCTCTTTGTGCTTCTACCACTCTCACTATCTCTTTGTCCTTCTAACACTCTTACTATCTCTTTGTGCTTCTAACACTCTCACTATTTATGTGCTTCTAACACTCTCACTCTTTGTACTTCTAACACTCTCACTCTTTGTACTTCTAACACTTTCACTCTTTGTACTTCTAACACTTTCACTCTTTGTACTTCTAACACTTTCACTCTTTGTACTTCTAACACTCTCACTCTTTGTACTTCTAACACTTTCACTCTTTGTACTTCTAACACTTTCATTCTTTGTACTTCTAACACTATCACTCTTTGTACTTCTAACACTCTCACTCTTTGTACTTTTAACACTATAACTCTTTGTACTTCTAACACTCTCACTCTTTGTACTTTTAACACTATCACTCTTTGTACTTCTAACACTCTCACTATCTCTTTGTGCTTCTAACACTCTCACTATCTCTTTGTGCTTCTAACACTCTCACTATCTCTTTGTGCTTCTAACACTCTCACTATCTCTTTGTGCTTCTAACACTCTCACTATCTCTTTGTGCTTCAAACACTCTCACTATCTCTTTGTGCTTCTAACACTCTCACTATCACTTTGTGCTTCTAACACTCTCACTATCTCTTTATACTTCTAACACTCTCACTATCTCTCTGTGCTTCTAGCACTCTCACTATCTCTTTGTGCTTCTAACACTCTCACTATCTCTTTGTACTTCTAACACTCTCACTCTTTGTACTTCTAACACTCTCACTATCACTTTGTGCTTTAACACTCTCACTATCTCTTTGTACTTCTAACACTCTCACTATCTCTTTGTGCTTCTAACACTCTCACTTTTTGTACTTCTAACACTCTCACTATCTCTTTGTGCTTCTAACACTCTCACTATCTCTTTGTGCTTCTAACACTCTCACTTTTTATACTTCTAACACTCTCACTATCTCTTTGTGCTTCTAACATTCTCACTATCTCTTTGTGCTTCTAACATTCTCACTATCTCTTTGTGCTTCTAACATTCTCACTATCTCTTTGTACTTCTAACACTCTCACTATCTCCTTGTGCTTCTAACACTCTCACTATCTCTGTACTTCTAACACTCTCACTATCTCTTTGTACTTATAACACTCTCACTATCTCTTTGTGCTTCTAACACTCTCACTATCTCTTTGTGCTTCTAACACTCTCACTATATATTTGTGCTTCTAACACTCTCACTATCTATTTGTGCTTCTAACACTCTCACTATCTCTTTGTGCTTCTAACACTCTCTCTATCTCTTTTTGCTTCTAACACTCTCACTATCTCTTTGTTCTTCTAACACTCTCACTATCTCTTTGTGCTTCTAACACTCTCACTATCTCTTTGTGCTTCTAACACTCTTACTATCTCTTTGTGCTTCTACCACTCTTACTATTTCTTTATGCTTCTAACACTCTCACTATCTCTTTGTGCTTCTAGCTCCCTCGCTATCTCTTTGTGCTTCTAACACTCCCACTATCTCTCTGTGCTTCTAACACTCAAACTATCTCTTTGTGCTTCTAACACTCTCACTATTTCTGTGCTTCTAACACTATCACTATCTCTTTCTGCTTCTAACACTCGCTCTATCTCTTTGTGCTTCTAACACTCTCTCTATCTCTTTGTGCTTCTAACACTCTCGCTATCTCTTTGTGCTTCTAACACTCTCTCTATATCTTTATGCTTCTAACACTCTCACTATCTCTTTGTGCTTCTAACACTCTCACTATCTCTTTGTGCTTCTAACACTCTCACTATCTCTTTGTGCTTCTAACACTCTCACTATATCTTTATGCTTCTAACACTCTCACTATCTCTTTGTGCTTCTAACTCTCTCACTATCTCTTTGTGCTTCTAACACTCTCACTATCTCTTTGTGCTTATAACACTCTCACTATCTCTTTGTGCTTCTAACACTCTCACTATCTCTTTGTACTTCTAACACTCTCTCTATCTCTTTGTGCTTCTAACACTCTCTATCTCTTTGTGCTTCTAACACTCTCACTATCTCTTTGTACTTCTAACACTCTCACTATCTCTTTGTACTTCTAACACTCTCACTATCTCTTTGTGCTTCAAACACTCTCACTATATTTTTGTGCTTCAAACACTCTCACTATCTCTTTGTGCTTCTAACACTCTCTCTATCTCTCTGTGCTTCTAACACTCTCACTATCTCTTTGTGCTTTTAACACTCTCACTATCTCTTTGTGCTCCAAACACTCTCACTATATTTTTGTGCTTCAAACACTCTCTCTATCTCCCTGTGCTTCTAACACTCTCACTATCTCTTTGTGCTTCTAACACTCTCACTATATTTTTGTGCTTCTAATACTCTCACTATCTCTTTGTGCTTCAAAAACTCTCACTATCTCTTTGTGCTTCTAACACTCTCTCTATCTCTCTGTGCTTCTAACACTCTCACTATCTCTTTGTGCTTCTAACACTCTCACTATCTCTTTGTGCTTCTAACACTCTCACTATCTCTTTGTGCTTCTAACACTCTCACTATCTCTTTGTGCTTCTAACACTCTCACTATCTCTTTGTGCTTCTAACACTCTCTCTATCTTTGTGCTTCTAACACTCTCACTATCTCTTTGTGCTTCTAACACTCTCACTATCTCTTTGTGCTTCTAACACTCTCACTATCTCTTTGTGCTTCTAACACTCTCACTATCTCTTTGTGCTTCTAACACTCTCACTGTCTTTTTGTGCTTCTAACACTCTCACTATCTCTTTGTGCTTCTAACACTCTCACTATCTCTTTGTGCTTCTAACACTCTCACTATCTCTGTGCTTCTAACACTCTCACTATCTCTTTGTACTTCTAACACTCTCACTGTCTTTTTGTGCTTCTAACACTCTCACTATCTCTTTGTGCTTCTAACACTCTCACTATCTCTTTGTGCTTCTAACACTCTTACTACGAGTCTTTATGCTTCTAACACTCTTACTATCTCTTTGTACTTCTAACACTCTCACTGTCTCTTTGTGCTTGTAACACTCAAACTATCTCTTTGTGCTTCTAACACTCTCACTATCTCTTTGTATTTCTAACACTCTCACTATCTCTCTGTGCTTCTAACACTCTCACTATCTCTTTGTGCTTCAAACACGCTCTCTATCTCTTTGTACTTCAAACACTCTCACTATCTCTTTATGCTTCTAACACTCTCACTATCTCTTTATACTTCTAACACTCTCACTATCTCTTTGTGCTTCTAACACTCTCACTATCTCTTTGTGCTTCTAACACTCTCACTATCTTTTGTGCTTCTAACACTCTCTCTATCTCTTCGTGCTTCTAACACTCTCTCTATCTCTTTGTGCTTCTAACACTCTCTCTATCTCTTTGTGCTTCTAACACTCTCACTATCTCTTTGTGCTTCTAACACTCTCTCTATCTCTTTGTGCTTCTAACTCTCTCACTATCTCTTTGTGCTTCTAACACTCTCACTATCTCTTTGTGCTTCTAACACTCTCACTATCTCTTTGTGCTTCTAACACTCTCTCTATCTCTTTGTGCTTCTAACACTCTCTCTATCTCTTTGTGCTTCTAACACTCTCACTATCTCTTTGTGCTTCTAACACTCTCTCTATCTCTTTGTGCTTCTAACTCTCTCACTATCTCTTTGTGCTTCTAACACTCTCACTATCTCTTTGTGCTTCTATCACTCTCACTATCTCTTTGTGCTTCTATCACTCTCACTATCTCTTTATGCTTCTAACACTCTCTCTATCTCTTTGTGCTTCTAACACTCTCTCTATCTCTTTGTGCATCTAACACTCTCACTATCTCTTTGTGCTTCTAACACTCTCACTATATTTTTGTGCTTCTAACACTCTCACTATCTCTTTGTGCTTCTAACACTCTCACTATCTCTTTGTGCTTCTAACACTCTCACTATCTCTTTGTGCTTCTAACACTCTCACTATCTCTTTGTGCTTCTATCACTCTCTCTATCTCTTGTGCTTCTAACACTCTCACTATCTCTTTGTGCTTCTAACACTCTCACTATCTCTTTGTGCTTCTAACACTCTCACTATCTCTTTGTGCTTCTAACACTCTCTCTATCTCTTTGTGCTTCTAACACTCTCTCTATCTCTTTGTGCTTCTAACACTCTCACTATCTCTTTGTGCTTCTAACACTCAAACTATCTCTTTGTGCTTCTAACACTCTCTCTATCTCTTTGTGCTTCTAACACTCTCTCTATCTCTTTGTGCTTCTAACACTCTCACTATCTCTTTGTGCTTCTAACACTCTCTCTATCTCTTTGTGCTTCTAACTCTCTCACTATCTCTTTGTGCTTCTAACACTCTCACTATCTCTTTGTGCTTCTAACACTCTCTCTATCTCTTGTGCTTCTAACACTCTCTCTATCTCTTTGTGCTTCAAACACTCTCTCTATCTCTTTGTGCTTCTAACACTCTCACTATATTTTTGGGCTTCTAACACTCTCACTATCTCTTTGTGCTTCTAACACTCTCACTATCTCTTTGTGCTTCTAACACTCTCACTATCTCTTTGTGCTTCTAACACTCTCACTATCTCTTTGTGCTTCTATCACTCTCACTATCTCTTTGTTCTTCTAACACTCTCACTATCTCTTTGTGCTTCTAACACTCTCACTATCTCTTTGTGCTTCTAACACTCTCTCCATCTGTGTGCTTCTAACACTCTCTCTCTCTTTCTCTCCCTTCATCTGACTCCACAGCTTCGTCTCTAACTCTCAACAACATTTGTGCCCTATATTTCCAGATCGTACTGCCCCAAGAACCCCAGATGTGGAGACCCCCAGCTACCCAACTGTGTATTTACATTGTGGGCCTTGCTATGTAGGGGCGCGGACATGCATTAAGAGCAACTACGGGAGATATAATGCGCAGGCAAAAATAGTTGCCTCCATGCACTCGGCCTTGGAGAAAGCAAAATTCAAATACTGTTGTCCCTTGATTGTCCTCGATCTAATGAGGCGTGACGAGGGCGCCTGGTTCTCGCTGCACGCCCGAGTGACTGGACAAATCAAGGGAGATTATTACCCGTATCACAGTTCTGAATGTTAAGTCTCACTTTCTCTTTCTCCAGACTGCGTCTCTAGTGAGAAGACAGTCCCCGTTCTCTTGGTCTATTGCTTGGTGCTTTGACTGACATGGGCGCGTCGACAACGACACTTGAGGTAAAGAGTTTTCTTTTTAGCAAAATCAATCGGGAAGAATATATCAGGAAGATGGTATATCGATGACACGAACTATAGCTGACTGTTAGATAGTGGACTGCACAGAATATAGTAGACTAAGGAAAATCCTTGGCCCATAGATACAACACTACAGACAAAACTATATGGGCCACTGCAAGAATTACAAAAGACAGTAAAATTTATACAGAAATGACATTGCAGGTATAGACAATACTTCGGGCGAACGAAAGATAGATAGATAGATAGATAGATAGATAGACAGACAGACAGACAGACAGACAGACAGACAGACAGACAGACAGACAGACAGACAGACAGATAGATAGATAGATAGATAGATAGATAGATAGATAGATAGATAGATAGATAGATAGATAGATAGATAGATAGATAGATAGATAGATAGATAGATAGATAGATAGATAGATAGATAGATAGACAGACAGACAGACAGACAGACAGACAGACAGACAGACAGATAGATAGATAGACAGACAGACAGAAGACAGATAGATAGATAGATAGATAGATAGATAGATAGATAGATAGATAGATAGATAGATAGATAGATAGATAGATAGATAGATAGAATGATAAATAGATAGATAGATAGATAGATAGATAGATAGATAGATAGATAGATAGATAGATAGATAGATAGATAGATAGATAGATAGATAGATAGGATAGATAGATAGATAGATAGATAGATAGATAGATAGATAGATAGATAGATAGATAGATAGATAGATAGATAGATAGATAGATAGATAGATAGATAGATAGATAGTGGACTGAAAATTATCAGGGAAAAGGTATATCGATGAGTAATCTAATCTAATCTAATCTAATCTAATCTAATCTAATCTAATCTAATCTAATCTAATCTAATCTAATCTAATCTAATCTAAACTCTGACTCCACTCTGTGATGCAACATTCTACAGACTACCAAAACAGATTGGACAATTACGTTCACAATAGCAAGCTGTCGATGTACACTATGCTCAACAGCTCGTTCTCTTTTAAAAAAAAAAAAAAATCTATATTTGCAGGATTATACTATCACTAGGGGTGGTGGAGGGAGGGGGAGGGGTAGAGACGGGAACATTGGATCAGTAACTAAAAACGTGTACAAGAGATGGCTTGCTTTCTGGCTTGCTTGCTGACTTGATTGCTTGCTGACTTGAATGCTTGCTGAATTGCTGGTTTGCTTCTTACTGGCATGTTTTCTGACTTGCTGGCTTGATTGCTGGCCTGCTTGCTTGCTTGTTGGCTTGCTGACTCGCTTGCTGGCTTGCTTGTTGGCTTGCTTGTTGGCATGCTGGCTTGCTTGTTGCCTTGCTGGCTTGCTTGTTGCCTTGCTGGCTTCCTTGCTTGTTGGCTTACTGGCTTGCTGGCTTGCTTGTTGGCTTGCTGGCTTGCTTGTTGGCTTGTTGGCTTGTTGGCTTGCTGGCTTGCTTGTTGGCTTGATTGTTGGCTTGCTTGTTGGCTTGTTGGCTTGCTGGCTTGCTTGTTGGCTTGCTTGTTGGCTTGTTGGCTTGCTGGGTTGCTTGTTGGCTTGCTGGCTTGCTTGTTGGCTTGCTGGCTTGCTAACTGGCTTGCTTGTTGGCTTGCTGGCTTGCTTGTTGGCTGGCTGGCTTGTTGGCTTGTTGGCTTGCTTGTTGGCTTGCTGTCTTGCTTGCTGGCTTGCTTGCTTGCTTGTTGGCTTGCTGGCTTGCTGGCTTGCTGCTGGCTGCTGGCTTTTGACTTGCTGGCTTGCTGGCTTGCTGGCTTGCTTGCTGACTTGCTGGCTTGCTTGCTGGCTTGCTTGCTGGCTGGCTTGGCTTGCTTGTTGGCTTGCTGGCTTGCTTGCTGGCTTGCTTGCTTGCTTGTTAGCTTGCTGGCTTGCTGGCTGGCTTGCTGGCTGGCTTGCTGGCTGGCTTGTTGGCTTGTTGGCTTGCTGGCTTGCTTGTTGGCTTGCTTGTTGGCTTGCTGGCTTGTTTGTTTGCTTGTTGGCTTGCTGGTTTGCTTGCTGGCTTGTTGGCTTGCTGGGTTGCTTGTTGGCTTGCTGGCTTGCTTGTTGGCTTGCTGGCTTGCTAACTGGCTTGCTTGTTGGCTTGCTGGCTTGCTTGTTGGCTTGTTGGCTTGCTGGCTTGCTTGTTGGCTTGTTGTCTTGCTTGCTGGCTTGCTTGCTTGCTTGTTAGCTTGCTGGCTTGCTGGCTGGCTTGCTGGCTGGCTTGCTGGCTTGCTTGTTGGCTTGCTTTTTGACTTGCTGGCTTGCTTAGTGACTTGCTGGCTTGCTTGCTGGCTTGCTTGCTGGCTGGCTTGTTGGCTTGCTTGTTGGCTTGCTTGTTGGCTTGCTGGCTTGCTTGCTGGCTTGCTTGCTTGCTTGTTAGCTTGCTGGCTGGCTTGTTGGCTTGCTTGTTGGATTGCTGGCTTGCTTGCTTGCTTGTTAGCTTGCTGGCTTGCTGGCTGGCTTGCTGGCTTGCTTGCTGGCTTGCGTGTTGGCTTGCTTTTTGGCTTGCTGCCTTGCTTGCTGACTTGCTGGCTTGCTTGTTGGCTTGCTGTCTTGCTTGCTGGCTTGCTTGCTTGCTTGTTAGCTTGCTGGCTTGCTGGCTGGCTTGCTGGCTTGCTTGTTGGCTTGCTTTTTGGCTTGCTGGCTTGCTTGCTGACTTGCTGGCTTGCTTGCTGGCTTGCTTTCTGGCTTGCTTGCTGGCTTACTTGCTGGCTTGCTTGCTGGCTTGCTTCCTGGTTTGCTTGCTGGCTTGCTTGCTGGCTTGTTTGCTGGCTTGCTTGCTGGCTTGCTTGCTGGCTGGCTTGCCTGCTGCTTGTTTGCTGTCGTGCTTGCTGACATGCTTGCTGGCTTGCTTGCTTGCTGTCTTGCTTGCTTGCTGGTTTGCTTGCTGGCTTGCTTGCTGGCTTGCTGTCTTGCTTGCTGGTTTGCTGGCTTGATTGCTGGCTGGCTTGTTGGCTTGCTGTCTTGCTTGCTTGCTGGTTTGCTTGCTGGCTTACTTGCTGTCTTGCTTGCTGTCTTGCTTGCTGGCTTGCTGTCTTGCTTGCTGGCATGCTTGCTGGCTTGCTTGCTGGTTTGCTTGCTGGCTTGCTTGCTGGCTTGCTGTCTTGCTTGCTGGCTTGCTGGCTTGCTTGCTGGCTTGCTTGCTGGCTGGCTTGCTGGCTTGCTGTCTTGCTTGCTTGCTGGTTTGCTTGCTGGCTTACTTGCTGTCTTGCTTGCTGTCTTGCTTGCTGGCTTGCTGTCTTGCTTGCTGGCTTGCTTGCTGGCTGGCTTGTTGGCTTGCCTGCTTGCTGGTTTGCTTGCTGGCTTGCTGGCTGGCTTGCTGGCTTGCTTGCTTGCTGGCTTGCCTGCTGGCTTGCTGGCTGGCTTGCTTGCTGGCTTGCTGGCTCGCTTGCTGGCTGGCTTGCCTTCTGGCTTGCTTGCTGGCTGGCTTGCTGGTTTGCTTGCTGGCTGGTTTGCTGGCTTGCTTGCTTGCTGGCTTGCCTGCTGGCTTGCTTGCTGGCTGGCGTGCTTGCTGGCTTACTGGTTTGCTTGCTGGCTGGTTTGCTGGCTTTCTTGCTGGCTTGCTTGCTTGCTGGCTTGCTTGCTGGCTTGCTTGCATGCTGGCTTGCTTGCTGGCTGACGTGCTTGCTGGCCTGCTGGCTTGCTTTCTGGCTTGCTTTCTGGCTTGCTTGCTTTCTGGCTTGCTTGCTTGCTGGCTTGCTTGCTGGCTGGCTTGCTTGCTGACTTGCTTGCTTGCTGGCTTGCTTGATGCTGGCTGGCTTGCTGGCGGGCTTGCTTGCTTGCTGGCTTGCTTGCTGGCTGGTTTGCTCGCTGGCTTGCTGGCTGGCCTGCTGCTGGCAGGCTTGCTGGCTGGCTTGCTTGCTGGCTTGCTTGCTGGCTGGCTTGCTTGCTTGCTGGCATGCTTGCTTGTTTGCTTGCTGGTTGGCTAGTTGGCTTGCTGGCTTGTTGGCTTGTTGGCTTGCTTGCTTGTTGGCTTGTTGGCCTGCTTGCTTGTTGGCTTGTTGGCTTGTTGGCGTGCTTGCTGGCTTGCTTGCTCGCTGGTTGGCTTGTTGGCTCGCTTGCTGGCTTGCTTGTTTGCTGGCTTGCTTGCTGGCTGGCTTGCTGGCTTGTTGGCTTGCTTGCTTGCTCACTGGCTTGCTGGCTTGCTTGCTTGCTAGCTTGCTTGCTTGCTGGCTTGCTTGCTTGCTGGCTTGCTTGTTTGCTGGCCGGCTTGCTTGCTGGCTGGCTGGCTGGCTTGCTTGCTTGCTGGCTTGCTTGCTGGCTGACTGGCTTGCTTGCTGGCCGGCTGGCTGACTTGCTCGCTGGCTGGCTTGCTGGCTCGCTTGCTGGCTTGCTTGGTGGTTGGCTGGCTTGCTTGCTGGCTGGCTGGTTTGCTGGCTTGCTTGCTGGCTGGCTTGCCTGCTGGCTGGCTGGCTTGCTGTCTGGCTTACTGGCTTGCTGGCTTGCTTGCTGGCTGGCTGGCTTGCTTGCTGGCTGGCTTGCTGGCTTACTTGCTGGCTGGCTTGTTTGCTTTCGCAGCATGACTAAAGGAGTACACCTCTTCGTCATCCGCCCTCAAATGGACGCTAAGTGGGCGTGTCTGTGTTGTGTAGTGGTTTGCAGTATAACTGTGGTATTTCCGCCTTTCGGCCCAACACATCCGACTTCATCACGACATTTTCGAGTACCGGGTTGTCTTCCCACTTCGATCCATACTCATTTGGCCAGACTAGACAGGTTAGTCTGTTACTGGAGGTACCACTGAGAGGTGGAGCAGGTTCAGGTTTGTTCTGGTTGAGTGATCTTTGCTCAAGCCATCACCTGAAGGTCGCTGACAACTTCCAGCTGTGCTGCTGTGAGGCGCGCCTTCGCCACCGACAATAGTTCTGTGAAAATAAACAAAGTTGTAAGTTCCTAGAGAGGGCTGAGGTATCTCAGATGTTACCAATCCTGTGTAGGTCGATGGTTTGAGCATGGAACACGATTATTGTAGATTATTGAGCCGACCAGTAGACAATGATCTCATTATACATCGGCCAGTAATACATTGAGCATTGGAAAAAAATAATGTAAATTATTACAAAAAACAGGTTTAAATACAAAAATAAAAACGGTCAGCTCTAATGTTAAATCAGTCCTATTATATGGCTGTGATACATGAAGAACAACAAAAATGACAATCATGAAGATACAGACCTTCGTTAATGGATGACTTGCGCAGAATAAAAGGACAGAAATGGCAGGACTAACATAGAATTATGGAAATGTGCCAGTCAAATCAACGTCATCAAGTACTGGGCCTGATGGAGTAGGTGATCATGTCTATCCACAACTTTCGATCTCGACAGTTATTTATCATTTCTGTTGTTGACCTTCTTCCAAGCCATTCTCTTAAGCTGTCTGTTATCTTTTCTCTTTGCTTCCTCTATCTCTTCGTCCCTCAATATTCCCAGTTGTTACAATATATTCCAGCTGTTCTCTTCTCATTACATGGCCAAAAAATGATTGTTTCCTCCTAATATTGGAAATTAGCTCTCTTTTGCTTTGGCCTCTTTCATAACGTTTTTATTACTCTTCTTAGCTGTCCATGGTATTCTCAACATTCTTCTGTAAAACCACATTTCTACAGCTTCCAGTGATTTCCTTGTCTGTTGTCCTATTGTCCATGATTCACATCCATATGTTAAGACTGGCTCTACATAACATTTAAGAACTCTTCTTGTTTCTATTGTCAAAAATTGATTGCATAGTATCTTCCTCATTTTTTTAAAAGCTACTTTTGCCTGAGCCATTCTGCAGCTCACCTCTGTTGTACATCTACCGTCTCAGGTTAACATTGTTCCCAGATATTTAAATTCATTTACCTGTTTCAATATGAAGCTAAATACCTGTGGATAAAGTGCTACAGCGAAAACGATGTCGCTGGATAGGACTCACACTGCGGAAGTCAGCTGAGAGTGTTACACAACAGGCCTTTTTATTCAATCTCCAAGGAAAAAAACAAAGAGGAAAAATATTCTTGGAGAAGACAGTTGGAAGCAGAGATGAGGATGAAGGGGAACACATGGAACGGCTTGGAAAGTGTTTGTTGAAGACATATGCTCCACAGGGAGCTGAAAGTGTTTGTTGAAGACATATGCTCCACAGGGAGCTGAAAGTGTTTGTTGAAGACATATGCTCCACAGGGAGCTGAAAGTGTTTGTTGAAGACATATGCTCCACAGGGAGCTGAAATTGTTTGTTGAAGACCTATACTCCACAGGAGATGAAAGTGTTTGTTGAAGACCTATACTCCACAGGGAGCTGAAATTGTTTGTTGAAGACCTATACTCCACAGGGAGATGAAAGTGTTTGTTGAAGACCTATACTCCACAGGGAGCTGAAATTGTTTGTTGAAGACCTATACTCCACAGGGAGATGAAAGTGTTTGTTGAAGACCTATACTCCACAGGGAGATGAAAGTGTTTGTTGAAGACCTATACTCCACAGGGAGATGAAAGTGTTTGTTGAAGACCTATACTCCACAGGGAGATGAAAGTGTTTGTTGTTGACCTATACTCCACAGGGAGCTGAAAGTGTTTCTTGAAGACCTATACTCCACAGGGAGATGAAAGTGTTTCTTGAAGACCTATACTCCACAGGCAGTTGGAAGGAAAAAGTAGAAGAAGAGAAAGAGAGAAAAAAAGAGAGAGAAAGAAACAGAAAAAATGTGTACTGCAGCGAAGAGGAGATGAAAGAAATATACCACAGGAAGAAACAAGCTGGGCGCTGACAAAGGAACTGAACTCTCGTGTCTACAAACGCATTAAGTCGTTCAATATCCTGTCTGTTGTTGTCTAGGTTTCTCATCAACTCTCTTGTTTCCATCCATTCTACATCTCTATTATCCACCTCTACATATCCGGCCGTGTCTACTCTTCCTTTCTATTGACCTCTCTGTCATTATCTGGTTCTCTAAACTTTGCTACTTCTTTTCCTTGTCTTCTTTTCTGTAATAATCTTCTTTCTTTCTTTCTTTCTTTTTTTCTTTCTTTCTTTCTTTCTTTCTATCTTTCTTTCTTTATTTCTTTCTTTCTTACTCTTTCTTTTTTTCTTTCTTTCTTCATTTCTCTTTACTTACCTACCACATACCTTATTTACCTTTATGCCCTTACCTGACGCATTCCTTTATTAACTCTATGCCATTGCCTACCGTATACCTTTGTTTACCTTTATGCATTGCTTAGCACATGCCTTTATTAATCTGTTTGCCCTTTCCTGCATGCACCCTTCTTGTGCCCTTTCCTCCATGCAACCATCTTTATGCCCTTTCCTGCATGCACCCATCTTGATGCCCTTTCATCCATGCACCTATCTTTATGCCCTTTCCTCCAGCCACCTATCTTGATGCCCTTTCCTCCAGCCACCCATCTTGATGCCCTTCCCTCCATGCACCCATCTTGATGCCCTTTCCTCCAGCCATCCATCTTTATGCCCCAACTTTATGCCCTTTCCTCCATACACCCATCTTTATGCCCTTTCCTCCATACACCCATCTTTATGCCCTTTCCTCCATGCACCCATCTTTATGCCCTTTCCTCCATACACCCATCTTTATGCCCTTTCCTCCATACACCCATCTTTATGCCCTTTCCTCCATACACCCATCTTTATGCCCTTTCCTCCATACACCCATCTTGATGCCCTTTCCTCCAGCCACCCATCTTGATGCCCTTCCCTCCATGCACCCATCTTGATGCCCTTTCCTCCAGCCATCCATCTTTATGCCCATCTTTATGCCCTTTCCTCCATACACCCATCTTTATGCCCTTCCTCCATGCACCCATCTTTATGCCCTTTCCTCCATACACCAATCTTTATGCCCTTTCCTCCATGCACCCATCTTTATGCCCTTTCCTCCATGCACCCATCTTTATGCCCTTTCCTCCAGCCACCCATCTTGATGCCCTTCCCTCCATGCACCAATCTTGATGCCCTTTCCTCCAGCCACCCATCTTGATGCCCTTCCCTCCATGCACCATCTTGATGCCCTTTCCTCCAGCCACCCATCTTGATGCACTTTCCTCCATGCACCCATCTTGATGCACTTTCCTCCATGCACCCATCTTGATGCCCTTTCCTCCAGCCACCCATCTTGATGCCCTTTCCTCCAGCCACCCATCTTGATGCCCTTTCCTCCAGCCACCCATCTTGATGCCCTTTCCTCCATGCACCCATCTTGATGCACTTTCCTCCATGCACCCATCTTGATGCACTTTCCTCCATACACCCATCTTGATGCACTTTCCTCCATGCACCCATCTTGATGCCCTTTCCTCCAGCCACCCATCTTGATGCCCTTTCCTCCAGCCACCCATGTTGATGCCCTTTCCTCCAGCCACCCATCTTGATGCACTTTCCTCCAGCCACCCATCTTGATGCACTTTCCTCCATGCACCCATCTTGATGCACTTTCCTCCAGCCACCCATGTTGATGCCCTTTCCTCCAGCCACCCATCTTGATGCACTTTCCTCCATACACCCATCTTGATGCACTTTCCTCCATGCACCCATCTTGATGCACTTTCCTCCAGCCATCCATCTTTATGCCCCATCTTTATGCTCTTTCCTCAATGCAACCATCTTGATGCCCTTTCCTCCAGCCATCCATCTTTATGCCCCATCTTTATGCCCTTTCCTCCATGCAACCATCTTGATGCACTTTCCTACATACACCCATCTTTATGCCCTTTCCTCCAGCCATCCATCTTTATGCCCTTTCCTCCAGCCACCATCTTGATGCCCTTCCCTCCATGCACCCATCTTGATGCCCTTTCCTCCAGCCATCCATCTTTATGCCCCATCTTTATGCCCTTTCCTCCATGCACCCATCTTGATGCACTTTCCTCCATGCACCCATCTTGATGCCCTTTCCTCCAGCCATCCATCTTTATGCCCCATCTTTATGCCCTTTCCTCCATACACCCATCTTGATGCACTTTCCTCCATGCACCCATCTTGATGCACTTTCCTCCAGCCATCCATCTTTATGCCCCATCTTTATGCCCTTTCCTCAATGCAACCATCTTGATGCCCTTTCCTCCAGCCATCCATCTTTATGCCCATCTTTATGCCCTTTCCTCCATGCAACCATCTTGATGCACTTTCCTACATACACCCATCTTTATGCCCTTTCCTCCAGCCATCCATCTTTATGCCCTTTCCTCCAGCCACCCATCTTGATGCCCTTCCCTCCATGCACCCATCTTGATGCCCTTTCCTCCAGCCATCCATCTTTATGCCCCATCTTTATGCCCTTTCCTCCATGCACCCATCTTGATGACCTTTCCTCCATACACCCATCTTGATGCCCTTCCCTCCATGCGCCCATCTTGATGCCCTTCCCTCCATGCGCCCATCTTTATGCCCTTTCCTCCATGCACCCATCTTGATGACCTTTCCTCCATACACCCATCTTGATGCCCTTCCCTCCATGCGCCCATCTTGATGCCCTTTCCTCCAGCCACCCATCTTGATGCCCTTCCCTCCATGCACCCATCTTGATGCCCTTTCCTCCAGCCATCCATCTTTATGCCCCATCTTTATGCCCTTTCCTCCATGCACCCATCTTGATGACCTTTCCTCCATACACCCATCTTGATGCCCTTTCCTCCATGCACCCATCTTTATGCCCTTTCCTCCATGCACCCATCTTGATGCCCTTTCCTCCAGCCACCCATCTTGATGCCCTTTCCTCCATGCACCCATCTTTATGCCCTTTCCTCCAGGCACCCATCTTTATGCCCTTGATTATTCCTATGCCATAAGACACTCACTGCAGAACTCAATCCCTTAAACTGATGTTCTAGCGGTGTGCCCGTGTGCGACCGACCCTGCCCACATTCGGGAGCCACTCACATCTGCTGTACCGACGTAGCAAGCTTGTATACACAGCAACCATTATCAAAGCGGCAAGCAGGGCCAACTGGGGAACTCCATAATCAAATCTGGGTAAAAAACGCGCACGAGACGGCAGGGAACCGCGCTTACCAAAACACGGCCCCCATTCGGACAACGAATCTGCATCACAGATCAGCTGTATAGCTCGCTAAACCGGAACACGATACTTTTGTGGCTTACACTGCGCCTGCGCGGAACTTGTCTCTGCTGCATACCGGAAGGGAAAAGTTTTTTATCTTTACCCGAGAGAGAAACGATAAAAGAGAGAAAAGAAAATGAAACTTGGGAATAAATAAGAAAAATATGTGGCGGGAGAAAGGAATTGAGATATATTTATAAGAGAATTGGGTAACATGGCTCCGCTAACTGGGTTAGGTGAGATAATAAGAGAAAACAGACACAAGAAAATTAGCATTTAACATGGGAAGGGTTGCTGGCTTGTGTTAGGGACGTTGAACATGATGTTGGTGCTGCTCGTCTGATCTCCTAGTTAACCATTTCTGGAAGTCTCTGTTGTAACGCACGCACTGCTAGAAACTACAGGAGTCACTATTACGTTGTTCTCCTAAACAATGAATCTAGGAGTCACTGACGCACAAGTTGAACAAATTAACAGTTTCTATCGTGTTACCCTCACAGCTAAATTAATTAGGAGTCACTGTCGTGCTAGTGTCACAGCTAAGATATTCTATAGTGGTATTCCCCAGCTAGAAGTCACTGCCATGATACGTCACAACTAAGATGCTCTATATGGAGACGCACGAAGATGGACGCACCAAGATGGACGCTTGTTTACGTTTGAACAAAGCCCAACGGCCAAGATCTGAATTTGCAGAATTTCGTTCATTCTCAACGGCGGCCGTTATAGTTTAGCTTTGACTAGCACAATGCCTGGAGTATAAGCTCAGAACACAATCTTGTCGTGCTTTCTCCCTGCATCGAAGGTTGGCGACAATGGAGATTCATTTCACTCTGACTCTTGTGGACGCTGTCTTAAATGAACTGATTATTGGTTATGGAAGGCCTTGGTATCACTGCAAACGAATTAAAATCCATAATTGCTCAACCGCCTGTGCCAGTGGAATCATCCGAATTACTAACTCATCTCCCAAACAAAGAAAGGTAACTGTAGTCCCCATCATAGCAGTCTCAGCACACGTCAAAAGACATTAGGCGAAACCACGCAGAAAGTGAACACAGCCAACTGCCCCCTGTCATACGATATCATCATTCATCGTAAACAATTGGAATATCGAAACATGATCAAAACGGATAAGACACACAGCTCACGGTGTGCACAGAACACTTAACTCAGTAGCTCCTGCAACAAGCCGACTTGGAATATGAGGAAACTGCAACAAGGAACACTTTTCATGCATAGCCTTCAATTGTTCCCGCCGCCTATCCACCATATACCGGAAGTTCACGTCCTCTTGAAAATGATGATCGTCGTATTTTTTTAAAAAATGTATAGAACTTGATGATGTTAGGATATTGTTCTTGACTGCAACCGAACATATAAACACACTGTTAGTTATAAACACAAAATCATCGGTCGACTTGACGGAGCAGTCCACAGTAAATGCGTTTCAGCTTGTAAATAACTTGCGTCAAAAAATATGCACGTCGGACATTAAACAGCACTAAATGTGACGTCAAGCGCATGACAACACTAGATGGTGAAAGTCGCTTTTACAAACAATACTTGACTTGTAACTTGAAAAAGGATCATTGCTGGGTGTACTCGGCAGTGCAGATTTACTAAGTAGAACATCATTTTGATTTCAACACAGAAACATACGTCAGAGAACCTAAATTAATCAAACCACAGATACATTTTGCTGTATGATGAACTGAATTAGTAAACAACCATGCGTCCACTAACGCAGGAGGAGATCAACACCTTCTTTGACAAACTATCCAAATAGTAAATTACATGTTTCATCATATATTCGTATATATCTGGTAGAACTTTTAGTTTAAAATACTTATCATAACATGACTTGTCAGCATCGGTGAGACTTCCTGAAGTTCGTGATAGTTAGGAGGGTCTTATAGTCTGTTGTTTGATGTGTGATGGTGATGGTCTAATCACCAACTAATTACTACATCAAGCTTGGGCAGATGGTGCTCGTAAGCCTGGGAGGGCCGACCATCTAAGGGCAGAATCCCCCTACAGAAAAGACAATCTGCTGCCTTGCAGGAAGATTAGGGACAATCAAAGGCTAAGGAAAGCAAACCTGAATAAAATGCTGGCTGAAATCGGACGCACTGGGCCACTGGCGCAGAACAGATTGTAACGTTTTAACAAGTAATAAATCAGACTGGATCTAGCAGAATCTAATTATGATAGAAACTACCGCTGACCGGAAAGGCTTCTAGAAACAGCTGAATATAATACACTGGAATGCGGAGGGCATATACCACAAAAAAAAACAAGTTCTAACAATCAGATTAGCAGAGGAGGAGATAGATGTTGCCTGCATGCAGGAAACTCATCTTAATCCTCAGCCAAAGATTTATGATCAGGGGCTACCAAACATTTAGACAAGACAGGGAAGGTCACAAGGGTGGAATTCTTATCCTTATTAAAAATTCCATCCCAGTAAAACTGATAGATGTAGTCACAAATGGAGAGGCAGAGATCATTGGTACAGACCTATACATTAACGCCGATAGTATAAGGATATTTAACATGTACTGTCCAAATGACAAATTACTGAAGCTGGAGTCAATGGAAATAACACCATCAAAGTGTCTGGTAGTAGGAGACTTTAACAGCCACTCTGAAAGATGGGGATATAAGGAGTCCAATGTTCGAGGTGAAGAAGTGGAAGAATGGGAAATAGACAACAACCTATTCCTCATAAACTCTAGGGAGGACCCCCCCAACCTTCTACTTAAGAAGATGGAAAACAACTTCCACTCCCGACCTAGCATTTGCAACTGGAGACATATCTATCAAAATAACCAGAAAAGTGCTGAACCAACTTGGAGATAGTGACCATAGACCAGTCAAACTTTCAGTGGATCTTGCTCACAAACAGGAGTTGCAAATACCTCTTCCTGCTGGAAC
Organism: Megaustenia siamemsis; assembly: GCA_032433765.1. Lineage (NCBI taxonomy): Eukaryota > Metazoa > Mollusca > Gastropoda > Stylommatophora > Ariophantidae > Megaustenia > Megaustenia siamemsis. The sequence goes on from JAVIAB010000105.1 coordinate 3,777,997, forward strand.
TATAAGAGAGCAGATTGGGCAAAGTTTGCGAGACTCACTGATGCATATACTGCGCCTATCAACACCCACGAAAAGAAGGTCAATAATATGATGGAGCGGTTAACAAATGGAATCCTGAGAGCTGCTAAAGAATCCATTCCTAGAGGAGCAAGAAGAAACTACAAGCCATACTGGAGCAAGGAAATACAAAGACTAGAAGAGGAACTGGACTCTGCCAGAGAACTAGCTGAAACATCACACAGCACAGAGAGCAACATTGCCTACAAAGCAGCCTCGGCCAAATACAGACGTGACGTCATGATATCAGCAAGACACAGCTGGATAGACAAAACAGAGAGCCTTAATCTAGACACAAATGGTCATAAACTATGGAAACTTGCGAAAGCTCTGAGCGATGAAAACAACTGCCGACCTCCAATATCATTAACACACAATCAGAACATCCTCACAGGCAAAAGGGCAGCAAATCTACTGATAGAGACTTACAAAAACATTAGTAGAATAAACATTCCAATAGACAAACAGAAAGCTGCAAGACTGGAAAACCAAGATGCAAAACACATGCCTTTAGTACCAGAAGAGCATCAGACGACCATCTTTACCCCAACTGAATTAGATGTTGCCCTCAAAGGATTGAAGCTCAAAAGTTCCCCTGGTAAAGATGGAATCTCCAACTAAATGCTCCTAAATCTGGGACAGAAAGCCAAGAGCCAGCTTCTAAGGATATTAAATGCTAGCTGGAAGAGAGGTCATGTGCCGGCAATCTGGAAAGAAGCTATTATGGTGCCCATCCTCAAGCGTGGAAAAGACCAATAGTCCCAAGTAGCTATAGACCAATTAGCCTACTGAGCTGCCTGAGTAAACTCATGGAAAGGCTGGTTAACAGAAGACTTATGTGGCATTTGGAGACAAAACAACAAATCGTACCACAACAAAGTGGCTTCCGTCAGCACAGATCAACTGAAGACCTGATCACCTACATCGCACAGGAAATAGAGGATGCTCTACAAGAAAAGAAACACACACTGGCAGTGTGGGTCGACATGGAGAAGGCTTTTGATAGGATGGCGAGAGGGTTTAAAGAACAAGCTTTTTAGACTTGGTATCCAGGGTCGTTTATTCATTTGGGTCTCTCAATACCTTCAGGATAGAACTGCCAGAGTACAAGTTCAAGGTCAACTAAGTAAGAAGGTCTCTATCGAACAAGGTGTCCCACAAGGCGGAGTCTTGTCCCCAAAACTCTTTTTAATTTTCATAAATGACATCGTAATGGACATTCCACCCAGAGTACACTCAGCAATATACGCAGATGATCTGGCGTTATGGGCTCGCGAGGAAAGTATGTCGGTGGTTGGACCCAGGATGTAAGATGCCCTAGGTGAACTTGTAAAATGGACGTACACCTGGTTCTTACCAATCAAAGAAAAAAAAACTACATATACAATTTTCAGCCTATCAAGAAACACACTCTCTGCAAACTTGAAGATAAAAGACCATACACTCCCTATTGACCAAAGCCCAACATATCTTGGCGTCACCATGAATCGCAGAATGACTTGGAAAAATCAGATAGACAGAGCAAGGAAAAAGGCCAGAAAAGGAACAAATATTATGAATAAATTGGCAGGAACGGACTGGGGGCAGACAGCAATATTTTGAAAAGACTACTATCCCGTCATCCCTTCCACGTCGCGTTCTGTGATTGGTTGTGTAGTAGACCCGCCGACCTGGAGCTGACTTCAAATTTTCTAAACTTGCGTAGTTACCCCAAGGGCCCCCCCCCCTCCCTCTTTCCATGGTGATGATTCATGGTTCCCATAGCTCGCTGGTTCCCCATCACGGAATGAACGATCATGTCAGGACTGAAAGCGATATTAGCGACCTATAGCTGAACTGCTTGCACCTGGATTTTTATCGGTGATCCAAATCTATCAAACCTAAACCATAGCTCTCACTCCACGTCTTCGCAGTGCCCAGAGTAGCAGACTCAGCAGTCTGACCAGGCAAGTGGATATCGAGAGAGGAGTTAACTATGCACGTCATACAGGACACGGATGTGTTGAACACAATTGTGCAAATATCCCAGCTTGCTGTAAATTACAGCACAGTGCACCGACGACACATTAACGTCCTTCACAGGGCGGGCAATGAAGGGGACTGGCCGCAGCAGAAAGAACCAAAATTGTATGTGGCACCTCAAGGTATAAATAACACAAATCAGTAGTTATACCAACTTTACACCAACATCACACCAACATTACACCAACATCACACCAACTTTACACCAACATCACACCAACATCACACCAACATTACACCAACATCACACCAACCTTACACCAACATCACACCAACCTTATATCAACATCACACCAACATTACACCAAACTTACACCAACATTACACCAACAACACACCAACCTTACACCAACGTCACACCAACATCACACCAACCTTACACCAACATCACACCAACCTTACACCAACATCACACCAACATCACACCAACATTACACCAAACTTACACCAACATTACACCAACAACACACCAACCTTACACCAACATCACATCAACCTTACACCGACCTTACACCAACCTTACACCAACCTTTCACCAACATCACACCAACCTTACACCAACATCATACCAAACTTGTTGAAATTGGGGACTTGTTGATCTTGGAGCAAGACGCTGGTCTCAGACAGAGATAACTGAACATATGGGGACTTGTTGATCTTGGAGCAAGACGCTGGTCTCAGACAGAGATAACTGAACATATGGGGACTTGTTGATCTTGGAGCAAGACGCTGGTCTCAGACAGAGATAACTGAACAAATGGGAACTTGTTGATCTTGGAGCAAGACGCTGGTCTCAGACAGAGATAACTGAACAAATGGGGACTCGTTGATCTTGGAGCAAGACACAGGTCTCGAGACAGAGATAACTGAACATATGGGGACTCGTTGATCTTGGAGCAAGACGCTGGTCTCAGACAGAGATAACTGAACATATGGGAACTCGTTGATCTTGGAGCAAGACACAGGTCTCGAGACAGAGATAACTGAACATATGGGGACTTGTTGATCTTGGAGCAAGACACAGGTCTCGAGACAGAGATAACTGAACATATGGGGACTTGTTGATCTTGGAGCAAGACACAGGTCTCGAGACAGAGATAACTGAACATATGGGGACTTGTTGATCTTGGAGCAAGACACAGGTCTCGAGACAGAGATAACTGAACATATGGGGACTTGTTGATCTTGGAGCAAGACACAGGTCTCGAGACAGAGATAACTGAACATATGGGGACTCGTTGATCTTGGAGCAAGACGCTGGTCTCAGACAGAGAGGTTGTAAGTTCAAATCCCCAGTTTGGAATTCTATTTGTGATTTCTCTCTGCGGTAACCACCCCTGGTCTCAGCAACGAGTCCTGGCTTGAAAAGTTAATAACTTATCGACGAAGAAAAAATATGAGTACCACCGAAGACGGCGTTATCTGCCTGTGCGGTGAGGGGCTCCATGCCCGCGACTGTTAGAGAAGAAACGGATTAACACACACAATTCCGTTCTTATTCTCCAGAGATTAGAACAAGGTGAAAGCTGGCCAACGAAAAAAAAAGGACATTAATGAAATTACGTTCGTTACTGTCTATAAAACATAGTTACTTAAATACGTATTAGTTTGTTACTGTCTGTAAAACATAGTTACTTAGATACGTATTAGTTTGTTACTGTCTGTAAAACATAGTTACTTAAATACGTATTAGTTTGTTACTGTCTATAAAACATAGTTACTTAGATACGTATTAGTTTGTTACTGTCTATAAAACATAGTTACTTAGATACGTATTAGTTTGTTACTGTCTGTAAAACATAGTTACTTAGATACGTATTAGTTTGTTACTGTCTTTAAAACATAGTTACTTAAATACGTATTAGTTTGTTACTGTCTTTAAAACATAGTTACTTAAATACGTATTAGTTTGTTACTGTCTTTAAAACATAGTTACTTAAATACGTATTAGTTTGTTACTGTCTGTAAAACATAGTTACTTAGATACGTATTAGTTTGTTACTGTCTTTAAAACATAGTTACTTAAATACGTATTAGTTTGTTACTGTCTTTAAAACATAGTTACTTAAATACGTATTAGTTTGTTACTGTCTTTAAAACATAGTTACTTAAATACGTATTAGTTTGTTACTGTCTTTAAAACATAGTTACTTAAATACGTATTAGTTTGTTACTGTCTTTAAAACATAGTTACTTAAATACGTATTAGTTTGTTTATGTTTTTAATAACGTCTGTTAAGTTTCACGAGAAGTTACATGTGACGAGTTACTTTGTTAAGCTCTGCAACAGGGAGAAGTTACATGTGACGAGTTACTTTGTTAAGCTCTGCAACAGGGAGAAGTTGCATGTGACGAGTTACTTTGTTAAGCTCTGCAACAGGGAGAAGTTACATGTGACGAGTTACTTTGTTAAGCTCTGCAACAGGGAGAAGTTAAATGTTAAACGTTATGAAACGATGGTGCCTTACAGGACCAGAGCTGGAAGTTATCAGCGACCCACAGCTGATGGCTTGCGCCAGGATCGGTGAACCAGAACCATCCAGACCCTGCTCCATCTCTCCGAGGTGCCGCCAGTAACAGACTAACCTGTCTAGTCTGACCAAGCGTACAGGGATCAAAGAGGAAAGACAACCCGGTACTAAAAAATAACATGCTAAAGTCGGATGTGTTGGGCCGAAAGGCGCAAATATCTCAGTTATACTGCAAACCACAACACAACGCTGACACGCCCACTTAACGTCCTTTTAAGTGCAGATGACGAAGAGGTGTAAACTTTAGTCATTGGGTGAACCTTTAGTCATTTGTGAACATTTAGTAATTTGTGAACCTTTAGTCATTTGTGAACCTTTAGTCATTTGTGAACATTTAGTTAACGGGTTAAACTTTAGCCATAGGGTTAAACTTTAGCCATCGGGTGAATCTTTAGTCATCGGGTTAACCTTTACTTATCGGGTTAACCTTTAGTCATTGGGTGATCCTTTAGTCACTGGGTGATCCTTTAGTTTTTGGGTGATCCTTTAGTCATTGGGTGAACCTTTAGTCACTGGGTAATCCTTTAGTGTTTGGGTGATCCTTTAGTCATTGGGTGAACCTTTAGTCATCGGGTTAACCTTTAGTCATTGGGTGATCCTTTAGTCACTGGGTGATCCTTTAGTGTTTGGGTGATCCTTTAGTCATTGGGTGAACCTTTAGTCATCGGGTGAACCTTTAGTCATCGGGTGAACCTTTAGTCATTGGGTGATCCTTTAGTGTTTGGGTGAACCTTTAGTCATCGGGTGAACCTTTAGTCATCGGGTGAACCTTTAGTGTTTGGGTGAACCTTTAGTCATCGGGTGATCCTTTAGTCATCGGGTGATCCTTTAGTCATCGGGTGAACCTTTAGTCATCGGGTGAACCTTTAGTGTTTGGGTGAACCTTTAGTCATCGGGTGATCCTTTAGTCATCGGGTGATCCTTTAGTCATCGGGTGAACCTTTAGTCATCGGGTGAACCTTTAGTCATCGGGTGATCCTTTAGTCATCGGGTGAACCTTTAGTCATCGGGTGATCCTTTAGTCATCGGGTGATCCTTTAGTCATCGGGTGAACCTTTAGTGTTTGGGTGAACCTTTAGTCATCGGGTGAACCTTTAGTCATCGGGTGAACCTTTAGTCATCGGGTGAACCTTTAGTCATCGGGCGAACCTTTAGTCATCGGGTGAACCTTTAGTCATCGGGTGAACCTTTAGTCATCGGGTGAACCTTTAGTTATTCGGTTAACCTTTAGTCATCGGGTGAACCTTCAATCATCGGGTGAACCTTCAATCATCGGGTGAACCTTCAATCATCGGGTGAACCTTCAATCATCGGGTGAACCTTCAATCATCGTATGAATGTAAACGAACGGACGTGAAAAATTACGCCCCGTTACGGATATTTGTTTCTTTGTTACAGCACATTGCCTTCAAGGGGAACAAGGTAGGAATATAAATAAAGATGAATTTAGAGAGAGAGAGAGAGAGAGAGAGAGAGAGAGAGAGAGAGAGAGAGAGAGAGAGAGAAATAGAAAGTGAGAGAGACATCCCACAAAGTTATGATAGGACTTTAAATCTTTCTGTCAGGGTAGAGAATGAAGGAGACACAGGCCTAGTGTCGGCGTAGCTCGCATCAGGACTTCAGGACATCGATCTAAGGGGATTCGACAAGAACATGGAGACGTGTAGATGGGAGCGAGATTTGAGAAAGAAGGGCATCCCAGGGTTCTGTCTGCATCGCTGACACCTTCAGTCTGAATAGATGCTGACGTTATCAGTGCTCGACTTGTTGATATCCCATCCAATCTGCTATCTAATGTTTCTGCGAGCAGCACGGGGTATAGATAACTGACGTCGCCGGCGCTGATATTCGTTGCTGCGAGGGTGAGAGCTAAATAGAGATGCTCGAGAAGAAAGTGAAGAGAGCGCGCATGCGTACGGACAGTGTTAAATGACTGATGAAACCGATTAAACCAGCTAGGACGATATCTAGAAAGTATAATCTAATTATATGTGAAACAGTGAGTTCAAAATGTAGATTAAAGAAAGTATAATCTAATTATATATCTCAAACAGTGAGTTCAAAATGTAGATTCATCATCATCATCAAGTACCGGGCCTACTGGCGTAGGTGATCATGTCTCTCCACAACTTTCGATCTCGGCAGCTATTTATCATTTCTGTTGTTGACCTTCTGCCAAGCCATTCTCTTAAGTTGTCTGTTATTTTTTCTCTTTGCTTCCCTCTATCTCTTCGTTCCTCAATTTGTGGCGATTCATGATTGTACAAAGAAATTACGACGGTGGTTTTCTGTTGCCTTCCGTCGGTTTGTTTACAGTTGGCTCCGCTAGCCTTTGACTAAAAAGTCTCACCCACAAGGCAGTGGGGTTGTTTTACTTTAGGGTGCCCTCCCTTAGCCTTTTACTCTCCCGAGCTTACCTGCAATGCAGCAGGGCAGCCACAGGTTGTACTGTTTACTGCATACTGTAGCAAGTAAAATTACTTGACCTGACCTAAAATGTAGATTAAAGAAAATATAATCTAATTATATATGAAACAGTGAGTTCAAAATGTGGATTAAAGAAAATATAATCTAATTATTTATGAAACAGTGCGTTCAAAATGTAGATTTAAAAACGTATAATATAATTATATATGAAACAGTGAGTTCAAAATGTAGATTAAAGAAAATATAATCTAATTATTTATGAAACAGTGAGTTCAAAATGTAGATTAAAGAAAATATAATCTAATTATTTATGAAACAGTGAGTTCAAAATGTAGATTAAAGAAAATATAATCTAATTATTTATGAAACAGTGAGTTCAAAATGCAGATTAAAAAACGTATAATATAATTATATTTGAAACAGTGAGTTCAAAACATAGATTAAAGAAAATATAATCTAATTATATATGACACAGTGAGTTCAAAATGTAGATTAAAGAAAATATAATCTAATTATTTATGAAAGAGTGAGTTGAAAATGTAGATTTAAAAACGTATAATATAATTATATTTGAAACAGTGAGTTCAAAACATAGATTAAAGAAAATCAATCAAATGAAATGTATTCCTCTATTCTTCAACAACCCAACTCCTTTTTTTCCATAGATGAACTTCTCTACTTTTTCACAGATGTACTTCTCTATTCTTTTACAGATGTACTTCTCTACTCTTTCACAGATGTACTTCTCTATTCTTTCACAGATGTACTTCTCTATTCTTTTACAGATGTACTTCTCTATTCTTTTACAGATGTACTTCTCTATTCTTCTACAGCCCAACTTTTAATTTTTCACATTTTCTATTTTTTTTCCAGGTATATTTCTCTATCTATCTATCTATCTATCTATCTATCTATCTATCTATCTATCTATCTATCTATCTATCTATCTATCTATCTATCTATCTATCTATCTATCTATCTATCTATCTATCTATCTATCTATCTATCTATCTATCTATCTATCTATCTATCTATCTATCTATCTATCTATCTATCTATCTATCTATCTATCTATCTATCTATCTATCTATCTATCTATCTATCTATCTATATATCTATCTATCTATCTATCTATCTATCTATCTATCTATCTATCTATCTATCTATCTATCTATCTATCTATCTATCTATCTATCTATCTATCTATCTATCTATCTATCTATCTATTGACCTTTCGAGCCGTAGCCGGCCCATAGGGCGTAGACCAAGATACACCTTCTCCTATCTGAATTTTTGTTCTAGCAGTTTTCAATTCTTTTAAAGATATTTTATCAAATCTCGACATTTGTCTCTGTTCTGTGCTAGCAGCTCTATCTCATTGAGGGAGCCGATTCCTGCTGCTCTTGCCTCTCTCATCAATGTTCTTCTCAGTCTCCCTGGGTGTTCCTCTTTTCCTCTTACCTGTTGTTTCCCACAAGAGGGCTTGCTTTGCTATTCGGTTATTATCTCTTCTCATCACATGTCCAACGTATGACCATCGTCTTTTCTTTATTACTGAAGATATTAGTGGTTGATTGGCGATTTCTCTAATTTCCTCGTTTGTTTTGAATTCGTTCCATGCTATACCAAGTATTTTCCTTAGACATCTATTTTCGAATGCGTTTAACTTTGTTTCTATATCTCTTGTTGTTTTCCAGCTTTCCCACGAATATTTCTTTATGATTAAAAAATGCAATTTCCCTAATTTTCCATATTTCGACTCTTTTTTTTCCCCCATTATCGTTTTCCCTATTATTCTAGTATTCGTCTTCTCTATTTTTCCATGGATTTTTTCTTTCGGGGGTGAAATAAAAATCCTGAGTCTCACACGTCGTGGCGACTGCTTGACCAAGCGGCCTTTATCCCTCGGGTTCTATCGTTGCCCCCCGACATACACCAGCAATGGTACTATGTGTCGTAAAGATAGTTTTTTTTAATTTTTTCCATAATTCGACTTCTCTATCTTTCGAAGACAAGAAAACAGAACAGAAAATTGAAGCCTTTGAAATGGTGATTTATAGAAGAATAGGTAGAATTGGATGGAAAGAAAAGAAAACAAACGATGAAGTTTTAAAACAACTAAAAATGAAAAGGGAACTACTAAACACAATTAGAAAAAGACAAATGAAATTTTGGGGGCATGTTAAAAGACACAACAGCCTAATAAAAGTAATATTGGAAGGGAAAATACAAGGTAAAAGAGGCAGAGGTGGACCAAGACTAACATGGACGAGTAACATCAAAAGATGGACAAGTCAACCTATGACAATCTGCACCATCAAAGTAAGAGACAGAGTGGAATGGCGCTCCATGGTAGCCAACCTTCGATGCGGAGACGGTACTCGATGATGATGATGATTTTTCCAAAATTCGACTTCTCTTTATTTCCAAAATTCGACTTCTCTTTAATTCCAAAATTCGACTTCTGTTTATTTCCAAAATTCGACTTCTCTTTTTTATTATATAATCCGACTATTATTTTCTTTTTCAATCACATTGCTTTTAATCTTCTACATTTCGACTTTGCTTTTGTTTGTCTACAGACAAACTCGTGTATTATATCACAGCACTGTTATCTAGGGTGAAGTTAAATGTTAAACGTTACTTTGTTAAACTCTGCAACAGGGAGAAGTTAAATGTTAAACGTTACTTTGTTAAGCTCTGCAACAGGGAGAAGTTAAATGTTAAACGTTACTTTGTTAAGCTCTGCAACAGGGAGAAGTTAAATGTTAAACGTTACTTTGTTAAGAGCTGCAACAGGGAGAAGTTAAATGTTAAACGTTACTTTGTTAAGCTCTGCAACAGGGAGAAGTTAAATGTTAAACGTTACTTTGTTAAGCTCTGCAACAGGGAGAAGTTAAATGTTAAACGTTACTTTGTTAAGCTCTGCAACAGGGAGAAGTTAAATGTTAAACGTTACTTTGTTAAGCTCTGCAACAGGGAGAAGTTAAATGTTAAACGTTACTTTGTTAAGCTCTGCAACAGGGAGAAGTTAAATGTTAAACGTTACTTTGTTAAGCTCTGCAACACTTTCATAATACATTTCCTTTATATTTCATAAAACATTTAGCTCAGTGGTTAGTGAAATGGACTACAAATCCCGTATTGAGTGATCTTATTTCAGTGATTGTAATGAGTGATCGTATTGAGTGATCTTATTTCAGTGATTGTAATGAGTGATCGTATTGAGTGATCTTATTTCAGTGATTGTAATGAGTGATCGTATTGAGTGATCTTATTTCAGTGATTGTAATGAGTGATCGTATTGAGTGATCTTATTTGAGTGATCGTGTTGAGTGATCTTATTGAGTTGTCTTATTTTAGTGATTGTATTGAGTGATCTTATTGAGTTGTTTTATTTGAGTGATCTTATTAAGTTGCCTTATTTGAGTGATTATATTGAGTGATCTTATTGAGTTGCCTTATTTGAGTGATTGTATTCAGTGATCTTGTTTGAGTGATCGTGTTGAGTGATCTTATTGAGTTGTCTTATTTAGTGATATTATTGAGTGATCTTATTGCGTTGTCTTTTTTGAGTGATATTATTGAGTTGTCTTATTTGATTGATTGTATTGAGTGATCTTATTTGAGTGATCTCTTTTGAGTGATATTATTGAGTTGCCTAATTTTAGTGATTGTATTGAGTGATCTTATTTGCGTGATCGTGTTGAGGGATCTTATTGAGTTGCCTTATTTGAGTGATTGTATTGATTGATCTTATTTGAGTGATCTTATTTGTGTGATCGTATTGAATGATCTTGTTTGAGTGATCGTATTGAGAGTTCGTATTGTGTGATCTTATTTGAGTGATCTTATTTGAGTGATTGTATTGAGTGATCGTGTTGAGGGATCTTATTGAGTTGCCTTTTTTGAGTGATTGTATTGAGTGATCTTATTTGAGTGATCTTATTGAGTTGCCTTATTTGAGTGATTGTATTGAGTGATCTTGTTTGATCGATCGTGTTGAGTGATCTTATTGAGTTGCATTATTTGAGTGATTGTATTGAGTGATCTTGTTTGAGCGATCGTATTGAGTGATCTTACTGAGAGTTTGTATTGTGTGATCTTATTTGGGTGATCTTATTTGAGTGATCTTATTTGAATCTTTAGTGTGTTGAAAAGATGGTACTTCAATTTGTTGTGACCTTTTCGGAGTCTACAAATTGTTATCTGTTGTTCTCTATTCACCTTGTGGTATGATTCTATTTCCGGTTGCCCTTGTTATCTGTATTCCATTTGTTCCTGACAAGCCTCTTTGATTACACATAAGTTGGGCTTATCACTTCCGGTCAATATGGCGGATAGGCGGAAAGAACCGTTGAGGCTACGTCTGAAAAGTGTTTTTTGTTGCAGTCTCCTCATATTCCAAGTCCGGATTGTTGCAGGAGCTACTGAGTTTAGTGCTCTGTGCACACCGTGAGCTGTGTTTTTCATCCGGATCGTGTTTCGATATTCCTATTGTTTACGATGATATCGTATGACGAAGGACAGTTCACCTGCGCTCACTTTCGATGCCGCTACGCCACATGTCTTTTGGCATGTGCTGTAGCTGCTATGAAGGGGACTGCAGCTGTCTTTCTTTATTTGGATCCTTCAATGAGATGAGTATTAATTCGGATGATTCCACTGGCACTGGCGGTTGAGCAATTATGGATTTTACTTTGTTTGCAGTGATACCGGAGCAATCGACTAACCATAACTATAACTTTATTGCACAAGAAATGTATAACATACAGAGGAAATATATCTTCTTCTTCTTCTTTCCTTCTTCATCTGCCTTTCAGCGTCGAGGGGAGATATAATTTGCGGTCTTTTGCTCTCCTGTTCGCCTCTGCTGCTGTTTCCTAGTGATTCTAATATTCCATCGACCCATCTTTTTCGTGGTAGACCATTGGGTCTGGTGTTCTCACAACGTTTGTTGAAGGCTCGTTGTGTTGTGTTTTGATCTTTCTGCCTTGTCACGTGGCCAAACCATTTTATCTTTTGTTATTTATATATTCTATTGAGGAGCTATTCATAGCTTTTTTCTCAGTTTTTCATTTCTGATCTTATCTCTCAGACTGGTTCCTGTCATTCGTCTGACACATTTAATCTCAGTAGAGGTTATTTTTCTTATTGTTCTTGCATCTAGAGTCCAGGTCTGGCATTGGTAGCACAACGTTGGGATGACGATTGTATTGTAGAGTACAGGTCTGGCATTGGTAGCACAACGTTGGGATGAAGATTGTATTGTATAGTGCCCGTTTTGCCTCTAGAGTTATTTCCTTGATGGACAATAGTGGTGATAACTGTCCAATGATTTGACAAGCTTTGTTGCATCTTGATTCTATCTCTGCTGTTTGAGAATTATCGTTTGTCATTAAACTTCCTAGGTATTTGAATTCCTCTACTTGTTTTAGTTGTCTGCCTTCTATAGTTATGTTGATGTTCTGTTTATTTTTGGCGACATTCATGACTTCTGTTTTGTTGATGTTGATTTTCATGTTGTATTTTGTGCCTGAGATGTTGAGTTTGTTTAAGTGTTCTTGTAGGTCTTCTATTGTTTCATGTATTAGTGCCTGATCGTCTGCAAATAAAAGCTCGTTGATCTCCTCTGTCTCTGATGGGTTGGCTAGCTTGCATATATGGTCCATGTATGTAATAAACAGTAGGGGGGGATAGTACGCACCCCTGTCTTACACCTGATCTAACTTCGAAGTGGTCTGTGTAACCTGCTGCTGTTCTGACTGAGCAGCTGCTGTTGATGTAGAGACTTTTAATAAGGTTGGTTAGATATTGGCTTACTCCGTATGTTGTTAGTCTCTCCCACAGTTGTTCTCTGTTAGATGCTGGCTTACTCCGTATGTTGTTAGTCTCTCCCACAGTTGTTCTCTGTTAGATGTTGGCTTACTCCGTATGTTGTTAGTATCTCCTACAGTTGTTCTCTGTTAGATGTTGACTTACTCCGAATGTTGTTAGTATCTCCCACAGTTGTTCTCTGTTAGATGGTGGCTTACTCCGTATGCTGTTAGTATCTCCACAGTTGTTCTCTGTTAGATGTTGGCTTACTCCGTATGTTGTTAGTATCTCCCACAGTTGTTCTCTGTTAGATGTTGGCTTACTCCGTATGTTGTTAGTATCTCCACAGTTGTTCTCTGTTAGATGTTGGCTTACTCCGTATGTTGTTAGTATCTCCCACAGTTGTTCTCTGTTAGATGTTGGCTTACTCCGTATGTTGTTAGTATCTCCCACAGTTGTTCTCTGTTAGATGTTGGCTTACTCCGTATGTTGTTAGTCTCTCCCACAGTTGTTCTCTGTTATATGTTGGCTTACTCCGTATGTTGTTAGTCTCTCCCACAGTTGTTCTCTGTTAGATGTTGGCTTACTCCGTATGTTGTTAGTATCTCCCACAGTTGTTCTCTGTTAGATGCTGGCTTACTCCGTATGTTGTTAGTCTCTCCCACAGTTGTTCTCTGTTAGATGTTGGCTTACTCCGTATGTTGTTAGTATCTCCTACAGTTGTTCTCTGTTAGATGTTGACTTACTCCGAATGTTGTTTAGTATCTCCCACAGTTGTTCTCTGTTAGATGGTGGCTTACTCCGTATGTTGTTAGTATCTCCCACAGTTGTTCTCTGTTAGATGTTGGCTTACTTCGTATGTTGTTAGTATCTCCCACAGTTGTTCTCTGTTAGATGTTGGCTTACTCCGTATGTTGTTAGTATCTCCCACAGTTGTTCTCTGTTAGATGTTGGCTTACTCCGTATGTTGTTAGTATCTCCCACAGTTGTTCTCTGTTAGATGTTGGCTTACTCCGTATGTTGTTAGTATCTCCCACAGTTGTTCTCTGTTAGATGTTGGCTTACTCCGTATGTTGTTAGTCTCTCCCACAGTTGTTCTCTGTTATATGTTGGCTTACTCCGTATGTTGTTAGTCTCTCCCACAGTTGTTCTCTGTTAGATGTTGGCTTACTCCGTATGTTGTTAGTCTCTCCCACAGTTGTTCTCTGTTAGATGTTGGCTTACTCCGTATGTTGTTAGTATCTCCCACCGTTGTTCTCTGTTAGATGTTGGCTTACTCCATATGTTGTTAGTCTCTCCCACAGTTGTTCTCTGTTAGATGTTGGCTTACTCCGTATGTTGTTAGTCTCTCCCACAGTTGTTCTCTGTTAGATGTTGGCTTACTCCGTATGTTGTTAGTATCTCCCACAGTTGTTCTCTGTTAGATGCTGGCTTACTCCATATGTTGTTAGTATCTCCCACAGTTGTTCTCTGTTAGATGTTGCCTTACTCCGTATGTTGTTAGTATCTCCCACAGTTGTTTCTCTGTTAGATGTTGGCTTACTCCGTATGTTGTTAGTCTCTCCCACAGTTGTTCTCTGTTAGATGTTGGCTTACTCCGTATGTTGTTACTATCTTCCACAGTTGTTCTCTGTTAGATGTTGGCTTACTCCGTATGTTGTTAGTCTCTCCCACAGTTGTTCTCTGTTAGATGTTGGCTTACTCCGTATGTTGTTAGTATCTCCCACAGTTGTTCTCTGTTAGATGTTGACTTACTCCGTATGTTGTTAGTATCTCCCACAGTTGTTCTCTGTTAGATGTTGGCTTACTCCGTATGTTGTTAGTATCTCCCACAGTTGTTCTCTGTTAGATGTTGGCTTACTCCGTATGTTGTTAGTATCTCCCACAGTTGTTCTCTGTTAGATGTTGGCTTACTCCGTATGTTGTTAGTATCTCCCACAGTTGTTCTCTGGTAGATGTTGCTTACTCCGTATGTTGTTAGTATCTCCCACAGTTGTTCTCTGTTAGATGTTGGCTTACTCCGTATGTTGTTAGTATCTCCTACAGTTGTTCTCTGTTAGATGTTGGCTTACTCCGTATGTTGTTAGTATCTCCTACAGTTGTTCTCTGTTAGATGTTGGCTTACTCCGTATGTTGTTAGTATCTCCCACAGTTGTTCTCTGTTAGATGTTGGCTTACTATGTATGTTGTTAGTATCTCCCACAGTTGTTCTCTGTTAGATGTTGGCTTACACCGTATGTTGTTAGTATCTCCCACAGTTGTTCCCTGTTAGATGTTGGCTTACACCGTATGTTGTTAGTATCTCCCACAGTTGTTCTCTGTTAGATGTTGGCTTACTCCGTATGTTGTTAGTATCTCCCACAGTTGTTCTCTGTTAGATGTTGGCTTACTATGTATGTTGTTAGTATCTCCCACAGTTGTTCTCTGTTAGATGTTGGCTTACACCGTATGTTGTTAGTATCTCCCACAGTTGTTCTCTGTTAGATGTTGGCTTACTCCGTATGTTGTTAGTATCTCCCACAGTTGTTCTCTGTTAGATGTTGGCTTACACCGTATGTTGTTAGTATCTCCCACAGTTGTTCCCTGTTAGATGTTGGCTTACTCCGTATGTTGTTAGTATCTCCCACAGTTGTTCTGTGTTAGATGTTGGCTTACTCCGTATGTTGTTAGTATCTCCCACAGTTGTTCCCTGTTAGATGTTGGCTTACTTCGTATGTTGTTAGTATCTCCCACAGTTGTTCTCTGTTAGATGTTGGCTTACACCGTATGTTGTTAGTATCTCCCACAGTTGTTCTCTGTTAGATGTTGGCTTACTCCGTATGTTGTTAGTATCTCCCACAGTTGTTCTCTGTTAGATGTTGGCTTACTCCGTATGTTGTTAGTATCTCCCACAGTTGTTCTCTGTTAGATGTTGGCTTACTCCGTATGTTGTTAGTATCTCCCACAGTTGTTCTCTGTTAGATGTTGGCTTACTCCGTATGTTGTTAGTATCTCCCACAGTTGTTCTCTGTTAGATGTTGACTTACTCCGTATGTTGTTAGTCTCTCCCACAGTTGTTCTCTGTTAGATGTTGGCTTACTCCGTATGTTGTTATTCTCTCCCACAGTTGTTCTCTGTTAGATGTTGGCTTACTCCGTATGTTGTTAGTATCTCCCACAGTTGTTCTCTGTTAGATGTTGGCTTACTTCGTATGTTGTTAGTATCTCCCACAGTTGTTCTCTGTTAGATGTTGGCTTACTCCGTATGTTGTTAGTATCTCCCACAGTTGTTCTCTGTTAGATGTTGGCTTACTCCGTATGTTGTTAGTATCTCCCACAGTTGTTCTCTGTTAGATGTTGGCTTACTCCGTATGTTGTTAGTATCTCCCACAGTTGTTCTCTGTTAGATGTTGGCTTACTCCGTATGTTGTTAGTATCTCCCACAGTTGTTCTCTGTTAGATGTTGGCTTACTCCGTATGTTGTTAGTATCTCCCACAGTTGTTCTCTGTTAGATGTTGGCTTACTCCGTATGTTGTTAGTATCTCCCACAGTTGTTCTCTGTTTATTATGTCCAATGCTTTTTCCTGGTCAATGAAGGCTATGAAGAAATATATACCGAACGGAAATGAAAAGATGAAGAGTCCGGTTTCCCAATGTCTTCTTTTATTCATTTCTACAATTTGAAGGCAAGTCGCATGACAACAGTGCTGTTAGTGTCAGCGACTTGTATCTGACGGTTTGCAACATAATTATTCAAATCTTGCTCCACCTCTTCGCAGTGCCTCTAGAAAATGACTAACCAGTCTAGTCCGCCTAGCGAGTAGGGATCGAAGAAGGAAAGCAATCCCGGTACTCAAAAATGTCCTGCAGAAGTCAGATGAGTTTGGCTGAAATCGCAAATAAAATGCAACGTCAATGTAACGCCCTTGGGGGGGGGGGCCTCGGTAGCCTAGTTGGGAAAACTAAATGTGCAGTGTGAGTTGTACTCGTGGTTGGAGGAGAAATAAACTACTCCCGCGATCGACCCAGCCGCTGGCAGAAATGGGTACAAAGGTAGTAATCTGGGAAGGTGAGGAATATCGCCTGGCATCGTGGGTTTCGATGCTTGTAACGACACTATCCAGAAGTCTCCGAGCACTTCTGGATAGGCAGCAGAGCACATATAGGGGAAAACTTGCGTGCTAAGACGCCGATTCAAGTCTCGTACTTTACGTTTACTTTTACTTTACCGTTACTGTTACTTTACCTTTACTTTTACTTTACATTTACTGTTACCTTACCTTTACTGTTACTTTACCTTTACTGTTACTTTACCTTTACTTTTACTTTACCTTTACTTTTACTTTACTGTTACTTTACCTTTACTTTTACTTTACCCTTACTGTTACTTTACCTTTACTGTTACTTTACCTTTACTTTTACTTTACATTTACTGTTACTTTACCTTTACTGTTACTTTACCTTTACTGTTACTTTACCTTTACTTTTACTTTACATTTACTGTTACTTTACCTTTACTGTTACTTTACCTTTACTTTTACTTTACATTTACTGTTACTTTACCTTTACTTTTACTTTACCTTTACTGTTTCTTTACCTTTACTTTTACTTTACATTTACTGTTACCTTACCTTTACTGCTACTTTACCTTTACTGTTACTTTACCTTTACTTTTACTTTACCTTTACTGTTACCTTACCTTTACTGCTACTTTACCTTTACTGTTACGTTACCTTTACTTTTACTTTACCTTTACTTTTACTTTACCTTTACTGTTACTTTACCTTTACTTTCACTTTACCTTTACTTTTACTTTACCTTTACTTTTACTTTATCTTTACTGTTACTTTACCTTTACTTTAATTTACCTTTACTGTTACTTTACCTTTACTTTTACTTTACCTTTACTTTTACTTTACATTTACTGTTACTTTACCTTTACTTTTACTTTACCTTTACTTTTACTTTACCTTTACTTTTACTTTACGTTTACTTTTACTTTACATTTACTGTTACTTTACCTTTACTTTTACTTTACCTTTACTTTTACTTTACCTTAACTTTTACTTTACCGTTAACGCCCTTTTAAGATCCGGCGACGGAGACTATCCATTCCTTTAGCAGTCGGCAATTGTTTTCATCATCTTCAATCACTCTCTCTCTTTCTCTCTCTCTCTCTCTCTGCGATCAAGGCTCAAACAGAGCAGGGTTCCAGACTCTCACATGAAGACAGCTGTCTGTTTAAGTGTGACCCCACAGACAGATGTGTGTTTAAGTGTGACCCCACAGACAGATGTGTGTTTAAGTGTGAACCCACAGACAGCTGTCTGTTTAAGTGTGACCCCACAGACAGATGTGTGTTTAAGTGTGACCCCACAGACAGTTGTCTGTTTAAGTGTGACCCCACAGTCAGATATCTGTTTTAGTGTGACCCCACAGATAGATGTCTGTTTAAGTGTGACCCCACAGACAACTCTGTGTTTAAGTGTGACCCCACTGTCAGCTGTCTGTTTAAGTGTGACCCGACAGATCGATGTCTGTTTAAGTGTGACCACACAGACAGATATCTGTTTAAATGTGACCCCACAGACAGATGCCTGTTCAAGTGTGACCCCACAGACAGAACAACCTTCATACTTTATGTCATCAGTTGTGCTCAATCACCAGAGAAAGCAAGAACGATTTCTTGCCGCTTAGTGACAAGCTGTTAGAAGTGAACAGCTGTTTTATATCGCACTAAGATACAGCATTGTCAAGGGGTGGTGGGGGATGCTGAGAGCTGGCTGAACAACTGAATTAATTATCGGAGCCAGGAACAGGAAGTCGTTGAAGCTCCGACTTGTTCATTTTTAGAATCGCTTGGGTACTCCCCAGCCGGAAGTTCATAGTGGAAGTGACGAAATGCGCAGAGAACTTTGGTCGCTTCCGTTTTAATTTGCCAGCCATAGATTTGCCATTACGAGTTGCTTGTCATTAAGTTTGCCAACATTGGCTAATGTGATGTGGCCGGTTCTTAGAAGTCGTGGAGCTGGGAGTATATCGTGGGAGGGCTTGCGTAACCAGCATCCAATGACGGGGATTTTTAGATTCTTAAAAGGAAATCGTGAGCGACATGGAAGATCAATGTGAATGTGAGTAGAGTGTGGTGTCGCTCCACTCCTGCAGGAAGCTGTCGAAGCCTGGCCTGGGACAGACACCAGGTTTATGACGGTAATTTGTAAATATATCGGTAAAGAGAGAAAACAGATTTATGTACAGTCAGATTTACAATTCTCTGTGTGATTAAAGTTCATTATATATTTACAACTCCGCTGTAAAGGATAAAACTGCAAAGAGTGCGTTATGTTTTTTTGAAAGTACAGAAAAGAGTAAGAGAGGAAACAAAAAGTGAGTTAGAGAGAACCATTGCAGAAGTTTTTTCTGTCTCTCAGAGGCCGCTAAAGTAGATGGTGGATTGTGGAGTGGAAGAAATGGTGGTAGTGTTTGAAATCTTCAACAGATGAATTGTTTCAATTGAAAGACTGCTGATCGTGCGAGTTACGTACTAAAAGCGCAAAAAAACGATGAAATATAAAGATAAAATCTAAGGGAGAGAAGTAGAATATATACTTCAGTTGAGGAAGATGCTAGGGGTTGTAGCTGGTGGTCATATATTGGTGCGGCTGGTTGTGGTGGTGTGGGATTAGTTGGTTGTTGTAGCCTAATGGGCTAGATGTATGGATGTAGCGTGTAGATGGCTCGTTTGGTAGTTGCTTGTTGACGTCAGAATCTCTATTATGTGCTGGTTGGCTAGTAAGTAAATTCATATAACAAGACATCGAAGCAGTATTGTCGTTAAAGAACAAGCAGTCCCGTGTATTTGTAAACTCCTCAATACAGAACACTTTAATCTTTGATATTTTAAGAAGAACTCATTTTCAACATGTTTTATACCGTCAGGGGACACCCGGGTTGCGTTCGAGTGTCAGCCATTGAGAGAACTGGCGAGAGATAATTTACGGAGAATCGATTGACAACATTATTTTGGTTATGCCCCTTGCACTGTTTGATCAATGATTGATACCACTCTAGCCACTTGTCTCACACATGCGCTACCATTACAGCTACCATTACAATCATCACAACTACTATTACAATCATCACAACTACCATTACAACCACTACAGCTACTATTACAATCATCACAACTACTATTACAACCATCACAACTACCATTACAACCACTACAGCCACCATTACAACCACTGCAGCTACCATTACAACCACTGCAGCTACCATTACAACCACTACAGCTACTATTATAACCACTACAGCTACTAATACAACTACTACAGCTACTATTAGAACCACTACAGCTATTTTTACAACCACTACAGCTACTAATACAACCACTACAGCTACTATTACAACCATTACAGCCACCATTACAAATACTACAACTACTAATACAACCACTACAACTACTATGATAACCACTACAGCTACTATTATAACCACTACAGCTACTATTATAAACACTACAACTACTATTACAACCACTACAGCTACTATTATAACCACTACTACTATTACAACCATCACAGCTACTATTACAACCACTACAGCTACTATTACAACCACTACAGCTACTATTACAACCACTACAGCTACTATTACAACCAATACAGCTACTATTACAACCACTACAGCTACTATTACAACCACCACAACTACTAATACAACCACTACAACTACTATTACAACCATTACATCTACCATTACAACCACTACAACTACTAATATAACCACTACAGCTACTGATACAACCACTACAGCTAGTATTACAACCACTACAGCTACTATTACAACCACTACAGCTACTATTATAACCACTACAGATACTATTATAACCACTACAGCTACTATTACAACCACTACAGCTACTATTATAACCACTACAGCTACTATTATAACGACTACAGCTACTATTACAACCACTACAGCTACTATTACAACCACTACAGCTACTATTACAACCACTACAGCTACTATTATAACGACTACAGCTACTATTACAACCACTACAGCTACTATTATAACCACTACAGCTACTATTACAACCACTACAGCTAGTATTACATCCACTACAACTACTATTACAACCATCACAACTACTATTACAACCATCACAGCTACTATTACAACCACCACAACTACTATTACAACCACCACAACTACTATTACAACCATCACAACTACTATTACAACCACCACAGCTACTATTACAACCATCACAACTACTATTACAACCATCACAACTACTATTACAACCATCACAACTACTATTACAACCACCACAACTACTATTACAACCACCACAACTACTATTACAACCACCACAACTACTATTACAACCACCACAACTACTATTACAACCATCACAACTACTATTACAACCACCACAACTACTATTACAACCATCACAACTACTATTACAACCATCACAACTACTATTACAATCATCACAACTACTATTACAACCATCACAACTACTAAAACAACCACCACAACTACTATTACAATCATCACAACTACTATTACAACCATCACAACTACTATTACAACCATCACAACTACTATTACAATCATCACAACTACTATTACAACCACCACAACTACTATTACAATCATCACAACTACTATTACAATCATCACAACTACTATTACAATCATCACAACTACTATTACAACCACCACAACTACTATTACAATCATCACAACTACTATTACAATCATCACAACTACTATTACAACCATCACAACTACTATTACAACCATCACAACTACTATTACAATCATCACAACTACTATTACAATCATCACAACTACTATTACAACCACCACAACTACTATTACAACCATCACAACTACTATTACAACCACCACAACTACTATTACAACCACCACAACTACTATTACAACCACCACAACTACTATTACAATCATCACAACTACTATTACAACCACCACAACTACTATTACAACCATCACAACTACTATTACAACCACCACAACTACTATTACAACCACCACAACTACTATTACAACCACCACAACTACTATTACAACCACCACAACTACTAATACATCAACCATAACTAATAATGCAACTAACACAACTACTAATACATCAACCATAACTAATAATGCAACCACCACAACTACTAATACATCAATCATAACTAATAATGCAACCACCACAACTACTAATACATCAACCATAACTAATAATGCAACCACCACAACTACTAATACATCAACCATAACTAATAATGCAACCACCACAACTACTATTACAGCCACCGCGACTACTATTACAACCACTACAGCTACTATTACAACCACCACAACTACTAATACATCAACCATAACTAATAATGCAACCACCACAACCACTAATACATCAACCATAACTAATAATGCAACCACCACAACTACTATTACAGCCACCGCGACTACTTATCTATCTATCTATTGACCTTTCGAGCCGTAACCGGCCCATAGGGCGTAGACCAAGATACACCTTCTCCTATATGAATTTTTGTTCTAGCAGTTTTCTTTTAAAGATATTTTATTAAATCTCGCCATCTGTCTCTGTTCTGTGCAAGCAGTTCTATCTCATTGAGGGAGCCGATTCCTGCTGCTCTTGCCTCTCTCATCAATGTTCTTCTCAGTGTCTCCCTGGGTCTTCCTCTTTTTCTTTTACCTGTTGTTTCCCATATGAGGGCTTGCTTTGCTATTCGATTATTATCTCTTCTCATCACATGTCCAACGTATGACCATCGTCTTTTCTTTATTACTGAAGATATTAGTGGTTGATTGGCGATTTCTCTAATTTCCTCGTTTGTTTTGAATTCCTTCCATTCTAGACCAAGTATTTTCCTTAGACATTTATTTTCGAATGCGTTCAACTTTGTTTCTATATCTCTTGTTGTTTTCCAGCTTTCACACGCATACGTAAGGGTTGAAAGTACATTTGATTTGAATAGCCTAAGTTTTGTGTTTGTGCTGATGAGTTTTGATTTCCACAACTTTTCAAGGCTTCTGAAAGACATTGCTGCTTTAGCCAGTCTGATTCTAATTTCTTTGCTCGTATCCCCTTCTCGATCAATGTGACTTCCAAGATAGATAAAGTGATCGATCTCTTCTACTGGTTTGTTTTCCATGTATATTTTGTCACTTGTTGGAATTAAACTTTTCATGACTTTAGTCTTTTCATGATTGACCTCAAGCCCAATTTTGCTGGCTATTGATGATAGTTCATTTGTGTTTTCCTGCATCGTTTTTATCTGACTGCTGATGAGAACTATGTCATCAGCAAAGTCGAGGTCCTCCAAATGGTCTCCTTGTATCCATTCGATGCCTTTATTACCAGTGCAGCATTTCTTCATTATGAAGTCCATAACAATTCCAAATAACAAGGGCGATAAAATACATCCTTGTTTAACCCCAGTTTCTATTGGGAAACATTCGCTCAGTCCTTCCTCTGTTCGAACTGCATATGTGTAACCATCATACATGTCTTTGATAATATTTATTATTTTTGATGGTAAACCATATTGCTTCAGAATTTTCCACAAAGAATCTCTATGAATACTATCAAATGCTTTTTTGAAGTCGATGAAGTTAAGTACAAAAGGTTTTTGCTTTTCAATGTGTTCCTCCAATATAAGTCGTAGAGTGAAAATGTGGTCAAGACAGCTTCTCCCTTTTCTAAACCCAGCCTGTTCTTCACGCATTACTGTATCTATTGAATCCTTTATTCTATTTAGGATGATTTTACAGAATAACTTTGAGGCAACTGACAAAAGTGTCACGCCTCTCCAGTTGTTACAATCTCTAAGATTGCCCTTTTTTGGGATCTTAACAATGATTCCTTTTTTCCATTTATGAGGCGTCTTCTCTGTTTTCCAAATGATGTTGAACATTTTCTGGAGATGTATTAAATTATGGCTATCAATTGCCTTGAGGATCTCAGCTGTTAACTTATCCTCTCCAGCAGCCTTGTTATTGGTCATTAGCTTTAAGGTGGTTTCTATTTCACTCAAGATGAAGTCATCTAAATTTACATCTAATTCTGCTGCTGGTGTTTCAGCTTCAAAATCTATTAAACTGTGAGGTAGTGGACGGTTAAGAATTTCTTTGAAGTGTTCCGCCCAACGGGCTTTTATGTCTGCGCTTGTTGTTAGCATTAATCCAGATTTGTCTAGAATTGGTGTTCCACTGGATGTATAGGTGTTTGTCAGCATCTTTTGTACAGTATAGAGAGTTCTGCTGTCTCCTGTAATTGCAGCTGTCTCTGCTTTCTCTGCCAAGTTGTCTATATAAGCTCTTGTATCTCTTCTTGCCGAACTTTTCACTTTGTTGTCTAAATCTTTGTATGTTGCTTTTGCCAGAACCTTTCCAAGATCTGTCTTTACATTAGTCATGGCTCTCTTTGCTTCTCTTCTTTCTTTGATGTATTTCCACGTGGTGTCTGAGATCCAAGCTCGTTTTTCCATTTTCTTCAGTCCAGCACTTGCTTCTGCTGCTGTCATTAGTATTTTGCTCTGTGAGTCCCACATTTCATTGATATCTAAGTCTATTTCACCAAGTGCTGAATAACAATTACTTAGCTCTATGTTAAACTTTTCCTTTATGGCTTCATCTTTCAGTTTATGACTATCAATTTTATGTGTAATTGACCTCTTCTGTTGGTTTCTAAATTTTAATCTTATTTTCCCAATGCACAAGTTGTGGTCACTATTAACATCAGCACCTCTGTAAGCTCTTACATCTATTAATGATGATCTGAATTGTTGTTTAATACATAGGTGGTCAATTTGATTTGAGGTTCTATCATCAGGAGATATCCATGTTGTTTTGTGAATATTTTTGTGTGGAAATAATGTCCCACCTATAACTAAATTTTCTATTAAACATAATTCTATTAATCTTTCTCCATTCTGACTTGTTGTATTACAGCCTTCTCTCCCCATCACATGTTCCACTCCTGCGTTATCTTGTCCTACTTTGGCGTTGAAGTCTCCCATTACAATTAAAAGATCGTGTTTTGGTATTTTGTTTATAAGTTGTTGCAGTTGGTTATAAAAATCGTCCTTAACTTCATCATCAGCTTCGTTAGTAGGCGCATAACATTGAATAATTGAAAGTCTTCCATGTTTTGTTTTGTATCGTGTTCGTATCAGACGGCTGTTTACCGGTTCCCATTCTAATAAACTTCTTGCAGCTTTGTCTGTCATCATTATGCCTACTCCTTCACGGTGTTTTCCATCTTCCCTTCCAGAAAAAACTACTATTTTATTATCAATAGATCTCCTACCTGTTCCAAGCCAGCGCATTTCGCTTAATCCTAAAATATCTAGATCGTATCTGTCCATCTCGCTCGCGACCTGTGCATGTTTCGTCGGAGCGGCCATTGTTCGCACATTCCAGAATCCTATTTTTGTTGTTGTTTTAGGGCCGAAAAAACTATCACTACTATCTACTGCTAATTTACACATTCTGTATCAGGTCTACGTTTCATTAACAACATCGTTTTTACGATAGCGGCTTGTTAAACCTCTGATCAACGGTTCTATACCAAGCCGGAGAAAAATAATTCCTCCATTTTGGAAACAACCGGAAACTTAATCTATTAAGTTATATAAGACTACTTATACAACCACTAATATTGTGAAATGTTGCAATACTAAATTGTACAAACATATCTGGTTACTGACCTGTGATTTTCCTTGCCCTGTGTCATGGCAGCCAGTAAGTTTATCTGTTTCCGGTAGCAGGTCGAGCCATGTCTTGCGGCCAGCCACATTTACATATTTATGAATATTAATGAGGTGTCGAAATGGAGCATGAGTGTGAGAGAGAGGGGGGAGAGAGGGAGGGAAGGAGAGATAGAAAGAGAGGGAGGTGAGAGTGAGAGCAAGAGGGAGAGACGACATGAGAGGAGAAAGAGAGAGGGAGAGCAAAAGAGAGAGAGAAATAGAGAGATGAGAGAGAAAGGGAGGGAGTGGGGATGGAGGAAAGATGAGAAAGAGAGGGAGGGAGGAAATAAGAGAAAGGGAGAGAGAGATTAACAGAGAGAGAGGGCAAGAGAGGGGAAAGAGAATGGGGGGCAATAGGGAGAACGGGAGAGAGAGGAATAGAGACAGAGAGAGGGGATTAGAGGGAGAGTGAGAGAGGGAGACTGAGGAAGGGGGAGAGCGAGAGAGGGAGAATGAGAAAGGGGTAGAGCCAGAGAGAGGGTTAAAGAGAGAGAGAGAGAGAGAGAGAGAGAGAAAGGAGAGCGAGCAACAGAGAGAGACCAAAGACGTGAAAGAAAGTGGAAGAGTGATAGATAGAGAGAGAGGGACAGCGAGATCAATAGAGGAAACGACAGAGAGGGTGAGAAAGGAAGGGAGAGAAGAAGAGAGAGGGAAAGCGAGAAATAGCGAGAGATAGGGATAAAGAGAACGAGGGAGAGAGAGATAGAGAGAGAATATATATAGCAAAATATAATGAAGGAATGAACAGAGATGTATTTCAGCAGAAATGGACGCAGGCTTTCAGTCCGATGTATCCGCTGGGATTCTTTCATCTTCTACCAGTCGATGAGGTCACTTAATTTTCCCAAAATGTGAGCGACCGTCCGTTTGGAGTAGCTAAATCGACTTGAGATTGTCTCCGCTTCTCGCTAGTAATGACTTTCTGCCTCATCGTTGAGCTGCCGACCACGATCCCTTACTTTCAAGTTTGTCCCAATCTTTCATCTTCTGTGAGGAGCTCTCTTTCCAGCAAGGTCATCTACATCATCATCATCATCATCATCATCATCATCGTCATCATCATCACTGAGTGCCGTCGTGCTGAAGTCGGATGCGTCGGGTCGACGGTCGCATATATCACAGTTATACTGCAAACCAGCCGCGATAGCTCAGTGGTTAGTGAACTGAACTACAAAGGACAAAAGGTAGGGTTCGATCCCAACCGACGGCTTCCGGGTTCACCCGGCCTTAAATGGGTACTGTATTTTTTCTGGGAAAGTAAAGCGGCACGGGCCTAATACCGACCACATTACCCCAAAATCATGTGCCGAAGGTCTGTAAAATGTATGGTCACTAACACCATATTCCCTATACGCCACTATCTCTTTCACCTTTTATTTTCCCTTCCAAGATTGCTTTTAGTAGGCTGTTGTGTCTTTTAACATGCCCCACAAATCTTATTTGTCTTCTTTGTATTTAGTAGATCTCTTTTTATTTTTAGTTGTTTTAAGACTTCATCGTTTGTTTTTTTTCCTTTTTTTCATCCAACGGGCCTAGTACTGGGTTTGTCTTCCATTTCGATGGCTACTCACTTAGGCAGATTCCACCGGTCAGTCTGATCCTAGAGGCACTGCGAAGAGGTGGATCAGGGTCTGGATTGTTCTGGTTCAGCGATCCTGGCTCAAGTCATCAGCTATAAGCTGCTTACAGCGTCCAGCTCTGTTGTTGTTGTCGGGCGCCTTGTCTCCATCAGCTATGAGTCGCTGACAGCTTCCAGCCCGCTTTTGTCAGGCGCCTTCTCTCCATTAGCTATGAGTCGCTGGCAGCTTGCAGCTCGTTTTTCTCTGGCACCTTGTCTCAATCAGCTATGAGTCGCTGACAGCTTCTAGTCCGTTTTTGTCGTGCGCCTTGTCTCCATCAGCTATGAGATGCTGACAGTTTCCAGCTCGTTTTTGTCAAGCGAATTGTCTCCATCAGCTATGAGTCGCTGTTAGTCTGGCGCCTTGTCTCCATCAGCTATGAGTCGCTGACAGCTTCCAGCCCGTTTTTGTCAGGCGCCTTGTCTCCATCAGCTATGAGTCGCTGACAGCTTCCAGCCCTTTTTTGTTAGGCGCCTTGTCTCCATCAGCTATGAGTCGCTGACAGATTCCTGGTTGTTTTTGTCAGGCGCCTTGTCTCCATCAGCTATGTTGTTACCATTACCCCTGTCTCTCTGCTATTAATGCTGAGTCCTTTATTTTTGCTTTCTTTCACTATAATGTCCAACATTTCTTGTAACTCATTTTTACTCTTAGTGCATAGATGAGCAACACATCCTTCTACTCTAGATTGTGACGTCCCCATGGTAAAAGACACGTTACACTGTCATGCTGTGTTATGTAGCCCAGTGCATTCCACTTCAACATGTTTGTGTCTTGCCTTTCGTGGTCCGTATCACCTGCCCACGGTAAAGGCATCATGATATTTAGAAATACGAAGCTGCAGTCAAGCTGGTGATGATAATGAAAAATTAAAAAAATGATAAAGCGGGTACGGTGACAGCTTTACGTAGATCAGAAACAAAACAAAAGTAGTGGAAGGAAGTTTCGGCCAAAAGGGCCTCCTTCAGCTGGAACAACACACAAAAACAAATATATATATATATATAGGGATATACACAGAAATCTAGGTACATGGCGATAATAAGTTAGATTCTCAAAAAGAAAAATGAGTCACTTCCATGTGGTCTTGAGCTTGGTCAAGAACGAAGCTTGGACTGAAATTAATCATAGCAGCTACAGCACACGCCAAAAGACATAAGGCCATGCGGCACCAAAAGTGAACGCAGCTGAACTGTCCGTCATCATAAGATATCATCATTCATCGTAAGCAATAGGAATATCGAAACACGATCCGGATGAAAAACACAACTCACGATGTGCATATACCATTAAACTCAGTAGCTCAGGCAGCAATCCATTTACTTGTTTGTTCTAAGGAATACCATTCACTACGGCTATAACGCTCTTTTAAGGACGAACGATGAATAACAGTATGATGAACTCATATGAAATAGAAGAGGAAGACAAAATGAACAACGACGACAGCAAGAATGTTCTAAAAAGTTGAATCAACATTCTTGGTCCTACACCTCTTGATGTCCGTCAATGGGGTTGTTGTCGACATTGAGGAAGGCTAGAAAGAGAACGGTGGTTGAGTTGTGAACCAGTTTATCGTGTTGCACTGTGGGATGTGCTGGGGAAGAGATCTGGTCGCTTGTAGACCGTTGTTCAATGAGCGGTGGCGATAATTCCACGGTTAACCAACTAAAGGTAAAGGTAGAATACCAGACTTGAATTTCCACCCATATGTGATGGCCGCCTACCCAAAAGTGTTCTGAGACTTCTAAACCAACTAACAATAAAAAGCAAAATTCAGAATCCAACTGTAAGAATAGCCATACAAGACCTCAACTGGAACCAACGGGCAAACAGGTACAAGGGAAGTAAAGGCTGGGATTGAGTTATTGAGTTATTTGCTGGTCATCATCATTGCACTCCGAACATGCCCATAGGTGCTCAGATCCCCTCCTCAGCAATTCCCGCAGTGTCCAGCGACTGACGACTCCAGTTCTATGTTGGTTGATAAGTCTTCTTACACGGCCACTAAGTTTCTCATTTCTGGTTGTGCCCATCTTAACTCCCATTTCCATCATCCGAAGAAGTGACTGGAAATACTGGATAGCTTGGTGTCATGACATGGAAAACAGTCAACAACAGAACTGATACGATGCACTGTAGATAGATGATTGTGGAGGGACATGATCGCCTACGCCAACCGGCAGGGTACATGATGATGATGATGATGATGATGATGATGATGAAGTGACGCGGATCTGTGTTTGTCGAAGTCCTGTGCTTTTCCCACATCTCGGAGGGCATTGATGATGTCCGCCCGATCCATTGGTTGCCTGTCCTCAACGACAGCGCAGCTAGTCAACCTGTCCGCTCTTTCATTTCCCCGCACTCCCGCATGCCCAGGGACATAGACAAAGGTGACCTTACGTATTTTGAATTTCTGCAACAACTCTACCCATTTGCAAGCGTACTGAGCCCGCCTCCACTTTTTATTTCATGCTCATTGAATCACTCATGTACTCATGTTTACATGCGTGGGTGTAGTCTTGTGACTCTAACCATTTGAATGCCTTGGTCACTGCCATCACCTCCTGGGATCTTGTACCCATCTCCACATATTTTTAGAACCCTTCCCTTCTTACTGGTTTTCACACCTTGGTCCCGCCCTGTTGGCCGGACATATCAATTTCAATCCAGTCATTGCCTGAACAAGCTCTGTGGCTGACCAAGCTCTGTGGCTGAACAAACTTTGTGCCTGACCAAGCTCTGTGGCTGACCAAGCTCTGTGGCTGACCAAGCTCTGTGACTGACCAAGCTCTGTGGCTGACCAAGCTCTGTGACTGACCAAGCTCTGTGACTGACCAAGCTCTGTGGCTGACCAAGCTCTGCGACTGACCAAGCTCTGTGATTGACCAAGCTCTGTGACTGACCAAGCTCTGTGCCTGGCCAAGCTCTGTGACTGACCAAGCTCTGTGGCTGGCCAAGATCTGTGACTGACCAAGCTCTGTGCCTGGCCACGCTCTGTGCCTGGCCAAGCTCTGTGACTGACCAAGCTATGTGGCTGACCAAGATCTGTGACTGACCAAGCTCTGTGACTGACCAAGCTCTGTGACTGACCAAGATCTGTGCCTGGCCAAGCTCTGTGGCTGACCAAGCTCTGTGACTGACCAAGCTCTGTGGCTGACCAAGCTCTGTGACTGACCAAGCTCTGTGGCTGACCAAGCTCTGTGACTGACCAAGCTCTGTGACTGACCAAGCTCTGTGGCTGGCCAAGATCTGTGACTGACCAAGCTCTGTGCCTGGCCACGCTCTGTGCCTGGCCAAGCTCTGTGACTGACCAAGCTATGTGGCTGACCAAGATCTGTGACTGACCAAGCTCTGTGACTGACCAAGCTCTGTGACTGACCAAGATCTGTGCCTGGCCAAGCTCTGTGGCTGACCAAGCTCTGTGACTGACCAAGATCTGTGACTGACCAAGATCTGTGCCTGGCCAAGCTCTGTGGCTGACCAAGCTCTGTGACTGACCAAGATCTGTGACTGACCAAGCTCTGTGGCTGACCAAGCTCTGTGACTGACCAAGCTCTGTGACTGACCAAGCTCTGTGCCTGGCCAAGCTCTGTGACTGACCCATCTCTGTGACTGACCAAGCTCTGTGACTGACCAAGATCTGTGACTGACCAAGCTCTGTGCCTGGCCAAGCTCTGTGACTGACCGATCTCTGTGACTGACCAAGCTCTGTGCCTGGCCAAGCTCTGTGGCTGACCAAGCTCTGTGACTGACCAAGATCTGTGACTGACCAAGCTCTGTGGCTGACCAAGCTCTGTGACTGACCAAGCTCTGTGACTGACCAAGCTCTGTGCCTGGCCAAGCTCTGTGACTGACCGATCTCTGTGACTGACCAAGCTCTGTGACTGACCAAGATCTGTGACTGACCAAGCTCTGTGCCTGGCCAAGCTCTGTGACTGACCGATCTCTGTGACTGACCAAGCTCTGTGCCTGGCCAAGCTCTGTGACTGACCGATCTCTGTGACTGACCAAGCTCTGTGACTGACCAAGATCTGTGACTGACCAAGCTCTGTGCCTGGCCAAGCTCTGTGACTGACAAAGATCTGGACCTCAGCGAAGTGACTTATTTCCCTTGTCTCCAGTCTAGCATATTATCGCCATGTAGTTAGATCTCTATGTCAATATTTTTGTTTTGTAGATTGTTGTCTCTGCTGAAGGCCTGCTGAAACGTACTTCTGCTTTTTGTTTTGTTTCTCACCTACGGAAAGCTGTTACCATAGCACTCTTTCTTTTTTTTTAAATATTCATCATCATCATCAATCATCAATCATTAACATAATTTTTATTATCATCATCATCATAATTGTTATCATCATCATCATAATTATAATAATCATCATCATAATCAATCAATCATCATCATCATCTTCATCATCATCATCATATGCAATCATCATCATCGTAATTATTATTATCATCATCATCATCATAATCAATCATCATAATTATTATTATTATCATCATCAATCATCATCATCATAATTGTTATCATCATCATCATAATCAATCATCATCATCATAATTATTATCATCATCAATCATCTTAATCAATCATCATCTTCACCATAATTAATCATCATCATCATAATTATTATTATCATCATCATCATCAACATAATCAATCATCATCATCATCATAATCAATCATCATAATCATCATAATCAATTATCATCATCATCATCATCGTAATCAATCATCATCATCATAATCAATCATCATCATCATCATCAACATCATAATCAATCATCATCATCATCATAATCAATCATCATCATTATCAGTCATCATAATCAATCATCATCTTCCCATAATCAATCATCATCATCATAATTATTATTATCATCATCATCATCATCATAATTAATCATCATCATCATCATAATCAATCATCATAATCATCATAATCAATCATCATCATCATCATCATCATCATAATCAATCATCATCATCATCATCATCGTAATTAATCATCATCATCATAATCAATCATCATCATCATAATCAATCATCATCATCATCATCATAACCAATCATCATCATCATAATCAATCATCATCATCATCATCATCCTAATTATTATTATCAACATCATCAATCATCATCATCATCATAATTATTATCATCATCATCATCATCTTCATAATCAATCATCATCATCATAATTATTATTATTATCATCATCAATCATCATCATTATCATCATCATCAATCATCATCATCAACAATCATCATAATCATCATCATTATCAACATTTTCATCATAATCAATCATCATCATCATCTTCAATCATCATCGTCCTCATCATCAATCATCATCATCATCAATCATCATCATCGTCATCATCAAAATATCAGTCATCATAATAATCATCATCATCATCTTATTTGTTCATTTTTGTCTGTTGTCCTATTGTCCATGTTTCGCAGCTATATGTTAAGACTGGCTCTACATAACATTTAAGAACTCTTTTTATCGTGAGTTTACATCCTATTAAAAGTTAATATATGGAGATCACAATTAATAGTAAGCACGTGATTAAACCTATGGTGAGACTAATGATATAGAAGACGCAGTAGTGCTCTGCCTGCATTGAAGGGCAGATTCCAACTCATTCGGAGGGAAACAGCTGCAGCTTCCAGGGTCATTTGTGGTCTTAAAGAGAAGCCAAAAATATCACATTGAACAAGCAGGCATATAGATGTCAATACACAAATGATGAATACAGGACAGAAACAAAGATATGAATGATTTATAATCTTTGTCTTCTTCTACTTCATATCAGCTCCCTGTGGAGCATAGGTCTTCAACAAACACTTTCAACTTCATGTGGAGCATAGGTCATCAACAAACATTTTCAACTCCCTGTGGAGCATAGGTCTTCAACAAACACAGCCATCAACAGATGCAGGATAAAATGAGCATATTGATGAGAGATCACAACAGCTAGGACTAAAGATTAATAGAGACAAGATCAACATTATGAGAATTAATGCAGTTGGCAATAACCAAATAAAACTAGGAGAAATACCTCTACTAGACGTACAATATTACATATATCTGGGCAGTAATATAGATAAAGAGGGAGGAACAGAAAATGATACCAAAATGAGGATATCAAAAGCAAGAGGAGCTTTCATTGCACTGGGAAACATATGGAAATTATAAGAAATTAGGCTAAATACAAAAATAAATATTTTCAACTCAAATGCTAAGGCGGTCCTATTATATGGCTGTGAAACATGGAGAATAACAAAATTGACAATCACGAAGGTACATTCTTTCAATAATGGATGCTTGCGCAGAATAAAGGGATGGAAATGGCAGGACAAAGTCACTAACGTGGAATTATGGAAATGTACCGGTCAAATACCAGTGGATAAAGAGATACAGCGAAGACGATGGCGATGGATAGGACACACACTACGGAAGCCAACTGAGAGTATTACACAACAGGCCCTGTTTTTGAATCTCCAGGGGAAAAGACAAAGAGGAAGACCAAGGAATTCTTGGAGAAGACAGATCGAAGCAGAGATGAAGATGACGGGGAAGACATGGAATGATCTTAAAAGAATGGCAAAAAACAGAACGACTTGGAAAGTGTTTGTTGAAGACCTATGCTCCACTGGGAGCTAAAAGGTAGAAGAAGACTTCATATCAGTTCCCTGTGGAGCATAGGTCTTCAACAAACACTTTCAAATCCCTGTGGAGCATAGCT
Organism: Megaustenia siamemsis; assembly: GCA_032433765.1. Taxonomy (NCBI): domain Eukaryota; kingdom Metazoa; phylum Mollusca; class Gastropoda; order Stylommatophora; family Ariophantidae; genus Megaustenia; species Megaustenia siamemsis. The sequence continues at coordinate 3,812,011 of JAVIAB010000105.1, forward strand.
CTTCAACAAACACATTCAACTCCATGTGGAGCATATGTCTTCAACAAACACCTTCTGCTCCATGTGGAGCACATATATCCAACAAGCACTTTCAGCTCCCTGTGGAGCATAGGTCTTCAACAAACACTTTCAAATCCCTGTGGAGCATAGCTCTTCAACAAACACATTCAACTCCATGTGGAGCATATGTCTTCAACAAACACCTTCTGCTCCATGTGGAGCACATATATCCAACAAACACTTTCAACTCCCTGTGGAGCATAGGTCTTCAACAAACACTTTCAAATCCCTGTGGAGCATAGCTCTTCAACAAACACATTCAACTCCATGTGGAGCATATGTCTTCAACAAACACATTCTGCTCCATGTGGAGCACATATATCCAACAAACACTTTCAACTCCCCGTGGAGCATAGCTCTTCAACAAACACATTCAACTCCATGTGGAGCATATGTCTTCAACAAACACCTTCTGCTCCCTGTGGAGCATAGGTTTTCAACAAATACTTTCCAAGCCGTTCTGTTTCTTGCCATTCTTTTAAGATCATTCCATGTCTTCCCCATCATCTCCATATTTGATTCCATCCGTTTTCTCTAGTTTTGATCTTTCTCTTTGTCTCATACCCATGGGGATTTTAAAAAAAGCGCATGTTTTGTAATACTCTCAGTTGGCTTCCGCAGTGTGTGTCCTAGCCAGCGCCATCGTCTTCGCTGTATCTCTCTATCCACTGGTGTTTCCTCTTCTTTTCTTTTTTTCACTGATACCTAAAAGGTGTCGTGGTTTATATCATTTGTCGTTCTTGAGCTGCTCGAACTGTCTGAATTAGTGACTTTCCTTTGTTGTTACATGTCTCTGTCACTGCATCTATCCATCTTCTTCTTTTCTCTTTCTCACTGATACCTAAAAGGTGTCGTGGTTTATATCATTTGTCGTTCTTGAGCTGCTCGAACTGTCTGAATTAGTGATTTTCCTTTGTTGTTACATGTCTCTGTCACTGCATCTATCCATCTTCTTTTCTCTTTCTCACTGATACCTAAAAGGTGTCGTGGTTTATATCATTTGTCGTTCTTGAGCTGCTCGAACTGTCTGAATTAGTGATTTTACTTTGTTGTTACATGTCTCTGTCACTGCATCTATCCATCTTCTTCTTTTCTCTTTCTCACTGATACCTAAAAGGTGTCGTGGTTTATATCATTTGTCGTTCTTGAGCTGCTCGAACTGTCTGAATTAGTGATTTTCCTTTGTTGTTACATGTCTATGTCACTGCATCTATCCATCTTCTTCTTTTCTCTTTCTCACTGATACCTAAAAGGTGTCGTGGTTTATATCATTTGTCGTTCTTGAGCTGCTCGAACTGTCTGAATTAGTGATTTTACTTTGTTGTTTCATGTCTCTGTCACTGCATCTATCCGTGTTCTTCTTTTCTCGTTTTCTCACTGATACCTAAAAGGTGTTGTGGTTTATATCATTTGTCGTTCTTGAGCTGCTCGAACTGTCTGAATTAGTGATTTTCCTTTGTTGTTACATGTCTCTGTCACTGCATCTATCCATCTTCTTCTGGGTCTTCCTCTTGGTCTTTTCCCAGGCATTCTCGAGAAGAACGCCCTTGATGGTGATTGGTGAGGATTCATTCTGACCAGGTGGCCCAACCATTTAAGTTGTTGTTGTTCTATATATTCTTGGCAGGGTTTTGTTCCTACTATTTTTCTTATGGTTTCATTTGGTATTCTATCTCTTCTTGTGTTGTTTGTTACCTTTCTCAAGCATCGCATCTCACATGTATTGATCTTTCTTAAATGTAAATTTAGAAAGGGTCCATGTTTGACTTTCATAGCACAAATCTGGTATGAAAATGCTATTTATCGTTTGTTGTTTTATTCTTACTGGTGTTTCACTGGTAAATTTCCACAATTCTATGTTAATGATTTTGTCCTTCACTTTCCATCCTTTAAAAATAACCTCAACTGAGATGAAATGTGTCAGACGAATGACAGGAAACAGTCTGATAGATAAGATCAGAAATGAAGAACTGAGAAAAAAGCTAGGAATAGCCACCGTCATAGAATATTAAAAAAAAAAACAGATAAAAAGTTTTGGCCACGTGATGCGGAAGAAAGATCAAACTCAACACAACGAGCCTTCAGCAAACATTGTGAGAATACCACACCCAAGGGTCGACCACGAAAAAGATGGGTGGATGGAATACCGGAATCACTAGGAAACATAACAGCAGAGGCGAACAGAAGAGCAAAAGAACCCAAATTATATCTCCCCTCGACGATGAAAGGCAGATGAGGAAGGAAAGAAGAAGAAGATCTTCATCCTTTTATTCAGCGCAAGCATCTATTAAGGAAATTATATATTTTCATGAGGGCTTTTTTTGTTGTCCTCCATGCTTCACAGCCATATTATAGGACTAACATAACAATTGAATTTAATTTTTTGTGTAAATTGTGTTCTTAACCTAATTTCTTTTGATTTCAAATGACTAATACTAATTAGCTTTATATATACGCGAATATGACTCGCATCAATCATCATTAATTAAGTAGTGAGCCGTCAACGACTCATAGCTTACTGTTAGCGTCAATTTCAGTGAACTAGAACTAACCGAGATCATTATTTGCGTCCCTGTGATAGAGCTGGAGACTGACACCCTTTCTGGACATCATCATCATCATCATCAAGTACCGGGCCTAGTGGCGTAGGGGATCATGTCTCTCCACAACTTTCGATCTCGGCAGCAATTTATCATTTCCGTTGTTGACCTTCTGCCAAACCATTCTCTTAAGCTGTCTTGTATCTTTTCTCGTTTCTTCCCTCTATCTCTTCGCCCCTCAATTTTTCCAGTTGTTACAACATATTCAAGTTGTTCTCTTCTCATTACATGGCCAAAAAATTTGTGGCGATTCATGATTATACAAAGAAATTACGACGGTGGTTTTCTGTTGCCTTCCGTCGGTTTGTTTACGGTTAGCTCCGCTAGCCTTTGACTAAAAAGTCTCACCCACAAGGCAGTGGGGTTGTTTTACTTCAGGGTACCCTCCCTTTGCCTTTTACTCTCCCATGCTTACCTGCAAGGCAGCAGGGCAGCCACAGGTTGTACTGTTTACTGCATACAGCAGCAGGTAAAATTACCCGACCTGACAATTTCTGGACAAGTAGGTCGAAAATGAAGGGCAAGTCAAGTGCAGAGTTGAAGTCGGATGTATCAGTCCGGAAGACACAAATATGGTAACTTACTGTTGGCCACAACGCAAATTACATCCACTTAACACCACTTTATTAAATCATTCTACAGAAGAATCGACGAAGGTGCCAAGATTGATCAAAGGATGGAGTAAGTGAACAATGAGACAAAGAGAAACAATTCAACAATTTCTTCTTCTTCTTTCCTTCCTCATTTATCTTTAAGCGTCGAGGGGAGATATAATTTGCGATCTTTTGCTCTGCTGCTGTTATGTTTCCTAGTGCTTCTAATATTCCATCTATTCATTCTTTTCGTGGTCTATCCTTGTGTCTGGTGTTCTCACAACGTTTGTTGAAGGCTCGTTGTGTTGTGTTTTGTTCTTTCTGCCTTGTCACGTGGCCAAACCATTTTATCTGTTGTTTCTTTATATATTATATGGTAGGGGTTATTCCTAGTTTTTTTTTTCTCCTCAGTTCTTCATTTCTGATCTTATATCTCAGACTGTTTCCTGTCATTCGTCTAACACATTTCATCTCTGTAGAGGTTATTTTTCTTATTGTTCTTGCATCTAGGGTCCAGGTCTGGCATTGGTAGCACAACGTTGGGATGAAGATTGTATTGTAGAGTGCCCTTTTTGCCTCTAGAGTAATTTCCTTGTTGGACAATAGTGGTGATAACTTTCCAATGATTTGTCAATGAATAATAAAAGTGAAGAATTTATAATGAAAGAAAAGTAGGGGAAAAATGAGTTTATAAAGATTTTGTGGAAGCAAGGTTAAAATATGAAATAAAAAATTCGATGAAGAAGAAGATAAAAGAAAATAAAATAAAAAGAAACCAAAATAATATTGTCGTTTGTATAAAGACGCTATTGATAGTTATATCAAGCCTGGGACTACAAATGATTTCCCGTGTGCTTGAGCAGTTTCCGAGTGTCGTTGGGACACACTACCTGGGCACTCTGCTGTCAGCCCTCCCACTAGTAACCGCTCTTGACTCTTCCACATGAACTCACCAGATCCGGAGCGTAATCGAGTGTAGCGAGTGCCCAAGACGAGTCAGCCGAGCGACAAAACGCCTGTTATTGATATCAGAGCCAGGAACTATCCGGGCGCTATTCATGTCTTGACTTAACCGTGGTCCGCTACTGATTGCCGATCTGTGTACTCTTCCAAGCTGGAGATTTGCACACACTTTTGGCTTATTTCCTTGTACTACAAACTACTTCTACTACTTTTGTCTACAAACTACTTCTACTACTTTTGTCTACAAACTACTTCTACTACTTTTGTCTACAAACTACTTCTACTACTTTTGTCTACAAACTACTTCTACTACTTTTGTCTACAAACTACTTCTACTGCTTTTGTCTACAAACTACTTCTACTAATTTTGTCTACAAACTTCTACTACATTTGTCTACAAACTACTTCCACTAGTTTTGTCTGCAAACTTCTTCTAGTTTTGTCTACAAACTACTTCTACTAGTTTTGTCAACAAACTTCTTCTACTTTTGTCTACAAACTTCTGCTATTTTTGTCTACAAACTACTTCTACTAATTTTGTCTACAAACTTCTACTACTTTTGTCTACAAACTACTTCTGCTAGTTTTGTCTACAAACTTCTTCTAGTTTTGTCTACAAACTACTTCTACTACTTTTGTCTACAAACTTCTTCTGCTTTTGTCTACAAACTTCTGCTATTTTTGACTACAAACTACTTCTACTAGTTTTGTCTACAAACTTCTACTACTTTTGTCTACAAACTTCTACTAGTTTTGTCTACATACTACTTCTACTAGTTTTCTCTACAAACTACTTCTACTACTTTTATCTACAAACTTCTTCTACTACTTTTGTCTACAAAAGTCTACTACTTGTCTACAAACTTCACTAGTTTTGTCTACAAACTTCTACTAGTTTTGTCTACAAACTACTTCTACTAGTTTTGTCTACAAACTACTTCTACTAGTTTTGTCTACAAACTTCTATTAGTTTTGTCTACAAACTTCTACTACTTTTGTCTACAAACTTCTACTAGGTTTGTCTACAAACTACTTCTATTAGTTTTGCCTACAAACTTCTACTAGTTTTGTGAACAAACTATTTCTACTACTTTTATTTACAAACTTCTACTAGTTTTGTCCATAAACTACTTCTATTAGTTTTGTCTACAAACTTCTACTATTTTTGTCTACAAACTTCTACTAGTTTTGTCTACAAACTTCTACTAGTTTTGTCTACAAACTTCTACTAGTTTTGTCTACAAACTATTTCTGCTAGTTTTGTCTACAAACTTCTACTAGTTTTGTCTACAAACTTCTGCTAGTTTTGTCTACAAACTTCTGCTAGTTTTGTCTACAAACTACTTCTGCTAGTTTTGTCTACAAACTACTTCTGCTAGTTTTGTCTACAAACTTCTACTAGTTTTGTCTACAAACTATTTTCTGCTAGTTTTGTCTACAAACTTCTACTAGTTTTGTCTACAAACTTCTGCTAGTTTTGTCTACAAACTTCTGCTAGTTTTGTCTACAAACTACTTCTGCTAGTTTTGTCTACAAACTACCTCTGCTTGTTTGTCTATAAACTTCTGCTAGTTTTGTCTATAAACTACTTCTGCTTGTTTTGTCTACAAACTACTTCTGCTAGTTTTGTCTATAAACTTCTGCTAGTTTTGTCTACAAACTACTTCTGCTAGTTTTGTCTATAAACTTCTGCTAGTTTTGGCTATAAAATTCTGCTAGTTTTGTCTATAAACTTCTGCTAGTTTTGTCTACAAACTTCTGCTAGTTTTGTCTACAAACTTCTGCTAGTTTTGTCTACAAACTTCTGCTAGTTTTGTCTACAAACTATTTCTGCTAGTTTTTCTACAAACATCTACTAAGGACAGGTATCTTCCCTATAGCAAGGTTGTGGATAATGGATAATCTTGGGAACAGCAGAAAAGAAAATTGATTCATTCGAAACAAAATGTTACAGAAGAATGCGTAAGGTAACATTTAATAATTAATAAAAGATCAAAGATGACAAATTAAAACATTAAAACCTTCAAACATTAAAAAGAGCTTGCTTATAAATACCATTCTACAGGGGAAATTAACATAATACGGCCACGTCGTTCGTTCGTTCGCTTTCGTCAGCTTTGACCTCTGACGAAGTCCCACCCACTCAATTTTGTGGGACTGAATTTTGCGCGTAAAGTCTGTTTATCCCATTACAGGATGCCCCTCGCCATGCAGGCAGATTTACTCCGACTTCAGAGGTACTAATTTTTAGGGAATTAGTAAAACCCAGGTGTCCTCGCCAGGGTACGAACCCCGGCTGTTGCCGTGGTAAGCCAACCGCCTATCGATTGCGCTAACCGACACCCTTATACGGCCACGTCAAAACCAGAGAAAGTTGGAATGAAAAAAATGGAAGGCATGGCTAATGGGCGACGGATCAGGGGCAGACCAAGAAGGAGATGGTTTCAAGACACCACGGAGACCATGAACATGACAACAGAAGAAGTGGGAGATTTGGCTAGAGACTGAGATTCTTTGAGACGGGCTGTGGTGAATGTAACGTTCTGTGGGAGATCTGGCTAGAGACAGAGATTCTTTCAGACGGGTTGTGGTGAATGTAACGTTCTGTGGTAGATCTGGTTAGAGTCAGAGATTCTTTCAGACGGGCTATGGTGAATGTAACGTTATGTTGGAGATCTGGCTAGAGACAGAGATTCTTTCAGATAGGCTGTGGTGAGAGCAACGTTCTGTGGGAGATCTGGCTAGAGACAGAGATTCTTTCAGACGAGTTGTGGTGAATGTAACGTTCTGTTGGAGATCTGGCTAGAGACAGAGATTCTTTCAGACGAGTTCTGGTGAATGTAACGCTCTGTTGGAGATCTGGCTAGAGACAGAGATTCTTTCAGACGAGCTGTGGTGAATGTAACGTTCTGTGGGAGATCTGGCTAGAGACAGAGATTCTTTCAGACGAGCTGTGGTGAATGTAACGTTCTGTGGGAGATCTGGCTAGAGACAGAGATTCTTTCAGACGAGCTGTGGTGAATGTAACGTTCTGTGGGAGATCTGGCTAGAGACAGAGATTCTTTCAGACAGGCTGTGGTGAGAGCAACGTTCTGTGGGAGATCTGGCTAGAGACAGAGATTCTTTCAGACGGGCTGTGGTGAGAGCAACGTTCTGTGGGAGATCTGGCTAGAGACAGATTCTTTCAGACACGCGACCTGACGATGATTGGGTGCACCAGTAGGTGAGGACGTTCTCAGAAATACCAAAAGGAAAACAAAACAAAATATTTTCAAAATCTGGAAGAAACAATAAGAGTTTGTTACCGCCAAGTTATGAGATAGGAATTCTGAAGAATCTAAAAGTGGGAACTGAAAGAAATGATGCAAACGGCTTCGAAGTAACATCATTATCACCAAGTACTGGGCCTGCTGGCGTAGGTGATCATGTCTCACCACAACTTTCGATCTCGACGGTTACTAATAATTTCTGTTTGTTGAACTTCTGCCAAGCCATTCTCTTAAGCTGTCTGGTATCTTTTTTCTTTGTTTCCCTCTATCTCTTCGTCTCTCAATTTTCCTAGTTGTCACAATATATTCCAGCTGTTTCCTTCTCATTACATGGCTAAAAAATTATGATTGTTTCTGTCTAATATTGGAAATTAGCTCTCTTTTTGCTTTTGCCTCTTTCAGTACGTTTTCAATACTTTTTTATAGCTCTCCGTGGTATTCTCAACATTCGGAGAATAGTTTTGTGCAAAGTAAACTATTGTAGAGAACTACCATTACATATACCAGCAGGACGGCTCTTCATTCATCATCATTATGTTCTTCTTTAGCGAGCACACGCTTATTGGGCGTTTGAGCGCAGAGTAACATAGGCCGCTTATATTTCGCAGTTATCTGTGAGGGCTAGACATTAGATCTCACTACCCAGAGAGGGCTAGACTTTAGATCTCACTACCCAGAGAGGACTAGACATTAGATTTGACTACCAGAGAGGGCTACATATTAGATCTGACTACCCAGAGAGGGCTAGACTTTAGATCTCACTACCCTGAGAGGGCTAGACATTAGATCTGACTACCAAGAGAGGGCTAGACATTAGATCTGACTACCCAGAGAGGGTTAGACATTAGATTTGACTACCGAGAGAAAGCTAGATATTAGATTTGACTACCCAGAGAGGGCTAGACATCGGATCTCACTACCCAGAGAGGGCTAGACATCGGATCTCACTACCCAGAGAGGGCTAGACATCGGATCTCACTACCTAGAGAGGGCTAGACATCGGATCTCACTACCTAGAGAGGGCTAGAGATCGAATCTCATTACCAGAGACCAGGGAGAGTAAAGCCACGAGAAAACTACGGATTCGGAGATACCATTTCTCACTTCCGGTTGTGGGATTCGTCCCCGGAATGATTGTGTCCTAAAGTCGACCACCCGGCTCCAGTTTCTGAATACTCATTTCCATTTCTTTCTTCTCTTCTTCTCATTTTCTTCATTTTTTTCTCTCGTTTATATCAGCTTTTTGATTCGTCTCTTGCTCCATTTTTTCCGTCTTTTTTTCTTAGCCTTTTTCTTCATGGTCTCTTTTCTTTTTTTATCTTCGTGTCTTTCTTTTTGTCTTCTTTCCCAAAATCTTCCTTTTTTCCATGTTTACTTCTATGGTTACCACACTTCTGATCTGGCGTCTTCTCTGTGACGTGTCCGTTGTCCATTTGATGGTCTCAGCTCCGCCATATTGTTTCCGTTTACAATGGTTGATGTGAATGTTACCAACTTTGTGCTATGACAGTCAAACATGGACTCTTTCTACATCACATTTAAGAAAGATCAATACATGTGAGATGCGTTGCTTGAGAAAAGTAACAAACAACACAAGAAGAGATAGAATACCAAATGAAACCATAAGAAAATTGGTAGGAACAAAACCCTGCCAAGATTATAAAGACCAACAACAACTTAAATGGTTTGGCCACCTGGTCAGAATGAATCCTCACCAATCACATCAAGGGCGTTCTTCTCGAGAATGCATGGGAAAAGACCAAGAGGAAGACCCAGAAGAAGATGGATAGATGGACAGAGACATGTAACAACAAAGGAAAATCACTAATTCAGAAAGTTCGAGCAGCTCAAGAAGGACAAATGATATAACCACGACACCTTTTGGGTATCAGTGAGAAAGAGAAAAGAAGAAGATGGATAGATGCAGTGACATAGACATGTAACAACAAAGGAAAATCATTCATTCAGACAGTTCGAGCAGCTCAAGAACGACAAATGATATAAACCACGACACCTTTAGGTATCAGTGAGAAAGAGAAAAGAAGAAGATGGATAGATGCAGTGACAGAGACATGTAACAACAAAGGAAAATCACTAATTCAGACAGTTCGAGCAGCTCAAGAACGACAAATGATATAAACCACGACACCTTTTAGGTATCAGTGAGAAAGAGTAAAGAAGAAGATGGATAGATGCAGTGACAGAGACATGCAACAACAAAGGAAAGTCACTAATTCAGACAGTTCGAGCAGCTCAAGAACGACAAATGATATAAACCACGACACCTTTTAGGTATCAGTGAGAAAGAGAAAAGAAGAAGATGGATAGATGCAGTGACAGAGACATGCAACAACAAAGGAAAATCACTAATTCAGACAGTTCCAGCAGCTCAAGAACGACAAATGATATAACCACGACACCTTTTAGGTATCAGTGAAAAGAGAAAAGAAGAAGATGGATAGATGCAGTGACAGAGACATGTAACAACAAAGGAAAATCACTAATTCAGACAGTTCGAGCAGCTCAAGAACGACAAATGATATAAACCACGACACCTTTTAGGTATCAGTGAGAAAGAGAAAAGAAGAAGATGGATAGATGCAGTGACAGAGACATGTAACAACAAAGGAAAATCACTAATTCAGACAGTTCGAGCAGCTCAAGTACGACAAATGATATAAACCACAACACCTTTTAGGCATCAGTGAAAAGAGAAAAGAAGAAGATGGATAGATGCAGTGATAGAGACATGTCACAACAAAGGAAAATCACTAATTCAGACAGTTCGAGCAGCTCAAGAACGACAAATGATATAAACCACGACACCTTTTAGGTATCAGTGAAAAGAGAAAAGAAGAAGATGGATAGATGCAGTGACAGAGACATGTCACAACAAAGGAAAATCACTAATTCAGACAGTTCGAGCAGCTCAAGAACGACAAATGATATAAACCACGACACCTTTTAGGTATCAGTGAAAAGAGAAAAGAAGAAGATGGATAGATGCAGTGACAGAGACATGTCACAACAAAGGAAAATCACTAATTCAGACAGTTCGAGCAGCTCAAGAACGACAAATGATATAAACCACAACACTTTTTAGGTATCAGTGAGAAAGAGAAAAGTAGAAGATGGATAGATGCAGTGATAGAGACATGTAACAACAAAGGAAAATCACTAATTCAGACAGTTCGAGCAGCTCAAGAACGACAAATGATATAAACCACAACACCTTTTAGGTGTCAGTGAGAAAGAGAAATGAAGAAGAAAGAAGATGTGGATGTTTGGTTGGCGTGTTTGTGGCAGGTGACGTCATTATCTACTATAAACTTTCAGTCTCATTTTGCTGAGTCCAACTTTTCCCATTTAAAAAACTGCAAGAAAAATGCCGAGAACAAAATATGTCGCTGTATATTGCCTTTGTGGATCTCACAACTATAACCAGTGATGTACAACTGAAATAAACAAAAGAATAGGAATGGCAAAAAGTTATTTTAGTGCCATGAAAAATATACTAACATCAAAACTAATAACACCAGGGCTAAAACTAAGAATAGCAAAATGCTATATCTTCTCAACATTCCTGTATAGTAAGTAAAGTATAAATGTAAAAAAAAAAGTAAAAAATATGGTGTTAGTGACCCTAAATTTTACAGACCTTTAGCACATTATTTTTGGGGTAATGTGGTCGGTATTACGCCCGTGCTGCTTTACTTTCCCAGAAAAAAATCCGGTACCCATTTAAGGCTGGGTGAACCCGGAAGCCGTCGGTTGGGATCGAACCCTACCCCTTGCCCTTTGTAGTTCAGTTCACTAACCACTGAGCTATCGCGGCTCCCTAATATTCCTGTATGGTGCAGAAACATGGACATTAGACAAGAAAACAGAACAGAAAATTGAAGCCTTTCGTTCGTTCGCTTTCGTCAGCTTTGACCTCTGACGAAGTCCCACCACTCAATTTTGTGGGACTGAATTTTGCGTGTAAAGTCTGTTTTATCCCATTACAGGATGCCCCTCGCCATGCATGCAGATTTACTCCGACTTCAGAGGTACTAATTTTTAGGGAATTAGTAAAACCCAGGTGTCCTCGCCAGGATACGAACCCCGGCTGTTACCGCCTATCGATTGCGCTAACCGGACACCCTGTTGAAGCCTTTGAAATGTGGATTTATTGAAGAATAGGTAGAATTGGATGGAAATGTTCTTCTTTGTTGTGCGAAAGCGTAATTTAGAAGGGCAACCAAAAAGATGTAAAAAAGGTGTGGGCGCGGACACATCCCTCTTTCTCTCCGTTGTTGACTTTAAAACTCCCTGACGATCTGTCATCAAAGCGTTGAAAAGAAAACAAACGACGAAGTCTAACAACAACTAAAAATGAAAAGAGAATTACTAAACACAATTAGAGCAATAAAAATGAAATTTGGGTCATGTTAAAAGACACAACAGCCTAATAAAAGATATATTGGAAGGGAAAATTCAAGGTAAAAGATGCAGAGGCAGACCAAGACTAACATGGACGAGTAACATCAAAAGATGGGACAATCTGCACCATCAAAGTGGAGTGGAATGGCGCTCATAGCAGCCCACCTTCGATGCGGAGACGGCCCTCAATGATGATGATAATGATGATGATAATGATGATGATGGATCTCACAAAAGCCTTCAACTCAGTAAATAAAGCTGGTCTCTACAGGGTGTTAGAAAGCATAGGCTGCCCACCTAAATTGCTTAAGCTGATTATGTCCTTTCATGAAGAGGTGCGCGTGGCCGTGCGGCTAAAACCACTGTCCCGCTGGCTGAAAAGCTGACGTACGGTGTTTGAAGCCCGCGGTAGACAGAAAGGATTTTTTCTATCGGGGGTGAAATAAAAATCCTGAGTCTCACACGTCGTGGCGACTGCTTGACCAAGCGGCCTTTATCCCTCTGGTTCTATCGTTGCCCCCCGACATACACCAGTAATGGTACTATGTGTCGTCAAGATAGGATAGTTTTTTTTTTTTCCATGAAAACAGAAATGCTAAAATTCCCGTTGATGGGAGACCATCAGGGAGTTTTAAAGTCAACAACGGAATGAAAACAGGGATGTGTCCTCGCCCCCACACTTTTTTACATCTTTTTTGTTCATCATCATCATCATCGTGTGCCTTCTCCGCAACGAAGGTTGGCTACAATGGATCGCCATTCTACTCTATTTCTTGCTTTGATGGTGCAGGCTGACATAGATTGAATTGTCCATCTTTTGATGTTACTCGTCCATGTGAGTCTTGCCTCCTTTACCTTGTATCTTTCCTTCCAATATTACTTGTAGTAGGCTGTTGTGTCTTTTTACATGCCCCAAAAATTTCATTTGTCTTGTCTTAATTGTATTTAGTAATTATCATTTTATTTTCAGTTGTTTTAAAATTTCATCGTTTGTTATCTTTTGTTTCCATCTAATTCTACCTATTCTTCTATAAATCCACATTTCAAAGGCTTCAATTTTCTGTTCTGTTTTCTTGTCTAATGTCCATGTTTCTGCACCATACAGGAATATTGAGAAGACGTAACATTTTGTCATTCTTACTTTCAGCCCCGCTGATATTTGTTTTGTTGTTAGTATATTTTTCCTGGCATTAAAATTACTTTTTGCCATACCTATTCTTTTGTTTATTCTTTTTTGTTGCCCTTCTAAATTACGCTTTCGGACAACAAACAAGAAAATCACTGGAGCCTGCTGAAATGTGGTTTTGCAGAAGAATGTTGATAAAACCATGGACAGCTAAGAAGAGTAATGAAAATTTCTGAAAGAGGCCAAAACAAATCGAGAGCTAATTTCCAATATTAGGAAGAAACAATCATCATTTTTTGGCCATGTAATGAGAAGAGAACAACTGGAATATATCGTAACAACTGGGATAAATGAGGAACGAAGAGATAGAGGGAAGCAAAGAGAAAAAATACCAGACAGCTTAAGAGAATGGCTTGGCAGAAGGTCAACAACAGAAATGATGAATAACTGTCGAGATCGAAAGTTGTGGAGAGACATGATCACCTAAGTCAGCAGGCACCGTATTTGGTGACGATGATACAAGATGTTGTATGTCTCAATCAGTAGCAAGACAAGATGTTACATGTCTCGATCAGTAGCAAGACAAGATGTTACATGTCCCGATCGGTAGCAAGACAAGATGTTACATGTCTCGATCAGTAGTAAGACAAGATGTTACATGTCTCGATCAGTAGTAAGACAAGATGTTACATGATGTCTCGATCAGTAGTAAGACAAGATGTTACATGATGTCTCGATCAGTAGCAAGACAAGATGTTACATGTCCCAATCAGTAGTAAGACAAGATGTTACATGTCCCGATCAGTAGTAAGAAAAGATGTTACATGTCCCGATCGGTAGCAAGACAAGATGTTACATGTCTCGATCAGTAGTAAGACAAGATGTTACATGTCTCGATCAGTAGTAAGACAAGATGTTACATGTCTCGATCAGTAGTAAGACAAGATGTTACATGTCTCGATCAGTAGTAAGACAAGATGTTACATTATGTCTCGATCAGTAGTAAGACAAGATGTTACATGTCTCGATCAGTAGTAAGACAAGATGTTACATGTCTCGATCAGTAGTAAGACAAGATGTTACATGTTTCGATCAGTAGTAAGACAAGATGTTACATGTCTCGATCAGTAGTAAGACAAGATGTTACATGTCTCGATCAGTAGTAAGACAAGATGTTACATGTCTCGATCAGTAGTAAGACAAGATGTTACATGTCTCGATCAGTAGTAAGACAAGATGTTACATGTCTCGATCAGTAGTAAGACAAGATGTTACATGTCTCGATCAGTAGTAAGACAAGATGTTACATGTTTCGATCAGTAGTAAGACAAGATGTTACATGTCTCGATCAGTAGTAAGACAAGATGTTACATGATGTCTCGATCAGTAGTAAGACAAGATGTTACATGTCTCGATCAGTAGCAAGACAAGATGTTACATGTCTCGATCAGTAGCAAGACAAGATGTTACATGTCTCGATCAGTAGCAAGACAAGATGTTACATGATGTCTCGATCAGTAACAAGACAAGATGTTACATGATGTCTCGATCAGTAGTATGACAAGATATTACATGTTTCGATCAATAGTAAGACAAGATGTTACATGATGTCTCGATTAGTAGCAAGACAAGATGTTACATGTCTCAATCAGTAGCAAGACAAGATGTTACATGATGTCTCGATCAGTAGCAAGACAAGATGTTACATGATGTCTCGATCAGTAGCAAGACAAGATGTTACATGATGTCTCGATCAGTAGCAAGACAAGATGTTACATGTCTCGATCAGTAGCAAGGCAAAATGTTACATGTCTCTATCAGTTTCAAGACAAGATGTTACATGTCTCGATCAGTAGCAAGACAAAATGTTACATGATGTCTCGATCAGTAGCAAGACAAGATGTTACATGATGTCTCGATCAGTAGCAAGACAAGATGTTACATGTCTCGATCAGTAGCATGACAAGATGTTACATGTCTCGATCAGTAGCAAGACAAAATATTACATGATGTCTCGATCAGTAGCAAGACAAGATGTTACATGTCTCGATCAGTAGTAAGACAAGATGTTACATGTCTCAATCAGTAGTAAGACAAGATGTTACATGTCTCAATCAGTAGCAAGACAAGATGTTACATGATGTTTCGATCAGTAATAAGACAAGATGTTACATGTCTCAATCAGTAGCAAGACAAGATGTTACATGATGTCTCGATCAGTAGTAAGACAAGATGTTACATGTCTCGATCAGTAGCAAGACAAGATGTTACATGATGTCTCGATCAGTAGCAAGACAAGATATTACATGTCTCGATCAGTAGCAAGACAAGATGTTACATGATGTCTCGATCAGTAGCAAGACAAGATGTTACATGTCTCGATCAGTAGCAAGACAAGATGTTACATGTCTCGATCAGTAGCAAGACAAGATGTTAATGGACAGCAGGAAGACAAGATATTACAGGACAGCAGTAAGACAAGATGTTACAGGGCAGCAGGAAGACAAGATATTACAGGGCAGCAGTAAGACAAGATATTACAGGACAGCAGTAAGACAAGTTATTACAGGACAGCAGAATGAGATGATATTACAGGACAGCAGTAAGACAAACACTTGTAGACCAAAAAGATGTCATAACACCATACTTGTCCCTGACAAGCGACATCTCTCTGTCTCACTACCCGCCCACAGACTCTCTCCCACATCCACAGAGCGTTGGAAGCAGTGGGAGGATCAATAATCGATTAGCTGTCACATTGATTGATGACTGTGATAGGGTAGAACATTAAGCTGTAATGAAACCCGATCGAGGGCGCGATTGGAGGTGGCAAATGACTCCCTGCTCACGTCGATGTGAGCCGCGCCACGCCGCATTCGCGCGGCAAATAAAGACAAAAAGAAAGCCTCCAAGGGAAAGAACTCCAGGGGCTTTCACAGGGAATGTAGTTCTCTAGTTCCCGAAGGAGAAGAAAGGTGTAAATCGGTGGAAGCGATCAAACTCCGTCCACAGAGGGACTTGTCTGCTGGTAGTACCTTCAGTTAGTGGCGATTTATCGAAGTCACTGGCCACATCGTTGGAGCTCTCTCTTTTATCTTGTTGTTCTTATAACATTCTTTTAATGGTTGTTTAAATATTTCTTTCTTCTTTCTTTTTCCTTCCTTCCTTCCTTCCTTCCTTCCTTCTTCCTTCCTTCCTTCCTTCCTTCCTTCCTTCCTTCCTTCCTTCCTTCCTTCCTTCCTTCCTTCCTTCCTTCCTTCCTTCCTTCCTTCCTTCCTTCCTTCCTACCTTCCTTCCTTCCTTCCTTCCTTCCTTCCTTCCTTGCTTCCTTCCTTCCTTCCTTCCTTCCTTCCTTCCTTCCTTCATTTATTCCTTCCTTTCTTCATTCCTTCCTCCTTCCTTTATTCCTTCCTTCCTCACTCCTTCCTCCCTCACTCCTTCCTTCTTTCCTTTATTCTTTCCTTCCTTCCTCCCTTCCCTCTTCCACCCTCCTTCATTCCTTCCTTCCTTCCTTCTCCTCCTTCCTTCCTCCTTTCCCTCTTCCTCCCTTTCTTCCTTTCTCCCTTATTCCTCCACCCTCCCTCCCTCCACCCTCCCTCCCTTCCTTCCTTCCTTCCTTCCTTCCTTCCTTCCTTCCTTCCTTCCTTCCTTCCTTCCTTCCTTCCTTCCTTCATTCCTCCCTTTCTTCTCCTTCCTTCCATCCTCCCTCCCTTCTTCCTTCCTTCCTCCCTTCATTCTCCTGACTCCTTTCTTCCTCCCTTCTCCTCCTTCCTTCCTTCGCCCCTCCCTCCTTCCTTCCTCCCTTACTTCTCCTTCCTTCCTTCCTCCCTCCCTCCTTCCTTCCTCCCTTCTCCTCCCTCCTTCCTTCTTTCGTGTTGTTCAACTTAAGTGTTCATCAACTTACGTATTCATGAACTTACGTGTTCATCAACTTACGTGTCCATCAACTTACGTGTCCATCAACTTACGTGTTCATCAACTTACATGTTCATGAACTTACGTGTTTATCAACTTACACCTACATTGCACAGGAAATAGAGGATGCTCTACAAGAAAAGAAACACACCCTGGCAGTGTGGGTCGACATGGAGAAGGCTTTTGATAGGGTTTGGTGAGAGGGTTTAAAGAACAAGCTTTTTAGACTTGGCATCCAGGGTCGTTTATTCAATTGGGTCTCTCAGTACCTTCAGGATAAAACGGCCAGAGTGCAAGTTCAAGGTCAACTAAGTAAGAAGGTCTCTATCGAACAAGGTGTCCCACAAGACGGAGTCTTGTCCCCAACACTCTTTATAATTTTCATAAATGACATCGTAATAGACATTCCACCCAGAGTACACTCAGCAATATACGCAGATGATCTGGCGTTATGGGCTCGCGAGGAAAGTATGTCGTTGGCTGGACCCATGATGCAAGATGCCCTAGGTGAACTTGAAAAATGGACGAACACCTGGTTCTAAAAAATCAAGGAAAAAAAAAAACTACATATACAATTTTTAGCCTATCAAGAAACACACACCCTGCAAACTTGAAAATGAAAGACCATACACTCCATA
This sequence comes from Megaustenia siamemsis, assembly GCA_032433765.1. Classification (NCBI taxonomy): domain Eukaryota; kingdom Metazoa; phylum Mollusca; class Gastropoda; order Stylommatophora; family Ariophantidae; genus Megaustenia; species Megaustenia siamemsis. Next base: position 3,829,597 of record JAVIAB010000105.1, read on the forward strand.
TTGACCAAAACCCAACATATCTTGGCGTCACCATGAATCGTAGAATGACTTGGAAAAATCAGATAGACAGAGCAAGGAAAAAAGCCAGAAAACGAACAAATATTATTAAGAAATTGGCAGGAACGGACTGGTGGAAAGGGGGGGGGGGGCAGGCAGCAATATTTTGAAAAGACTATACGTAGGAATAGTCAGACCAGTTCTAGGGTATGCAGTCACAGCCTGGGCTATGGCTTCCAAATCACACCTTTGCAAAATTAACAGAACACAGAACCAAGCTGCCCGTATCATCACTGGTGCTATGAAATCTACACCTATCAAGACTCTAGAAACAGTAATAGGTTTACAACCCTTAGATGACAGACGGGTCACTAAAGTATTGCAACAAGCGGAGAAATATAGAAGGCTCTTTAGCCACCCATGCACCAAAGAATATCTGGTTCCGGAATTGAACGACTAAAGAGCAGCTACTTCGCTGCAATTGCCAATGAACTAACTACTGGAGACCCAGTACTTTCCCAAACAATATCGAAACCCTTGGGTCCATCCGATATGTCTCCTCATGGGAAACATAAAATACCAGAACTTAAGGAAAATATAATAGGAATCATGAAAAAAGGCACCCAATCAGACACAGAAAGAAAACACGTAGCAGAAAAACACATACACGATACCTACACACAGGACTCTTGGTCCCACATATACACTGATGGCTCTGCTACAAATGCCACCAGAAATGGAGGGGGTGGTGTGTTCTTGACGCTGAATAATCAGGACGAGATCACCAAGTCAATAGCTACTTGGAAATTCTTAAACAACTTTAAAGCAGAAACTGAGGCCATCAGAGATGCTGCAACACTGGCTACTCAACACAAAAATAACATGCACAATAGATTGGTGATTCTGACTGATGCACTGTCAGTACTATCAGCTCTAAAAAAGCCCCAAGAACAATGAACTAGATGACTTGAGAACAACCCTGGACCAACTATGCAATAACTTCCAGAGAGTAGTCATTCAGTGGATACCTTCTCACTATAACATACACGGGAACGAACGCGCAGACAAATTAGGTAAAGAGGGAGGGAGATTACCACAAGAGAACCATCCGCTCAATTATGATGAAGCCAAATCCATCCTCAAGGGTCAGTTCCATGAAAAATGGAAACGAGAACACCCAAAGAATAACGAGAGTGACGGATATCACCAACTATCAAGGAGGGATCAAGTCATCATACTTCGCCTACGCACTTGCCACAATAGAATGAGAAATCACATGTTCACCAAATTCAAAATATGTACAACCAGCCTATGCCACTGTACACTGGACAATATGACAACAAAACATGTTCTACAGGATTGCCCCCAGTACACAGACCTGAGAAGAGCAATGTGGTCCACACCCACCTCCCTGGAAGAGCTGACTTCATGAAAGAGTCTGGAATCCTACTCTGATTGAGTCTTGATCACAGAAAGAGAGAGAGAGAGAGAGAGAGAGAGAGAGAGAGAGAGATCAACTTACGTGTCCATCAACTTACGTGTTCATCAACTTACGTGTTCATGAACTTACGTGTTCATCAACTTACGTGTTCATCAACTTACGTGTCCATCAACTTACGTGTTCATCAACTTACGTGTTCATCAACTTACGTGTTCATCAACACTGACCGTATTTAGTGACGTTCTGAGCTCCAACACCGAATTCGAGAGAATTTGATCTGGAGACCGAGCGATGTTTCTAGAACACGGTGTGAGAGAGAGTCGTCATGACTAAACGAATTTTGCTGTGCTCCCAAGCTTTCTGTTGCGTTATGCTCGAGCGTTTTCTGGTTTTTTTTTTTCATTTATTCATTTAATTTTTAATCAATTAATTAATTAATTTCATTATTAATTTCTTCTTTTATTTTGATTTTATTTTCCCTTAAGTAGAGTGGTTTCCGGTGTGCTACCGGGGCCTCATTATGAGGGAAGTAAAGAATAGTGACACTGTGACCTTCCAGGCATGTCGTAAGAGGCGACTAAGGAGGTTGATCGATGGCTTGACAAGCTGTCATTGTAAAAAGTATTGTTATGGAAACAGCGCCATATATTTTAGAAGCAGTGATCTCTGCAATTTGTGCCACTTTGGCACGCAAGGTTTCTGTTTTTGAGATTGTAGTTCTGCCCTATGTGCCGTCTTAGGCTCGAAAGGACAATAGATAGAGAGTGGTAGTGCGTTTTGGGCAAAGCCTTATCTCCATATTATTGGTTCAGGCATAGCAAGCAAGCTGACATGTCAGGTCCATTCTCGTTAGGACACATCAGAAGGAAGACCAGGTACCGCGGGTACACCTTGCTCGTTCTGTGGATGGATCTGTCTGTCCAGGATTGACAAATTCATCCACGAGAGAAGATGTTCAGTAAAGCAGCACCCAGTATGAGACACTAATGCTTTACCAAACTGCTGACTTGTCATGATTGCTTGATACCAACCGTCTGTCAAGACGCCAAAGGGCATAATTTATTCTTTATTTATTTGTTGCTTAAACAATCTTTTCTATCCCAGATTAGTTAGGAGGGAATGATTGCTATAGAATATAAGACTGGTTGGTCTCGAGGCAAGACGCCGGCCTCGATACAAAGAGGTTGTGGGTTCAAATCCCGGCTACACCGATTGGGGATTTTTATTTAGGATTTCTCTTTGCGACAACCACCCCTGGTCTGAGCAGCAAGGCCCGGCTTGAAACGTCAATTACTCATGGACGGAAAAAATATGAGTGCCTGCGAAGTTGGAGTTATCTGCCTGTGCGGCGAGGGACCGCTGTGCACACGGCTGCCAGGGTCCAAAATTCAGTTCCTAGTCTCTAGGGACTTCGTCAGAGGTCAAAGGTGGCGAACGAAAAGAAAGAAAAGAAAAGAGAATATAAGACTTCAAATTTCAAACCTTGTACCTTGGTGTCCCCTGCCGTACAGGCAGATATTCTTCGGTTTCAGAGGTATGTTTATTTGACCCGTCGATAGTTTTTTGACGTTTTCGCAAGACTTTCAAATACAAATTTAGATCATTTCCAGTGCAGTGGTACCAGAAAGGGGATGTTTGAGGCTAATCTTTGATCGTGCAAGAGAGTGAAGATTGGAGTCTTTGAAAGTGAAAGATTGGAGTCTTTGAAAGTGAAAGATTGGAGTCTTTGCTAGTGAAGATTGGAGTCTTTGAAAGTGAAAGATTGGAGTCTTTGAAAGTGAAAGATTGGAGTCTTTGCTAGTGAAGATTGGAGTCTTTGATCGTGCAAGAGAGTGAAGATTGGAGTCTTTGCTAGTGAAGATTGGAGTCTTTGAAAGTGAAAGATTGGAGTCTTTGCTAGTGAAGATTGGAGTCTTTGATCGTGCAAGAGAGTGAAGATTGGAGTCTTTGCTAGTGAAGATTGGAGTCTTTGCTAGTGAAGATTGGAGTCTTTGATCGTGCAAGAGAGTGAAGATTGGAGTCTTTGATCGTGCAAGAGAGTGAAGATTGGAGTCTTTGCTAGTGAAAGAGAGTGAAGATTGGAGTCTTTGCTAGTGAAAGAGAGTGAAGATTGGAGTCTTTGCTAGTGAAAGTGAGTGAAGATTGGAGTCTTTGCTAGTGAAAGAGAGTGAAGATTGGAGTCTTTGCTAGTGAAACAGAATGAAGATTGGAGTCTTTGATCGTGCAAGAGAGTGAAGATTGGAGTCTTTGCTAGTGAAACAGAATGAAGATTGGAGTCTTTGATCGTGCAAGAGAGTGAAGATTGGAGTCTTTGCTAGTGAAAGAGAATGAAGATTGGAGTCTTTGCTAGTGAAACAGAATGAAGATTGGAGTCTTTGATCGTGCAAGAGAGTGAAGATTGGAGTCTTTGCTAGTGAAAGAGAGTGAAGATTGGAGTCTTTGATCGTGCAAGAGAGTGAAGATTGGAGTCTTTGATCGTGCAAGAGAGTGAAGTTTGGAGTCTTTGCTAGTGAAACAGAATGAAGATTGGAGTCTTTGATCGTGCAAGAGAGTGAAGATTGGAGTCTTTGCTAGTGAAAGAGAGTGAAGATTGGAGTCTTTGATCGTGCAAGAGAGTGAAGATTGGAGTCTTTGATCGTGCAAGAGAGTGAAGATTGGAGTCTTTGCTAGTGAAAGAGAGTGAAGATTGGAGTCTTTGCTAGTGAAAGAGAGTGAAGATTGGAGTCTTTGATCGTGCAAGAGAGTGAATATTGGAGTCTTTGATCGTACAAGAGAGTGAAGATTGAAGTCTTTGATCGTGCAAGAGAGTGAAGATTGAAGTCTTTGATCGTGCAAGAGAGTGAAGATTGGAGTTTTTGCTAGTGAAAGAGAGTGAAGATTGGAGTCTTTGCTAGTGAAAGAGAGTGAAGATTGGAGTCTTTGCTAGAGAAAAAGAGTGAAGATTGGAGTCTTTGCTAGAGAAAAAGAGTGAAGATTGAAGTCTTTGATCGTGCAAGAGAGTGAAGATTGGAGTTTTTGCTAGTGAAAGAGAGTGAAGATTGGAGTCTTTGCTAGTGAAAGAGAGTGAAGATTGGAGTCTTTGCTAGTGAAAGAGAGTGAAGATTGGAGTCTTTGCTAGTGAAAGAGAGTGAAGATTGGAGTCTTTGCTAGTGAAAGAGAGTGAAGATTGGAGTCTTTGATCGTGCAAGAGAGTGAAGATTGGAGTCTTTGATCGTGCAAGAGAGTGAAGATTGGAGTCTTTGCTAGTGAAAGAGAGTGAAGATTGGAGTCTTTGCTAGTGAAAGAGAGTGAAGATTGGAGTCTTTGATCGTGCAAGAGAGTGAATATTGGAGTCTTTGATCGTACAAGAGAGTGAAGATTGAAGTCTTTGATCGTGCAAGAGAGTGAAGATTGAAGTCTTTGATCGTGCAAGAGAGTGAAGATTGGAGTTTTTGCTAGTGAAAGAGAGTGAAGATTGGAGACTTTGATCGTGCAAGAGAGTGAAGATTGGAGTCTTTGATCGTGCAAGAGAGTGAAGATTGGAGTCTTTGCTAGTGAAAGAGAGTGAAGATTGGAGTCTTTGCTAGTGAAAGAGAATGAAGATTGGAGCCTTTGATCATGCAAGAGAGTGAAGATTGGAGTCTTTGCTAGTGAAAGAGAATGAAGTTTGGAGTCTTTGCTAGTGAAAGAGAGTGAAGATTGTAGTCTTTGCTAGTGAAAGAGAATGAAGATTGGAGTCTTTGCTAGTGAAAGAGAATGAAGATTGGAGTCTTTGCTAGTGAAAGAGAGTGAAGATTGGAGTCTTTGCTAGTGAAAGAGAATGAAGATTGGAGCCTTTGATCGTGCAAGAGAGTGAAGATTGGAGTCTTTGATAGTGAAAGAGAATGAAGATTGGAGTCTTTGCTAGTGAAAGAGAGTGAAGATTGGAGTCTTTGCTAGTGAAAGAGAGTGAAGATTGGAGTCTTTGCTAGTGAAAGAGAGTGAAGATTGGAGTCTTTGATCGTGCAAGAGAGTGAAGATTGAAGTCTTTGATCGTGCAAGAGAGTGAAGATTGGAGTTTTTGCTAGTGAAAGAGAGTGAAGATTGGAGTCTTTGCTAGTGAAAGAGAGTGAAGATTGGAGTCTTTGCTAGTGAAAGAGAGTGAAGATTGGAGTCTTTGCTAGTGCAAGAGAGTAAATATTGGAGTCTTGATCGTGCAAGAGAGTGAAGATTGAAGTTTTTGATCGTGCAAGAGAGTGAAGATTGGAGTCTTTGCTAGTGAAAGAGAGTGAAGATTGGAGTCTTTGCTAGTGAAAGAGAGTGAAGATTGGAGTCTTTGCTAGTGAAAGGGAATGAAGATTGGAGTCTTTGATCGTGCAAGAGAGTGAAGATTGGAGTCTTTGTTCGTGCAAGAGAGTTAATATTGGAGTCTTTGATCGTCCAAGAGAGTGATGATTGAAGTCTTTGATCGTGCAAGAGAGTGAAGATTGGAGTTTTTGCTAGTGAAAGAGAGTGAAGATTGGAGTCTTTGCTAGTGAAAGAGAATGAAGATTGGAGCCTTTCCTAGTGAAAGAGAGTGAAGATTGGAGTCTTTGCTAGTGAAAGAGAGTGAAGATTAGAGTCTTTCCTAGTGAAAGAGAGTGAAGATTGGAGTCTTTGCTAGTGAAAGAGAGTGAATATTGGAGTCTTTGCTAGTGAAAGAGAGTGAAGATTGGAGTCTTTGCTAGTGAAAAAGAGTGAAGATTGGAGTCTTTGCTAGTGAAGGTTGGTGTCTTTGATCGTGCAAGAGAGTGAAGATTGGAGTCTTTGATCGTGCAAGAGAGTGAAGATTGGAGTCTTTGCTAGTGAAAGGGAGTGAAGATTGGAGTCTTTGCTAGTGAAAAAGAGTGAAGATTGGAGTCTTTGCTAGTGAAAGAGAGTGAAGATTGGAGTCTTTGCTAATGAAAGAGAGTGAAGATTGTAGTCTTTGATCGTGCAAAAGAGTGAAGTTTGGAGTCTTTGTTAGTGAAAGAGAGTGAAGTTTGGAGTCTTTGATCGTGCAAAAGAGTGAAGTTTGGAGTCTTTGATCGTGCAAGAGAGTGAAGATTGGAGTCCTTGTTAGTGAAGGAGAGTAAAGATTGGAGTCTTTGATCGTGCAAGAGAGTGAAGTTTGGAGTCTTTGCTAGTGAAAGAGAGTGAAGATTGGAGTCTTTGCTAGTGAAGATTGGAGTCTTTGCTAGTGAAAGAGAGTGAAGATTGGAGTCTTTGATCGTGCAAGAGAGTGAAGATTTGAAGTCTTTGAACGTGCAAGAGAGTGAAGATTGGAGTCTTTGATCGTGCAAGAGAGTGAAGATTGGAGTCTTTGATCGTGCAAGAGAGTGATGATTGGAGTCTTTGATCGTGCAAAAGAGTGAAGTTTGTAGTCTTTGATCGTGCAAAAGAGTGAAGATTGGAGTCTTTGCTAGTGAAAGAGAGTGAAGATTGGAGTCTTTGATCGTGCAAAAGAGTGAAGTTTGTAGTCTTTGATCGTGCAAAAGAGTGAAGATTGGAGTCTTTGATCGTGCAAAAGAGTGAAGTTTGTAGTCTTTGATCGTGCAAGAGAGTGAAGATTGGAGTCTTTGCTAGTGAAAGAGAGTGAAGATTGGAGTCTTTGATCGTGCAAATGAGTGAAGTTTGGAGTCTTTGCTAGTGAAAGAGAGTGAAGATTGGAGTCTTTGATCGTGCAAGAGAGTGAAGTTTGGAGTCTTTGCTAGTGAAAGATAGTGAAGATTGGAGTCTTTGATCGTGCAAGAGAGTGAAGTTTGGAGTCTTTGATCGTGCAAAAGAGTGAAGTTTGTAGTCTTTGATCGTGCAAGAGAGTGAAGATTGGAGTCTTTGATCGTGCAAGAGAGTGAAGTTTGGAGTCTTTGATCGCGCAAAAGAGTGAAGTTTGGAGTCTTTGATCGTGCAAGAGAGTGAAGATTGGAGTCTTTGATCGTGCAAAAGAGTGAAGTTTGTAGTCTTTGCAAGTGAAAGAGAGTGAAGATTGGAGTCTTTGATCGTGCAAGAGAGTGAAGATTGGAGTCTTGGAGTCTTTGATCGTGCAAGAGAGTGAAGATTGGAGTCTTTATTAGTGAAAGAGAGTGAAGATTGGAGTCTTTATTAGTGAAAGAGAGTGAAGATTGGATTCTTTATTAGTGAAAGAGAGTGAAGATTGGAGTCTTTATTAGTGAAAGAGAGTGAAGATTGGAGTCTTTATTAGTGAAAGAGAGTGAAGATTGGAGTCTTTGATCGTGCAAGAGAGTGACGATTGGAGTCTTTATTAGTGAAAGAGAGTGAAGATTGGAGTCTTTACTGGTGAAATAGAGTGAAGATTGGAGTCTTTGCTAGTGAAAGAGAGTGAAGATTGGAGTCTTTGCTAGTGAAAGAGAGTGAAGTTTGGAGTCTTTGTTAGTGAAAGAGAGTGAAGTTTGGAGTCTTTGATCGTGCAAAAGAGTGAAGTTTGGAGTCTTTGATCGTGCAAGAGAGTGAAGATTGGAGTCCTTGTTAGTGAAGGAGAGTAAAGATTGGAGTCTTTGATCGTGCAAGAGAGTGAAGTTTGGAGTCTTTGCTAGTGAAAGAGAGTGAAGATTGGAGTCTTTGCTAGTGAAGATTGGAGTCTTTGCTAGTGAAAGAGAGTGAAGATTGGAGTCTTTGATCGTGCAAGAGAGTGAAGATTTGAAGTCTTTGAACGTGCAAGAGAGTGAAGATTGGAGTCTTTGATCGTGCAAGAGAGTGAAGATTGGAGTCTTTGATCGTGCAAGAGAGTGATGATTGGAGTCTTTGATCGTGCAAAAGAGTGAAGTTTGTAGTCTTTGATCGTGCAAAAGAGTGAAGATTGGAGTCTTTGCTAGTGAAAGAGAGTGAAGATTGGAGTCTTTGATCGTGCAAAAGAGTGAAGTTTGTAGTCTTTGATCGTGCAAAAGAGTGAAGATTGGAGTCTTTGATCGTGCAAAAGAGTGAAGTTTGTAGTCTTTGATCGTGCAAGAGAGTGAAGATTGGAGTCTTTGCTAGTGAAAGAGAGTGAAGATTGGAGTCTTTGATCGTGCAAATGAGTGAAGTTTGGAGTCTTTGCTAGTGAAAGAGAGTGAAGATTGGAGTCTTTGATCGTGCAAGAGAGTGAAGTTTGGAGTCTTTGCTAGTGAAAGAGAGTGAAGATTGGAGTCTTTGATCGTGCAAGAGAGTGAAGTTTGGAGTCTTTGATCGTGCAAAAGAGTGAAGTTTGTAGTCTTTGATCGTGCAAGAGAGTGAAGATTGGAGTCTTTGATCGTGCAAGAGAGTGAAGTTTGGAGTCTTTGATCGTGCAAAAGAGTGAAGTTTGGAGTCTTTGATCGTGCAAGAGAGTGAAGATTGGAGTCTTTGATCGTGCAAAAGAGTGAAGTTTGTAGTCTTTGCAAGTGAAAGAGAGTGAAGATTGGAGTCTTTGATCGTGCAAGAGAGTGAAGATTGGAGTCTTGGAGTCTTTGATCGTGCAAGAGAGTGAAGATTGGAGTCTTTATTAGTGAAAGAGAGTGAAGATTGGAGTCTTTATTAGTGAAAGAGAGTGAAGATTGGATTCTTTATTAGTGAAAGAGAGTGAAGATTGGAGTCTTTATTAGTGAAAGAGAGTGAAGATTGGAGTCTTTATTAGTGAAAGAGAGTGAAGATTGGAGTCTTTGATCGTGCAAGAGAGTGACGATTGGAGTCTTTATTAGTGAAAGAGAGTGAAGATTGGAGTCTTTACTGGTGAAATAGAGTGAAGATTGGAGTCTTTGCTAGTGAAAGAGAGTGAAGATTGGAGTCTTTGCTAGTGAAAGAGAGTGAAGATTGGAGTCTTTGCTAGTGAAAGGGAATGAAGATTGGAGTCTTTGATCGTGCAAGAGAGAGAAGATTGGAGTCTTTGTTCGTGCAAGAGAGTTAATATTGGAGTCTTTGATCGTCCAAGAGAGTGATGATTGGAGTCTTTGCTAGTGAAAGAGAGTGAAGATTGGAGTCTTTGATCGTGCAAGAGAGTGAAGATTGGAGTCTTTGATCGTGCAAGAGAGTGAAGATTGGAGTCTTTGCTAGTAAAAGAGAGTGAAGATTGGAGTCTTTGCTAGTGAAAGTGAGTGAATATTGGAGTCTTTGATCGTGCAAGAGAGTGAAGATTGGAGTCTTTGCAATTGAAAGAGAGTGAAGAATGGAGTCTTTGCTAGTTAAGGACAGTGGAGATTGGAGTCTTTGATCGTGCAAGAGAGTGAAGTTTGGAGTCTTTATTAGTGAAAGAGAGTGAAGATTGGAGTCTTTATTAGTGAAAGAAAGTGAAGATTGGAGTCTTTGATCGTGCAAGAGAGTGAAGATTGGAGTCTTTATTAGTGAAAGAGAGTGAAGATTGGAGTCTTTACTGGTGAAATAGAGTGAAGATTGGAGTCTTTGCTAGTGAAAGAGAGTGAAGATTGGAGTCTTTGCTAGTGAAAGAGAGTGAAGATTGGAGTCTTTGCTAGTGAAAGGGAATGAAGATTGGAGTCTTTGCTAGTGAAAGAGAGTGAAGATTGGAGTCTTTGATCGTGCAAGAGAGTGAAGATTGGAGTCTTTGCTAGTGAAAGAGAGTGAAGATTGGAGTCTTTGATCGTGCAAGAGAGTGAAGTTTGGAGTCTTTGATCGTGCAAAAGAGTGAAGTTTGTAGTCTTTGATCGTGCAAGAGAGTGAAGATTGGAGTCTTTGATCGTGCAAGAGAGTGAAGATTCGAGTCTTTGATCGTGCAAGAGAGTGAAGATTGGAGTCTTTGCTAGTGAAAGAGAGTGAAGATTGGAGTCTTTGATCGTGCAAGAGAGTGAAGATTGGAGTCTTTGCTAGTGAAAGAGAGTGAAGATTGGAGTCTTTGATCGTGCAAGAGAGTGAAGATTGGAGTCTTTGCTAGTGAAAGAGAGTGAAGATTGGAGTCTTTGCTAGTGAAAGAGAATGAAGATTGGAGTCTTTGCTAGTGAAAGAGAATGAAGATTGGGGTCTTTGATCGTGCAAGAGAGTGAAGATTGGAGTCTTTGATCGTGCAAGATAGTGAAGATTGGAGTCTTTGATCGTGCAAGAGAGTGAAGATTGGAGTCTTTGATCGTGCAAGAGAGTGAAGATTGGAGTCTTTGCTATTGAAAGAGAGTGAAGAATGGAGTCTTTGCTAGTGAAGGACAGTGGAGATTGGAGTCATTGATCGTGCAAGAGAGTGAAGATTGAAGTCTTCGCTAGTGAAAGAGAGTGAAGATTGGAGTTTTTGCTAGTGAAAGAGAGTGAAGATTGGAGTCTTTGCTAGTGAAAGAGAGTGAAGATTGGAGTCTTTGCTAGTGAAAAAGAGTGAAGATTGGAGTCTTTGCTAGTGAAAAGAGTGAAGATTGAGTCTTTGATCGTGCAAGAGAGTGAAGATTGGAGTTTTTGCTAGTGAAAGAGAGTGAAGATTGGAGTCTTTGCTAGTGAAAGAGAGTGAAGATTGGAGTCTTTGCTAGTGAAAGAGAGTGAAGATTGGAGTCTTTGCTAGTGAAAGAGAGTGAAGATTGGAGTCTTTGCTAGTGAAAGAGAGTGAAGATTGGAGTCTTTGATCGTGCAAGAGAGTGAAGATTGGAGTCTTTGATCGTGCAAGAGAGTGAAGATTGGAGTCTTTGCTAGTGAAAGAGAGTGAAGATTGGAGTCTTTGCTAGTGAAAGAGAGTGAAGATTGGAGTCTTTGATCGTGCAAGAGAGTGAAGATTGGAGTCTTTGATCGTACAAGAGAGTGAAGATTGAAGTCTTTGATCGTGCAAGAGAGTGAAGATTGAAGTCTTTGATCGTGCAAGAGAGTGAAGATTGGAGTTTTTGCTAGTGAAAGAGAGTGAAGATTGGAGTCTTTGATCGTGCAAGAGAGTGAAGATTGGAGTCTTTGATCGTGCAAGAGAGTGAAGATTGGAGTCTTTGCTAGTGAAAGAGAGTGAAGATTGGAGTCTTTGCTAGTGAAAGAGAGTGAAGATTGGAGTCTTTGATCATGCAAGAGAGTGAAGATTGGAGTCTTTGCTAGTGAAAGAGAGTGAAGTTTGGAGTCTTTGCTAGTGAAAGAGAGTGAAGATTGTAGTCTTTGCTAGTGAAAGAGATGAAGATTGGAGTCTTTGCTAGTGAAAGAGAGTGAAGATTGGAGTCTTTGCTAGTGAAAGAGAGTGAAGATTGGAGTCTTTGCTAGTGAAAGAGAATGAAGATTGGAGCCTTTGATCGTGCAAGAGAGTGAAGATTGGAGTCTTTGATAGTGAAAGAGAGTGAAGATTGGAGTCTTTGCTAGTGAAAGAGAGTGAAGATTGGAGTCTTTGCTAGTGAAAGAGAGTGAAGATTGGAGTCTTTGCTAGTGAAAGAGAGTGAAGATTGGAGTCTTTGATCGTGCAAGAGAGTGAAGATTGGAGTCTTTGCTAGTAAAAGAGAGAGAAGATTGGAGTCTTTGCTAGTGAAAGTGAGTGAATATTGGAGTCTTTGATCGTGCAAGAGAGTGAAGATTGGAGTCTTTGCAATTGAAAGAGAGTGAAGAATGGAGTCTTTGCTAGTTAAGGACAGTGGAGATTGGAGTCTTTGATCGTGCAAGAGAGTGAAGTTTGGAGTCTTTATTAGTGAAAGAGAGTGAAGATTGGAGTCTTTATTAGTGAAAGAGAGTGAAGATTGGAGTCTTTGATCGTGCAAGAGAGTGAAGATTGGAGTCTTTATTAGTGAAAGAGAGTGAAGATTGGAGTCTTTACTGGTGAAATAGAGTGAAGATTGGAGTCTTTGCTAGTGAAAGAGAGTGAAGATTGGAGTCTTTGCTAGTGAAAGAGAGTGAAGATTGGAGTCTTTGCTAGTGAAAGGGAATGAAGATTGGAGTCTTTGATCGTGCAAGAGAGTGAAGATTGGAGTCTTTGTTCGTGCAAGAGAGTTAATATTGGAGTCTTTGATCGTCCAAGAGAGTGAAGATTGAAGTCTTTGATCGTGCAAGTGAGTGAAGATTGGAGTCTTTGCTAGTGAAAGAGAGTGAAGATTGGAGTCTTTGATCGTGCAAGAGAGTGAAGTTTGGAGTCTTTGATCGTGCAAAAGAGTGAAGTTTGTAGTCTTTGATCGTGCAAGAGAGTGAAGATTGGAGTCTTTGATCGTGCAAGAGAGTGAAGATTCGAGTCTTTGATCGTGCAAGAGAGTGAAGATTGGAGTCTTTGCTAGTGAAAGAGAGTGAAGATTGGAGTCTTTGATCGTGCAAGAGAGTGAAGATTGGAGTCTTTGCTAGTGAAAGAGAGTGAAGATTGGAGTCTTTGATCGTGCAAGAGAGTGAAGATTGGAGTCTTTGCTAGTGAAAGAGAGTGAAGATTGGAGTCTTTGCTAGTGAAAGAGAATGAAGATTGGAGTCTTTGCTAGTGAAAGAGAATGAAGATTGGGGTCTTTGATCGTGCAAGAGAGTGAAGATTGGAGTCTTTGATCGTGCAAGATAGTGAAGATTGGAGTCTTTGATCGTGCAAGAGAGTGAAGATTGGAGTCTTTGATCGTGCAAGAGAGTGAAGATTGGAGTCTTTGCTATTGAAAGAGAGTGAAGAATGGAGTCTTTGCTAGTGAAGGACAGTGGAGATTGGAGTCATTGATCGTGCAAGAGAGTGAAGATTGAAGTCTTCGCTAGTGAAAGAGAGTGAAGATTGGAGTTTTTGCTAGTGAAAGAGAGTGAAGATTGGAGTCTTTGCTAGTGAAAGAGAGTGAAGATTGGAGTCTTTGCTAGTGAAAGAGAGTGAAGATTGGAGTCTTTGCTAGTGAAAGAGAGTGAAGATTGGAGTCTTTGATCGTGCAAGAGAGTGAAGATTGGAGTCTTTGCTAGTGAAAGAGAGTGAAGATTGGAGTCTTTGCTAGTGAAAGAGAGTGAAGATTGGAGTCTTTGCTAGTGAAAGAGAGTGAAGATTGGAGTCTTTGCTAGTGAAAGAGAGTGAAGATTGGAGTCTTTGCTAGTGAAAGAGAGTGAAGATTGGAGTCTTTGATCGTGCAAGAGAGTGAAGATTGGAGTCTTTGATCGTGCAAGAGAGTGAAGATTGGAGTCTTTGCTAGTGAAAGAGAGTGAAGATTGGAGTCTTTGCTAGTGAAAGAGAGTGAAGATTGGAGTCTTTGATCGTGCAAGAGAGTGAAGATTGGAGTCTTTGATCGTACAAGAGAGTGAAGATTGGAGTCTTTGATCGTGCAAGAGAGTGAAGATTGGAGTCTTTGATCGTGCAAGAGAGTGAAGATTGGAGTCTTTGCTAGTGAAAGAGAGTGAAGATTGGAGTCTTTGATCGTGCAAGAGAGTGAAGATTGGAGTCTTTGATCGTGCAAGAGAGTGAAGATTGGAGTCTTTGCTAGTGAAAGAGAGTGAAGATTGGAGTCTTTGCTAGTGAAAGAGAATGAAGATTGGAGTCTTTGATCATGCAAGAGAGTGAAGATTGGAGTCTTTGCTAGTGAAAGAGAATGAAGATTGGAGTCTTTGCTAGTGAAAGAGAGTGAAGATTGTAGTCTTTGCTAGTGAAAGAGAATGAAGATTGGAGTCTTTGCTAGTGAAAGAGAATGAAGATTGGAGTCTTTGCTAGTGAAAGAGAGTGAAGATTGGAGTCTTTGCTAGTGAAAGAGAATGAAGATTGGAGTCTTTGATCGTGCAAGAGAGTGAAGATTGGAGTCTTTGATAGTGAAAGAGAGTGAAGATTGGAGTCTTTGCTAGTGAAAGAGAGTGAAGATTGGAGTCTTTGCTAGTGAAAGAGAGTGAAGATTGGAGTCTTTGCTAGTGAAAGAGAGTGAAGATTGGAGTCTTTGATCGTGCAAGAGAGTGAAGATTGAAGTCTTTGATCGTGCAAGAGAGTGAAGATTGGAGTTTTTGCTAGTGAAAGAGAGTGAAGATTGGAGTCTTTGCTAGTGAAAGAGAGTGAAGATTGGAGTCTTTGCTAGTGAAAGAGAGTGAAGATTGGAGTCTTTGCTAGTGCAAGAGAGTGAATATTGGAGTCTTGATCGTGCAAGAGAGTGAAGATTGGAGTTTTTGATCGTGCAAGAGAGTGAAGATTGGAGTCTTTGCTAGTGAAAGAGAGTGAAGATTGGAGTCTTTGCTAGTGAAAGAGAGTGAAGATTGGAGTCTTTGCTAGTGAAAGGAGATGAAGATTGGAGTCTTTGATCGTGCAAGAGAGTGAAGATTGGAGTCTTTGTTCGTGCAAGAGAGTTAATATTGGAGTCTTTGATCGTCCAAGAGAGTGAAGATTGAAGTCTTTGATCGTGCAAGAGAGTGAAGATTGGAGTTTTTGCTAGTGAAAGAGAGTGAAGATTGGAGTCTTTGCTAGTGAAAGAGAATGAAGATTGGAGCCTTTCCTAGTGAAAGAGAGTGAAGATTGGAGTCTTTGCTAGTGAAAGAGAGTGAAGATTAGAGTCTTTCTAGTGAAAGAGAGTGAAGATTGGAGTCTTTGCTAGTGAAAGAGAGTGAAGATTGGAGTCTTTGCTAGTGAAAGAGAGTGAAGATTGGAGTCTTTGCTAGTGAAAAAGAGTGAAGATTGGAGTCTTTGCTAGTGAAGGTTGGTGTCTTTGATCGTGCAAGAGAGTGAAGATTGGAGTCTTTGATCGTGCAAGAGAGTGAAGATTGGAGTCTTTGCTAGTGAAAGGGAGTGAAGATTGGAGTCTTTGCTAGTGAAAAAGAGTGAAGATTGGAGTCTTTGCTAGTGAAAGAGAGTGAAGATTGGAGTCTTTGCTAATGAAAGAGAGTGAAGATTGGAGTCTTTGCTAGTGAAAGAGAGTGAAGATTGGAGTCTTTGATCGTGCAAAAGAGTGAAGTTTGGAGTCTTTGTTAGTGAAAGAGAGTGAAGTTTGGAGTCTTTGATCGTGCAAAAGAGTGAAGTTTGGAGTCTTTGATCGTGCAAGAGAGTGAAGATTGGAGTCCTTGTTAGTGAAGGAGAGTAAAGATTGGAGTCTTTGATCGTGCAAGAGAGTGAAGTTTGGAGTCTTTGCTAGTGAAAGAGAGTGAAGATTGGAGTCTTTGCTAGTGAAGATTGGAGTCTTTGCTAGTGAAAGAGAGTGAAGATTGGAGTCTTTGATCGTGCAAGAGAGTGAAGTTTTGAGTCTTTGATCGTGCAAAAGAGTTAAGTTTGTAGTCTTTGATCGTGCAAGAGAGTGAAGATTGGAGTCTTTGATCGTGCAAGAGAGTGAAGATTAAAGTCTTCGCTAGTGAAAGAGAGTGAAGATTGGAGTCTGCTAGAGAAAGAGAATGAATATTGGAGTCTTTGATCGTGCAAGAGAGTGAAGATTTGAAGTCTTTGAACGTGCAAGAGAGTGAAGATTGGAGTCTTTGATCGTGCAAGAGAGTGAAGATTGGAGTCTTTGATCGTGCAAGAGAGTGAAGATTGGAGTCTTTGATCGTGCAAAAGAGTGAAGTTTGTAGTCTTTGATCGTGCAAAGAGTGAAGATTGGAGTCTTTGCTAGTGAAAGAGAGTGAAGATTGGAGTCTTTGATCGTGCAAAAGAGTGAAGTTTGTAGTCTTTGATCGTGCAAAAGAGTGAAGATTGGAGTCTTTGATCGTGCAAAAGAGTGAAGTTTGTAGTCTTTGATCGTGCAAGAGAGTGAAGATTGGAGTCTTTGCTAGTGAAAGAGAGTGAAGATTGGAGTCTTTGATCGTGCAAATGAGTGAAGATTGGAGTCTTTGCTAGTGAAAGAGAGTGAAGATTGGAGTCTTTGATCGTGCAAGAGAGTGAAGTTTGGAGTCTTTGCTAGTGAAAGAGAGTGAAGATTGGAGTCTTTGATCGTGCAAGAGAGTGAAGTTTGGAGTCTTTGATCGTGCAAAAGAGTGAAGTTTGGAGTCTTTGATCGTGCAAGAGAGTGAAGATTGGAGTCTTTGATCGTGCAAGAGAGTGAAGTTGGAGTCTTTGATCGTGCAAAGAGTGAAGTTTGGAGTCTTTGATCGTGCAAGAGAGTGAAGATTGGAGTCTTTGATCGTGCAAAAGAGTGAAGTTTGTAGTCTTTGCAAGTGAAAGAGAGTGAAGATTGGAGTCTTTGATCGTGCAAGAGAGTGAAGATTGGAGTCTTGGAGTCTTTGATCGTGCAAGAGAGTGAAGATTGGAGTCTTTATTAGTGAAAGAGAGTGAAGATTGGAGTCTTTATTAGTGAAAGAGAGTGAAGATTGGATTCTTTATTAGTGAAAGAGAGTGAAGATTGGAGTCTTTATTAGTGAAAGAGAGTGAAGATTGGAGTCTTTATTAGTGAAAGAGAGTGAAGATTGGAGTCTTTGATCGTGCAAGAGAGTGACGATTGGAGTCTTTATTAGTGAAAGAGAGTGAAGATTGGAGTCTTTACTGGTGAAATAGAGTGAAGATTGGAGTCTTTGCTAGTGAAAGAGAGTGAAGATTGGAGTCTTTGCTAGTGAAAGAGAGTGAAGATTGGAGTCTTTGCTAGTGAAAGGGAATGAAGATTGGAGTCTTTGATCGTGCAAGAGAGAGAAGATTGGAGTCTTTGTTCGTGCAAGAGAGTTAATATTGGAGTCTTTGATCGTCCAAGAGAGTGATGATTGGAGTCTTTGCTAGTGAAAGAGAGTGAAGATTGGAGTCTTTGATCGTGCAAGAGAGTGAAGATTGGAGTCTTTGATCGTGCAAGAGAGTGAAGATTGGAGTCTTTGCTAGTAAAAGAGAGTGAAGATTGGAGTCTTTGCTAGTGAAAGTGAGTGAATATTGGAGTCTTTGATCGTGCAAGAGAGTGAAGATTGGAGTCTTTGCAATTGAAAGAGAGTGAAGAATGGAGTCTTTGCTAGTTAAGGAGAGTGGAGATTGGAGTCTTTGATCGTGCAAGAGAGTGAAGTTTGGAGTCTTTATTAGTGAAAGAGAGTGAAGATTGGAGTCTTTATTAGTGAAAGAGAGTGAAGATTGGAGTCTTTGATCGTGCAAGAGAGTGAAGATTGGAGTCTTTATTAGTGAAAGAGAGTGAAGATTGGAGTCTTTACTGGTGAAATAGAGTGAAGATTGGAGTCTTTGCTAGTGAAAGAGAGTGAAGATTGGAGTCTTTGCTAGTGAAAGAGAGTGAAGATTGGAGTCTTTGCTAGTGAAAGGGAATGAAGATTGGAGTCTTTGATCGTGCAAGAGAGTGAAGATTGGAGTCTTTGTTCGTGCAAGAGAGTTAATATTGGAGTCTTTGATCGTCCAAGAGAGTGAAGATTGAGTCTTTGATCGTGCAAGTGAGTGAAGATTGGAGTCTTTGCTAGTGAAAGAGAGTGAAGATTGGAGTCTTTGATCGTGCAAGAGAGTGAAGATTGGAGTCTTTGCTAGTGAAAGAGAGTGAAGATTGGAGTCTTTGATCGTGCAAGAGAGTGAAGATTGGAGTCTTTGATCGTGCAAGAGAGTGAAGATTGGAGTCTTTGCTAGTGAAAGAGAGTGAAGATTGGAGTCTTTGATCGTGCAAGAGAGAGAAGATTGGAGTCTTTGTTCGTGCAAGAGAGTGAAGATTGGAGTCTTTGATCGTGCAAGAGAGTGAAGATTGGAGTCTTTGCTAGTGAAAGAGAGTGAAGATTGGAGTCTTTGATCGTGCAAGAGAGTGAAGATTGGAGTCTTTGATCGTGCAAGAGAGTGAAGATTGGAGTCTTTGCTAGTGAAAGAGAGTGAAGATTGGAGTCTTTGCTAGTGAAAGAGAGTGAAGATTGGAGTCTTTGATCGTGCAAGAGAGTGAAGATTGGAGTCTTTGCAATTGAAAGAGAGTGAAGAATGGAGTCTTTGCTAGTGAAGGAGAGTGAAGATTGGAGTCTTTGATCGTGCAAGAGAGTGAAGATTGGAGTCTTTATTAGTGAAAGAGAGTGAAGATTGGAGTCTTTATTGAAAGAGAGTGAAGATTGGAGTCTTTGATCGTGCAAGAGAGTGAAGATTGGAGTCTTTATTAGTGAAAGAGAGTGAAGATTGGAGTCTTTGCTAGTGAAAGAGAGTGAAGATTGGAGTCTTTGCTAGTGAAAGAGAGTGAAGATTGGAGTCTTTGCTAGTGAAAGAGAGTGAAGATTGGAGTCTTTGCTAGTGAAAGAGAATGAAGATTGGAGTCTTTGATCGTGCAAGAGAGTGAAGATTGGAGTCTTTGTTCGTGCAAGAGAGTGAAGATTGGAGTCTTTGATCGTGCAAGAGAGTGAAGATTGAGTCTTTGATCGTGCAAGAGAGTGAAGATTGGAGTCTTTGCTAGTGAAAGAGAGTGAAGATTGGAGTCTTTGATCGTGCAAGAGAGTGAAGATTGGAGTCTTTGCTAGTGAAAGAGAGTGAAGATTGGAGTCTTTGATCGTGCAAGAGAGTGAAGATTGGAGTCTTTGCTAGTGAAAGAGAGTGAAGATTGGAGTCTTTGCTAGTGAAAGAGAATGAAGATTGGAGTCTTTGCTAGTGAAAGAGAATGAAGATTGGAGTCTTTGATCGTGCAAGAGAGTGAAGATTGGAGTCTTTGATCGTGCAAGAGAGTGAAGATTGGAGTCTTTGATCGTGCAAGAGAGTGAAGATTGGAGTCTTTGATCGTGCAAGAGAGTGAAGATTGGAGTCTTTGCTAGTGAAAGAGAGTGAAGAATGGAGTCTTTGCTAGTGAAGGACAGTGGAGATTGGAGTCTTTGATCGTGCAAGAGAGTGAAGATTGGAGTCTTTGCTAGTGAAAGAGAGTGAAGATTGGAGTCTGCTAGTGAAAGAGAATGAAGATTGGAGTCTTTGATCGTGCAAGAGAGTGAAGATTGGAGTCTTTGCTAGTGAAAGAGAGTGAAGATTGGAGTCTTTGATCGTGCAAGAGAGTGAAGATTGGAGTCTTTGATCGTGCAAGAGAGTGAAGATTGGAGTCTTCGCTAGTGAAAGAGAGTGAAGATTGGAGTCTGCTAGAGAAAGAGAATGAATATTGGAGTCTTTGATCGTGCAAGAGAGTGAAGATTGGAGTCTTTGCTAGTGAAAGAGAGTGAAGATTGGAGTCTTTGATCGTGCAAGAGAGTGAAGATTGGAGTCTTTGCTAGTGAAAGAGAGTGAAGATTGGAGTCTTTGCTAGTGAAAGAGAATGAAGATTGGAGTCTTTGATCGTGCAAAAGAGTGAAGATTGGAGTCTTTGATCGTGCAAGAGAGTGAAGATTGGAGTCTTTGCTAGTGAAAGAGAGTGAAGATTGGAGTCTTTGCTAGTGAAAGAGAGTGAAGATTGGAGTCTTTGATCGTGCAAGAGAGTGAAGATTGGAGTCTTTGCTAGTGAAAGAGAGTGAAGATTGGAGTCTTTGCTAGTGAAGGAAAGTGAAGATTGGAGTCTTTGATCGTGCAAGAGAGTGAAGATTGGAGTCTTTGATCGTGCAAGAGAGTGAAGATTGGAGTCTTTATAGTGAAAGAGAGTGAAGATTGGAGTCTTTATTAGTGAAAGAGAGTGAAGATTGGAGTCTTTGATAGTGAAAGAGAGTGAAGATTGGAGTCTTTATTAGTGAAAGAGAGTGAAGATTGGAGTCTTTATTAGTGAAAGAGAGTGAAGATTGGAGTCTTTGATCGTGCAAGAGAGTGAAGATTGGAGTCTTTATTAGTGAAAGAGAGTGAAGATTGGAGTCTTTACTGGTGAAAAGAGTGAAGATTGGAGTCTTTGCTAGTGAAAGAGAGTGAAGATTGGAGTCTTTGCTAGTGAAAGAGAGTGAAGATTGGAGTCTTTGTTAGTGAAAGAGAGTGAAGTTTGGAGTCTTTGATCGTGCAAAAGAGTGAAGATTGGAGTCTTTGATCGTGCAAGAGAGTGAAGATTGGAGTCTTTGTTAGTGAAGGAGAGTGAAGATTGGAGTCTTTGATCGTGCAAGAGAGTGAAGTTTGGAGTCTTTGCTAGTGAAAGAGAGTGAAGATTGGAGTCTTTGCTAGTGAAGATTGGAGTCTTTGCTAGTGAAAGAGAGTGAAGATTGGAGTCTTTGATCGTGCAAGAGAGTGAAGATTGGAGTCTTTGATCGTGCAAAAGAGTGAAGTTTGTAGTCTTTGCAAGTGAAAGAGAGTGAAGATTGGAGTCTTTGATCGTGCAAGAGAGTGAAGATTGGAGTCTTGGAGTCTTTGATCGTGCAAGAGAGTGAAGATTGGAGTCTTTATTAGTGAAAGAGAGTGAAGATTGGAGTCTTTATTAGTGAAAGAGAGTGAAGATTGGATTCTTTATTAGTGAAAGAGAGTGAAGATTGGAGTCTTTATTAGTGAAAGAGAGTGAAGATTGGAGTCTTTATTAGTGAAAGAGAGTGAAGATTGGAGTCTTTGATCGTGCAAGAGAGTGAAGATTGGAGTCTTTATTAGTGAAAGAGAGTGAAGATTGGAGTCTTTACTGGTGAAATAGAGTGAAGATTGGAGTCTTTGCTAGTGAAAGAGAGTGAAGATTGGAGTCTTTGCTAGTGAAAGAGAGTGAAGATTGGAGTCTTTGCTAGTGAAAGGGAATGAAGATTGGAGTCTTTGATCGTGCAAGAGAGTGAAGATTGGAGTCTTTGTTCGTGCAAGAGAGTTAATATTGGAGTCTTTGATCGTCCAAGAGAGTGATGATTGGAGTCTTTGCTAGTGAAAGAGAGTGAAGATTGGAGTCTTTGATCGTGCAAGAGAGTGAAGATTGGAGTCTTTGATCGTGCAAGAGAGTGAAGATTGGAGTCTTTGCTAGTAAAGAGAGTGAAGATTGGAGTCTTTGCTAGTGAAAGTGAGTGAAGATTGGAGTCTTTGATCGTGCAAGAGAGTGAAGATTGGAGTCTTTGCAATTGAAAGAGAGTGAAGAATGGAGTCTTTGCTAGTTAAGGACAGTGGAGATTGGAGTCTTTGATCGTGCAAGAGAGTGAAGTTTGGAGTCTTTATTAGTGAAAGAGAGTGAAGATTGGAGTCTTTATTAGTGAAAGAGAGTGAAGATTGGAGTCTTTGATCGTGCAAGAGAGTGAAGATTGGAGTCTTTATTAGTGAAAGAGAGTGAAGATTGGAGTCTTTACTGGTGAAATAGAGTGAAGATTGGAGTCTTTGCTAGTGAAAGAGAGTGAAGATTGGAGTCTTTGCTAGTGAAAGAGAGTGAAGATTGGAGTCTTTGCTAGTGAAAGGGAATGAAGATTGGAGTCTTTGATCGTGCAAGAGAGTGAAGATTGGAGTCTTTGTTCGTGCAAGAGAGTTAATATTGGAGTCTTTGATCGTCCAAGAGAGTGAAGATTGAAGTCTTTGATCGTGCAAGTGAGTGAAGATTGGAGTCTTTGCTAGTGAAAGAGAGTGAAGATTGGAGTCTTTGATCGTGCAAGAGAGTGAAGTTTGGAGTCTTTGATCGTGCAAAAGAGTGAAGTTTGTAGTCTTTGATCGTGCAAGAGAGTGAAGATTGGAGTCTTTGATCGTGCAAGAGAGTGAAGATTCGAGTCTTTGATCGTGCAAGAGAGTGAAGATTGGAGTCTTTGCTAGTGAAAGAGAGTGAAGATTGGAGTCTTTGATCGTGCAAGAGAGTGAAGATTGGAGTCTTTGCTAGTGAAAGAGAGTGAAGATTGGAGTCTTTGATCGTGCAAGAGAGTGAAGATTGGAGTCTTTGCTAGTGAAAGAGAGTGAAGATTGGAGTCTTTGCTAGTGAAAGAGAATGAAGATTGGAGTCTTTGCTAGTGAAAGAGAATGAAGATTGGGGTCTTTGATCGTGCAAGAGAGTGAAGATTGGAGTCTTTGATCGTGCAAGATAGTGAAGATTGGAGTCTTTGATCGTGCAAGAGAGTGAAGATTGGAGTCTTTGATCGTGCAAGAGAGTGAAGATTGGAGTCTTTGCTATTGAAAGAGAGTGAAGAATGGAGTCTTTGCTAGTGAAGGACAGTGGAGATTGGAGTCATTGATCGTGCAAGAGAGTGAAGATTGAAGTCTTCGCTAGTGAAAGAGAGTGAAGATTGGAGTCTGCTAGAGAAAGAGAATGAATATTGGAGTCTTTGATCGTGCAAGAGAGTGAAGATTGGAGTCTTTGCTAGTGAAAGAGAGTGAAGATTGGAGTCTTTGATCGTGCAAGAGAGTGAAGATTGGAGTCTTTGATCGTGCAAGAGAGTGAAGATTGAAGTCTTCGCTAGTGAAAGAGAGTGAAGATTGGAGTCTGCTAGAGAAAGAGAATGAATATTGGAGTCTTTGATCGTGCAAGAGAGTGAAGATTGGAGTCTTTGCTAGTGAAAGAGAGTGAAGATTGGAGTCTTTGATCGTGCAAGAGAGTGAAGATTGGAGTCTTTGCTAGTGAAAGAGAATGAAGAATGGAGTCTTTGCTAGTGAAAGAGAATGAAGATTGGAGTCTTTGATCGTGCAAAAGAGTGAAGATTGGAGTCTTTGATCGTGCAAGAGAGTGAAGATTGGAGTCTTTGCTAGTGAAAGAGAGTGAAGATTGGAGTCTTTGCTAGTGAAAGTGAGTGAAGATTGGAGTCTTTGATCGTGCAAGAGAGTGAAGATTGGAGTCTTTGCAATTGAAAGAGAGTGAAGAATGGAGTCTTTGCTAGTGAAGGAAAGTGGAGATTGGAGTCTTTGATCGTGCAAGAGAGTGAAGATTGGAGTCTTTGCTAGTGAAAGAGAGTGAAGATTGGAGTCTTTATTAGTGAAAGAGAGTGAAGATTGGAGTCTTTATTAGTGAAAGAGAGTGAAGATTGGATTCTTTATTAGTGAAAGAGAGTGAAGATTGGAGTCTTTATTAGTGAAAGAGAGTGAAGATTGGAGTCTTTATTAGTGAAAGAGAGTGAAGATTGGAGTCTTTGATCGTGCAAGAGAGTGAAGATTGGAGTCTTTATTAGTGAAAGAGAGTGAAGATTGGAGTCTTTACTGGTGAAATAGAGTGAAGATTGGAGTCTTTGCTAGTGAAAGAGAGTGAAGATTGGAGTCTTTGCTAGTGAAAGAGAGTGAAGATTGGAGTCTTTGCTAGTGAAAGGGAATGAAGATTGGAGTCTTTGATCGTGCAAGAGAGTGAAGATTGGAGTCTTTGTTCGTGCAAGAGAGTGAATATTGGAGTCTTTGATCGTCCAAGAGAGTAATGATTGAAGTCTTTGATCGTGCAAGAGAGTGAAGATTGGAGTTTTTGCTAGTGAAAGAGAGTGAAGATTGGAGTCTTTGCTAGTGAAAGAGAGTGAAGATTGGAGTCTTTCCTAGTGAAAGAGAGTGAAGATTGGAGTCTTTGCTAGTGAAAGAGAGTGAAGATTGGAGTCTTTCCTAGTGAAAGAGAGTGAAGATTGGAGTCTTTGCTAGTGAAAGAGAGTGAAGATTGGAGTCTTTGCTAATGAAAGAGAGTGAAGATTGGAGTCTTTGCTAGTGAAAAGAGTGAAGATTGGAGTCTTTGCTAGTGAAAGTTGGAGTCTTTGATCGTGCAAGAGAGTGAAGATTGGAGTCTTTGATCGTGCAAGAGAGTGAAGATTGGAGTCTTTGCTAGTGAAAGAGAGTGAAGATTGGAGTCTTTGCTAGTGAAAGAGAGTGAAGATTGGAGTCTTTGCTAGTGAAAGAGAGTGAAGATTGGAGTCTTTGATCGTGCAAGAGAGTGAAGATTGGAGTCTTTGCTAGTGAAAGAGAGTGAAGATTGGAGTCTTTGCTAGTGAAAGAGAGTGAAGATTGGAGTCTTTGCTAGTGAAAGAGAGTGAAGATTGGAGTCTTTGCTAGTGAAAGAGAGTGAAGATTGGAGTCTTTGATCGTGCAAGAGAGTGAAGATTGGAGTCTTTGCTATTGAAAGAGAGTGAAGAATGGAGTCTTTGCTAGTGAAGGAGAGTGAGATTGGAGTCTTTGCTAGTGAAAGAGAGTGAAGATTGGAGTCTTTGCTAGTGAAAGAGAGTGAAGATTGGAGTCTTTGCTAGTGAAAGAGAGTGAAGATTGGAGTCTTTGATCGTGCAAGAGAGTGAAGATTGGAGTCTTTGATCGTGCAAAAGAGTGAAGTTTGGAGTCTTTGTTAGTGAAAGAGAGTGAAGATTGGAGTCTTTGATCGTGCAAAAGAGTGAAGTTTGGAGTCTTTGATCGTGCAAGAGAGTGAAGATTGGAGTCCTTGTTAGTAAAAGAGAGTGAAGATTGGAGTCTTTGATCGTGAAGATTGGAGTCTTTGCTAGTGAAAGAGAGTGAAGATTGGAGTCTTTGATCGTGCAAGAGAGTGAAGTTTTGAGTCTTTGATCGTGCAAAAGAGTGAAGTTTGGAGTCTTTGATCGTGCAAGAGAGTGAAGATTGGAGTCTTTGATCGTGCAAGAGAGTGAAGATTGAAGTCTTTGCTAGTGAAAGAGAGTGAAGATTGGAGTCTGCTAGAGAAAGAGAATGAATATTGGAGTCCTTGATCGTGCAAGAGAGTGAAGATTTGAGTCTTTGAACGTGCAAGAGAGTGAAGATTGGAGTCTTTGATCGTGCAAGAGAGTGAAGATTGGAGTCTTTGATCGTGCAAGAGAGTGAAGATTGGAGTCTTTGATCGTGCAAAAGAGTGAAGTTTGGAGTCTTTGATCGTGCAAGAGAGTGAAGATTGGAGTCTTTGCTAGTGAAAGAGAGTGAAGATTGGAGTCTTTGATCGTGCAAAAGAGTGAAGTTTGTAGTCTTTGATCGTGCAAGAGAGTGAAGATTGGAGTCTTTGATCGTGCAAAAGAGTGAAGTTGGAGTCTTTTATCGTGCAAGAGAGTGAAGATTGGAGTCTTTGCTAGTGAAAGAGAGTGAAGATTGGAGTCTTTGCTAGTGAAAGAGAGTGAAGATTGGAGTCTTTGTCGTGCAAGAGAGTGAAGATTGGAGTCTTTGATCGTGCAAGAGAGTGAAGATTGGAGTCTTTGCTAGTGAAAGAGAGTGAAGATTGGAGTCTTTGCTAGTGAAAGAGAATGAAGATTGGAGTCTTTGCTAGTGAAAAAGAATGAAGATTGGAGTCTTTGATCGTGCAAGAGAGTGAAGATTGGAGTCTTTGATCGTGCAAGAGAGTGAAGATTGGAGTCTTTGATCGTGCAAGAGAGTGAAGATTGGAGTCTTTGATCGTGCAAGAGAGTGAAGATTGGAGTCTTTGCTATTGAAAGAGAGTGAAGATTGGAGTCTTTGCTAGTGAAGGAGAGTGAAGATTGGAGTCTTTGATCGTGCAAGAGAGTGAAGATTGGAGTCTTTGCTAGTGAAAGAGAGTGAAGATTGGAGTCTGCTAGTGAAAGAGAATGAAGATTGGAGTCTTTGATCGTGCAAGAGAGTGAAGATTGGAGTCTTTGCTAGTGAAAGAGAGTGAAGATTGGAGTCTTTGATCGTGCAAGAGAGTGAAGATTGGAGTCTTTGATCGTGCAAGAGAGTGAAGATTGAAGTCTTCGCTAGTGAAAGAGAGTGAAGATTGGAGTCTGCTAGTGAAAGAGAGTGAATATTGGAGTCTTTGATCGTGCAAGAGAGTGAAGATTGGAGTCTTTGCTAGTGAAAGAGAGTGAAGATTGGAGTCTTTGATCGTGCAAGAGAGTGAAGATTGGAGTCTTTGATCGTGCAAGAGAGTGAAGATTGGAGTCTTTGCTAGTGAAAGAGAGTGAAGATTGGAGTCTTTGATCGTGCAAAGAGTGAAGATTGGAGTCTTTGCTAGTGAAAGAGAGTGAAGATTGGAGTCTTTGCTAGTGAAGGAGTGAAGATTGGAGTCTTTGATCGTGCAAGAGAGTGAAGATTGGAGTCTTTGATCGTGCAAGAGAGTGAAGATTGGAGTCTTTATTAGTGAAAGAGAGTGAAGATTGGAGTCTTTATTAGTGAAAGAGAGTGAAGATTGGAGTCTTTATTAGTGAAAGAGAGTGAAGATTGGAGTCTTTATTAGTGAAAGAGAGTGAAGATTGGAGTCTTTATTAGTGAAAGAGAGTGAAGATTGGAGTCTTTGATCGTGCAAGAGAGTGAAGATTGGAGTCTTTATTAGTGAAAGAGAGTGAAGATTGGAGTCTTTACTGGTGAAAGAGAGTGAAGATTGGAGTCTTTGCTAGTGAAAGAGAGTGAAGATTGGAGTCTTTGCTAGTGAAAGAGAGTGAAGATTGGAGTCTTTGATCGTGCAAGAGAGTGAAGATTGGAGTCTTTGCTAGTGAAAGAGAGTGAAGATTGGAGTCTTTGCTAGTGAAAGAGAATGAAGATTGGAGTCTTTGATCATGCAAGAGAGTGAAGATTGGAGTCTTTGCTAGTGAAAGAGAGTGAAGTTTGGAGTCTTTGCTAGTGAAAGAGAGTGAAGATTGTAGTCTTTGCTAGTGAAAGAGAGTGAAGATTGGAGTCTTTGCTAGTGAAAGAGAGTGAAGATTGGAGTCTTTGCTAGTGAAAGAGAGTGAAGATTGGAGTCTTTGCTAGTGAAAGAGAGTGAAGATTGGAGTCTTTGATCGTGCAAGAGAGTGAAGATTGGAGTCTTTGATAGTGAAAGAGAGTGAAGATTGGAGTCTTTGCTAGTGAAAGAGAGTGAAGATTGGAGTCTTTGCTAGTGAAAGAGAGTGAAGATTGGAGTCTTTGCTAGTGAAAGAGAGTGAAGATTGGAGTCTTTGATCGTGCAAGAGAGTGAAGATTGGAGTCTTTGATCGTGCAAGAGAGTGAAGATTGGAGTTTTTGCTAGTGAAAGAGAGTGAAGATTGGAGTCTTTGCTAGTGAAAGAGAGTGAAGATTGGAGTCTTTGCTAGTGAAAGAGAGTGAAGATTGGAGTCTTTGCTAGTGCAAGAGAGTGAAGATTGGAGTCTTGATCGTGCAAGAGAGTGAAGATTGAAGTTTTTGATCGTGCAAGAGAGTGAAGATTGGAGTCTTTGCTAGTGAAAGAGAGTGAAGATTGGAGTCTTTGCTAGTGAAAGAGAGTGAAGATTGGAGTCTTTGCTAGTGAAAGGGAATGAAGATTGGAGTCTTTGATCGTGCAAGAGAGTGAAGATTGGAGTCTTTGTTCGTGCAAGAGAGTTAATATTGGAGTCTTTGATCGTCCAAGAGAGATGATTGAAGTCTTTGATCGTGCAAGAGAGTGAAGATTGGAGTTTTTGCTAGTGAAAGAGAGTGAAGATTGGAGTCTTTGCTAGTGAAAGAGAATGAAGATTGGAGTCTTTCCTAGTGAAAGAGAGTGAAGATTGGAGTCTTTGCTAGTGAAAGAGAGTGAAGATTGAGTCTTTCCTAGTGAAAGAGAGTGAAGATTGGAGTCTTTGCTAGTGAAAGAGAGTGAATATTGGAGTCTTTGCTAGTGAAAGAGAGTGAAGATTGGAGTCTTTGCTAGTGAAAAAGAGTGAAGATTGGAGTCTTTGCTAGTGAAGGTTGGTGTCTTTGATCGTGCAAGAGAGTGAAGATTGGAGTCTTTGATCGTGCAAGAGAGTGAAGATTGGAGTCTTTGCTAGTGAAAGAGAGTGAAGATTGGAGTCTTTGCTAGTGAAAAAGAGTGAAGATTGGAGTCTTTGCTAGTGAAAGAGAGTGAAGATTGGAGTCTTTGCTAATGAAAGAGAGTGAAGATTGTAGTCTTTGCTAGTGAAAGAGAGTGAAGATTGGAGTCTTTGATCGTGCAAAAGAGTGAAGTTTGGAGTCTTTGTTAGTGAAAGAGAGTGAAGTTTGGAGTCTTTGATCGTGCAAAAGAGTGAAGTTTGGAGTCTTTGATCGTGCAAGAGAGTGAAGATTGGAGTCCTTTTAGTGAAGGAGAGTAAGATTGGAGTCTTTGATCGTGCAAGAGAGTGAAGTTTGGAGTCTTTGCTAGTGAAAGAGAGTGAAGATTGGAGTCTTTGCTAGTGAAGATTGGAGTCTTTGCTAGTGAAAGAGAGTGAAGATTGGAGTCTTTGATCGTGCAAGAGAGTGAAGTTTGAGTCTTTGATCGTGCAAAAGAGTTAAGTTTGTAGTCTTTGATCGTGCAAGAGAGTGAAGATTGGAGTCTTTGATCGTGCAAGAGAGTGAAGATTAAGTCTTCGCTAGTGAAAGAGAGTGAAGATTGGAGTCTGCTAGAGAAAGAGAATGAATATTGGAGTCTTTGATCGTGCAAGAGAGTGAAGATTTGAAGTCTTTGAACGTGCAAGAGAGTGAAGATTGGAGTCTTTGATCGTGCAAGAGAGTGAAGATTGGAGTCTTTGATCGTGCAAGAGAGTGATGATTGGAGTCTTTGATCGTGCAAAAGAGTGAAGTTTGTAGTCTTTGATCGTGCAAAAGAGTGAAGATTGGAGTCTTTGCTAGTGAAAGAGAGTGAAGATTGGAGTCTTTGATCGTGCAAAAGAGTGAAGTTTGTAGTCTTTGATCGTGCAAAAGAGTGAAGATTGGAGTCTTTGATCGTGCAAAAGAGTGAAGTTTGTAGTCTTTGATCGTGCAAGAGAGTGAAGATTGGAGTCTTTGCTAGTGAAAGAGAGTGAAGATTGGAGTCTTTGATCGTGCAAATGAGTGAAGTTTGGAGTCTTTGCTAGTGAAAGAGAGTGAAGATTGGAGTCTTTGATCGTGCAAGAGAGTGAAGTTTGGAGTCTTTGCTAGTGAAAGATAGTGAAGATTGGAGTCTTTGATCGTGCAAGAGAGTGAAGTTTGGAGTCTTTGATCGTGCAAAAGAGTGAAGTTTGTAGTCTTTGATCGTGCAAGAGAGTGAAGATTGGAGTCTTTGATCGTGCAAGAGAGTGAAGTTTGGAGTCTTTGATCGTGCAAAAGAGTGAAGTTTGGAGTCTTTGATCGTGCAAGAGAGTGAAGATTGGAGTCTTTGATCGTGCAAAAGAGTGAAGTTTGTAGTCTTTGCAAGTGAAAGAGAGTGAAGATTGGAGTCTTTGATCGTGCAAGAGAGTGAAGATTGGAGTCTTGGAGTCTTTGATCGTGCAAGAGAGTGAAGATTGGAGTCTTTATTAGTGAAAGAGAGTGAAGATTGGAGTCTTTATTAGTGAAAGAGAGTGAAGATTGGATTCTTTATTAGTGAAAGAGAGTGAAGATTGGAGTCTTTATTAGTGAAAGAGAGTGAAGATTGGAGTCTTTATTAGTGAAAGAGAGTGAAGATTGGAGTCTTTGATCGTGCAAGAGAGTGAAGATTGGAGTCTTTATTAGTGAAAGAGAGTGAAGATTGGAGTCTTTACTGGTGAAATAGAGTGAAGATTGGAGTCTTTGCTAGTGAAAGAGAGTGAAGATTGGAGTCTTTGCTAGTGAAAGAGAGTGAAGATTGGAGTCTTTGCTAGTGAAAGGGAATGAAGATTGGAGTCTTTGATCGTGCAAGAGAGAGAAGATTGGAGTCTTTGTTCGTGCAAGAGAGTTAATATTGGAGTCTTTGATCGTCCAAGAGAGTGATGATTGGAGTCTTTGCTAGTGAAAGAGAGTGAAGATTGGAGTCTTTGATCGTGCAAGAGAGTGAAGATTGGAGTCTTTGATCGTGCAAGAGAGTGAAGATTGGAGTCTTTGCTAGTAAAAGAGAGTGAAGATTGGAGTCTTTGCTAGTGAAAGTGAGTGAATATTGGAGTCTTTGATCGTGCAAGAGAGTGAAGATTGGAGTCTTTGCAATTGAAAGAGAGTGAAGAATGGAGTCTTTGCTAGTTAAGGACAGTGGAGATTGGAGTCTTTGATCGTGCAAGAGAGTGAAGTTTGGAGTCTTTATTAGTGAAAGAGAGTGAAGATTGGAGTCTTTATTAGTGAAAGAAAGTGAAGATTGGAGTCTTTGATCGTGCAAGAGAGTGAAGATTGGAGTCTTTATTAGTGAAAGAGAGTGAAGATTGGAGTCTTTACTGGTGAAATAGAGTGAAGATTGGAGTCTTTGCTAGTGAAAGAGAGTGAAGATTGGAGTCTTTGCTAGTGAAAGAGAGTGAAGATTGGAGTCTTTGCTAGTGAAAGGAGTGAAGATTGGAGTCTTTGATCGTGCAAGAGAGTGAAGATTGGAGTCTTTGTTCGTGCAAGAGAGTGAATATTGGAGTCTTTGATCGTCCAAGAGAGTGAAGATTGAAGTCTTTGATCGTGCAAGAGAGTGAAGATTGGAGTCTTTGCTAGTGAAAGAGAGTGAAGATTGGAGTCTTTGATCGTGCAAGAGAGTGAAGATTGGAGTCTTTGCTAGTGAAAGAGAGTGAAGATTGGAGTCTTTGATCGTGCAAGAGAGTGAAGATTGGAGTCTTTGCTAGTGAAAGAGAGTGAAGATTGGAGTCTTTGCTAGTGAAAGAGAATGAAGATTGGAGTCTTTGCTAGTGAAAGAGAATGAAGATTGGGGTCTTTGATCGTGCAAGAGAGTGAAGATTGGAGTCTTTGATCGTGCAAGAGAGTGAAGATTGGAGTCTTTGATCGTGCAAGAGAGTGAAGATTGGAGTCTTTGATCGTGCAAGAGAGTGAAGATTGGAGTCTTTGCTATTGAAAGAGAGTGAAGAATGGAGTCTTTGCTAGTGAAGGACAGTGGAGATTGGAGTCTTTGATCGTGCAAGAGAGTGAAGATTGAAGTCTTCGCTAGTGAAAGAGAGTGAAGATTGGAGTCTGCTAGAGAAAGAGAATGAATATTGGAGTCTTTGATCGTGCAAGAGAGTGAAGATTGGAGTCTTTGCTAGTGAAAGAGAGTGAAGATTGGAGTCTTTGATCGTGCAAGAGAGTGAAGATTGGAGTCTTTGATCGTGCAAGAGAGTGAAGATTGAAGTCTTCGCTAGTGAAAGAGAGTGAAGATTGGAGTCTGCTAGAGAAAGAGAATGAATATTGGAGTCTTTGATCGTGCAAGAGAGTGAAGATTGGAGTCTTTGCTAGTGAAAGAGAGTGAAGATTGGAGTCTTTGATCGTGCAAGAGAGTGAAGATTGGAGTCTTTGCTAGTGAAAGAGAATGAAGAATGGAGTCTTTGCTAGTGAAAGAGAATGAAGATTGGAGTCTTTGATCGTGCAAAAGAGTGAAGATTGGAGTCTTTGATCGTGCAAGAGAGTGAAGATTGGAGTCTTTGCTAGTGAAAGAGAGTGAAGATTGGAGTCTTTGCTAGTGAAAGTGAGTGAAGATTGGAGTCTTTGATCGTGCAAGAGAGTGAAGATTGGAGTCTTTGCAATTGAAAGAGAGTGAAGAATGGAGTCTTTGCTAGTGAAGGAAAGTGGAGATTGGAGTCTTTGATCGTGCAAGAGAGTGAAGATTGGAGTCTTTGATCGTGCAAGAGAGTGAAGATTGGAGTCTTTATTAGTGAAAGAGAGTGAAGATTGGAGTCTTTATTAGTGAAAGAGAGTGAAGATTGGAGTCTTTATTAGTGAAAGAGAGTGAAGATTGGAGTCTTTATTAGTGAAAGAGAGTGAAGATTGGAGTCTTTATTAGTGAAAGAGAGTGAAGATTGGAGTCTTTGATCGTGCAAGAGAGTGAAGATTGGAGTCTTTATTAGTGAAAGAGAGTGAAGATTGGAGTCTTTACTGGTGAAAGAGAGTGAAGATTGGAGTCTTTGCTAGTGAAAGAGAGTGAAGATTGGAGTCTTTGCTAGTGAAAGAGAGTGAAGATTGGAGTCTTTGCTAGTGAAAGAGATGAAGATTGGAGTCTTTGATCGTGCAAGAGAGTGAAGATTGGAGTCTTTGATCGTGCAAAAGAGTGAAGATTGGAGTCTTTGCTAGTGAAAGAGAGTGAAGATTGGAGTCTTTGATCGTGCAAGAGAGTGAAGATTGGAGTCTTGGAGTCTTTGATCGTGCAAGAGAGTGAAGATTGGAGTCTTTATTAGTGAAAGAGAGTGAAGATTGGAGTCTTTATTAGTGAAAGAGAGTGAAGATTGGATTCTTTATTAGTGAAAGAGAGTGAAGATTGGAGTCTTTATTAGTGAAAGAGAGTGAAGATTGGAGTCTTTATTAGTGAAAGAGAGTGAAGATTGGAGTCTTTGATCGTGCAAGAGAGTGAAGATTGGAGTCTTTATTAGTGAAAGAGAGTGAAGATTGGAGTCTTTACTGGTGAAATAGAGTGAAGATTGGAGTCTTTGCTAGTGAAAGAGAGTGAAGATTGGAGTCTTTGCTAGTGAAAGAGAGTGAAGATTGGAGTCTTTGCTAGTGAAAGGGAATGAAGATTGGAGTCTTTGATCGTGCAAGAGAGTGAAGATTGGAGTCTTTGTTCGTGCAAGAGAGTTAATATTGGAGTCTTTGATCGTCCAAGAGAGTGATGATTGGAGTCTTTGCTAGTGAAAGAGAGTGAAGATTGGAGTCTTTGATCGTGCAAGAGAGTGAAGATTGGAGTCTTTGATCGTGCAAGAGAGTGAAGATTGGAGTCTTTGCTAGTAAAAGAGAGTGAAGATTGGAGTCTTTGCTAGTGAAAGTGAGTGAAGATTGGAGTCTTTGATCGTGCAAGAGAGTGAAGATTGGAGTCTTTGCAATTGAAAGAGAGTGAAGAATGGAGTCTTTGCTAGTTAAGGACAGTGGAGATTGGAGTCTTTGATCGTGCAAGAGAGTGAAGTTTGGAGTCTTTATTAGTGAAAGAGAGTGAAGATTGGAGTCTTTATTAGTGAAAGAGAGTGAAGATTGGAGTCTTTGATCGTGCAAGAGAGTGAAGATTGGAGTCTTTATTAGTGAAAGAGAGTGAAGATTGGAGTCTTTACTGGTGAAATAGAGTGAAGATTGGAGTCTTTGCTAGTGAAAGAGAGTGAAGATTGGAGTCTTTGCTAGTGAAAGAGAGTGAAGATTGGAGTCTTTGCTAGTGAAAGGGAATGAAGATTGGAGTCTTTGATCGTGCAAGAGAGTGAAGATTGGAGTCTTTGTTCGTGCAAGAGAGTGAATATTGGAGTCTTTGATCGTCCAAGAGAGTGAAGATTGAAGTCTTTGATCGTGCAAGTGAGTGAAGATTGGAGTCTTTGCTAGTGAAAGAGAGTGAAGATTGGAGTCTTTGATCGTGCAAGAGAGTGAAGTTTGGAGTCTTTGATCGTGCAAAAGAGTGAAGTTTGTAGTCTTTGATCGTGCAAGAGAGTGAAGATTGGAGTCTTTGATCGTGCAAGAGAGTGAAGATTCGAGTCTTTGATCGTGCAAGAGAGTGAAGATTGGAGTCTTTGCTAGTGAAAGAGAGTGAAGATTGGAGTCTTTGATCGTGCAAGAGAGTGAAGATTGGAGTCTTTGCTAGTGAAAGAGAGTGAAGATTGGAGTCTTTGATCGTGCAAGAGAGTGAAGATTGGAGTCTTTGCTAGTGAAAGAGAGTGAAGATTGGAGTCTTTGCTAGTGAAAGAGAATGAAGATTGGAGTCTTTGCTAGTGAAAGAGAATGAAGATTGGGGTCTTTGATCGTGCAAGAGAGTGAAGATTGGAGTCTTTGATCGTGCAAGATAGTGAAGATTGGAGTCTTTGATCGTGCAAGAGAGTGAAGATTGGAGTCTTTGATCGTGCAAGAGAGTGAAGATTGGAGTCTTTGCTATTGAAAGAGAGTGAAGAATGGAGTCTTTGCTAGTGAAGGACAGTGGAGATTGGAGTCATTGATCGTGCAAGAGAGTGAAGATTGAAGTCTTCGCTAGTGAAAGAGAGTGAAGATTGGAGTCTGCTAGAGAAAGAGAATGAATATTGGAGTCTTTGATCGTGCAAGAGAGTGAAGATTGGAGTCTTTGCTAGTGAAAGAGAGTGAAGATTGGAGTCTTTGATCGTGCAAGAGAGTGAAGATTGGAGTCTTTGATCGTGCAAGAGAGTGAAGATTGAAGTCTTCGCTAGTGAAAGAGAGTGAAGATTGGAGTCTGCTAGAGAAAGAGAATGAATATTGGAGTCTTTGATCGTGCAAGAGAGTGAAGATTGGAGTCTTTGCTAGTGAAAGAGAGTGAAGATTGGAGTCTTTGATCGTGCAAGAGAGTGAAGATTGGAGTCTTTGCTAGTGAAAGAGAGTGAAGAATGGAGTCTTTGCTAGTGAAAGAGAATGAAGATTGGAGTCTTTGATCGTGCAAAAGAGTGAAGATTGGAGTCTTTGATCGTGCAAGAGAGTGAAGATTGGAGTCTTTGCTAGTGAAAGAGAGTGAAGATTGGAGTCTTTGCTAGTGAAAGTGAGTGAAGATTGGAGTCTTTGATCGTGCAAGAGAGTGAAGATTGGAGTCTTTGCAATTGAAAGAGAGTGAAGAATGGAGTCTTTGCTAGTGAAGGAAAGTGGAGATTGGAGTCTTTGATCGTGCAAGAGAGTGAAGATTGGAGTCTTTGATCGTGCAAGAGAGTGAAGATTGGAGTCTTTATTAGTGAAAGAGAGTGAAGATTGGAGTCTTTATTAGTGAAAGAGAGTGAAGATTGGAGTCTTTATTAGTGAAAGAGAGTGAAGATTGGAGTCTTTATTAGTGAAAGAGAGTGAAGATTGGAGTCTTTATTAGTGAAAGAGAGTGAAGATTGGAGTCTTTGATCGTGCAAGAGAGTGAAGATTGGAGTCTTTATTAGTGAAAGAGAGTGAAGATTGGAGTCTTTACTGGTGAAAGAGAGTGAAGATTGGAGTCTTTGCTAGTGAAAGAGAGTGAAGATTGGAGTCTTTGCTAGTGAAAGAGAGTGAAGATTGGAGTCTTTGCTAGTGAAAGGAGTGAAGATTGGAGTCTTTGCTAGTAAAAGAGAGTGAAGATTGGAGTCTTTGCTAGTGAAAGAGAGTGAATATTGGAGTCTTTGATCGTGCAAGAGAGTGAAGATTGGAGTCTTTGCAATTGAAAGAGAGTGAAGATTGGAGTCTTTGCTAGTTAAGGAGAGTGGAGATTGGAGTCTTTGATCGTGCAAGAGAGTGAAGATTGGAGTCTTTATTAGTGAAAGAGAGTGAAGATTGGAGTCTTTATTAGTGAAAGAAAGTGAAGATTGGAGTCTTTGATCGTGCAAGAGAGTGAAGATTGGAGTCTTTATTAGTGAAAGAGAGTGAAGATTGGAGTCTTTACTGGTGAAATAGAGTGAAGATTGGAGTCTTTGCTAGTGAAAGAGAGTGAAGATTGGAGTCTTTGCTAGTGAAAGAGAGTGAAGATTGGAGTCTTTGCTAGTGAAAGAGAGTGAAGATTGGAGTCTTTGATCGTGCAAGAGAGTGAAGATTGGAGTCTTTGTTCGTGCAAGAGAGTGAATATTGGAGTCTTTGATCGTCCAAGAGAGTGAAGATTGAAGTCTTTGATCGTGCAAGAGAGTGAAGATTGGAGTCTTTGCTAGTGAAAGAGAGTGAAGATTGGAGTCTTTGATCGTGCAAGAGAGTGAAGATTGGAGTCTTTGCTAGTGAAAGAGAGTGAAGATTGGAGTCTTTGATCGTGCAAGAGAGTGAAGATTGGAGTCTTTGCTAGTGAAAGAGAGTGAAGATTGGAGTCTTTGCTAGTGAAAGAGAATGAAGATTGGAGTCTTTGCTAGTGAAAGAGAGTGAAGATTGGGTCTTTGATCGTGCAAGAGAGTGAAGATTGGAGTCTTTGATCGTGCAAGATAGTGAAGATTGGAGTCTTTGATCGTGCAAGAGAGTGAAGATTGGAGTCTTTGATCGTGCAAGAGAGTGAAGATTGGAGTCTTTGCTATTGAAAGAGAGTGAAGATTGGAGTCTTTGCTAGTGAAGGACAGTGAAGATTGGAGTCTTTGATCGTGCAAGAGAGTGAAGATTGGAGTCTTCGCTAGTGAAAGAGAGTGAAGATTGGAGTCTGCTAGTGAAAGAGAATGAATATTGGAGTCTTTGATCGTGCAAGAGAGTGAAGATTGGAGTCTTTGCTAGTGAAAGAGAGTGAAGATTGGAGTCTTTGATCGTGCAAGAGAGTGAAGATTGGAGTCTTTGATCGTGCAAGAGAGTGAAGATTGAAGTCTTTGCTAGTGAAAGAGAGTGAAGATTGGAGTCTGCTAGAGAAAGAGAATGAATATTGGAGTCTTTGATCGTGCAAGAGAGTGAAGATTGGAGTCTTTGCTAGTGAAAGAGAGTGAAGATTGGAGTCTTTGATCGTGCAAGAGAGTGAAGATTGGAGTCTTTGCTAGTGAAAGAGAGTGAAGATTGGAGTCTTTGCTAGTGAAAGAGAATGAAGATTGGAGTCTTTGATCGTGCAAAAGAGTGAAGATTGGAGTCTTTGATCGTGCAAGAGAGTGAAGATTGGAGTCTTTGCTAGTGAAAGAGAGTGAAGATTGGAGTCTTTGCTAGTGAAAGAGTGAAGATTGGAGTCTTTGATCGTGCAAGAGAGTGAAGATTGGAGTCTTTGCAATTGAAAGAGAGTGAAGATTGGAGTCTTTGCTAGTGAAGGAAAGTGGAGATTGGAGTCTTTGATCGTGCAAGAGAGTGAAGATTGGAGTCTTTGATCGTGCAAGAGAGTGAAGATTGGAGTCTTTATTAGTGAAAGAGAGTGAAGATTGGAGTCTTTATTAGTGAAAGAGAGTGAAGATTGGAGTCTTTATTAGTGAAAGAGAGTGAAGATTGGAGTCTTTATTAGTGAAAGAGAGTGAAGATTGGAGTCTTTATAGTGAAAGAGAGTGAAGATTGGAGTCTTTGATCGTGCAAGAGAGTGAAGATTGGAGTCTTTATTAGTGAAAGAGAGTGAAGATTGGAGTCTTTACTGGTGAAATAGAGTGAAGATTGGAGTCTTTGCTAGTGAAAGAGAGTGAAGATTGGAGTCTTTGCTAGTGAAAGAGAGTGAAGATTGGAGTCTTTGCTAGTGAAAGGGAATGAAGATTGGAGTCTTTGATCGTGCAAGAGAGTGAAGATTGGAGTCTTTGATCGTGCAAAAGAGTGAAGTTTGTAGTCTTTGCAAGTGAAAGAGAGTGAAGATTGGAGTCTTTGATCGTGCAAGAGAGTGAAGATTGGAGTCTTGGAGTCTTTGATCGTGCAAGAGAGTGAAGATTGGAGTCTTTATTAGTGAAAGAGAGTGAAGATTGGAGTCTTTATTAGTGAAAGAGAGTGAAGATTGGAGTCTTTATTAGTGAAAGAGAGTGAAGATTGGAGTCTTTATTAGTGAAAGAGAGTGAAGATTGGAGTCTTTATTAGTGAAAGAGAGTGAAGATTGGAGTCTTTGATCGTGCAAGAGAGTGAAGATTGGAGTCTTTATTAGTGAAAGAGAGTGAAGATTGGAGTCTTTACTGGTGAAATAGAGTGAAGATTGGAGTCTTTGCTAGTGAAAGAGAGTGAAGATTGGAGTCTTTGCTAGTGAAAGAGAGTGAAGATTGGAGTCTTTGCTAGTGAAAGGGAATGAAGATTGGAGTCTTTGATCGTGCAAGAGAGTGAAGATTGGAGTCTTTGTTCGTGCAAGAGAGTTAATATTGGAGTCTTTGATCGTCCAAGAGAGTGATGATTGGAGTCTTTGCTAGTGAAAGAGAGTGAAGATTGGAGTCTTTGATCGTGCAAGAGAGTGAAGATTGGAGTCTTTGATCGTGCAAGAGAGTGAAGATTGGAGTCTTTGCTAGTAAAAGAGAGTGAAGATTGGAGTCTTTGCTAGTGAAAGTGAGTGAAGATTGGAGTCTTTGATCGTGCAAGAGAGTGAAGATTGGAGTCTTTGCAATTGAAAGAGAGTGAAGAATGGAGTCTTTGCTAGTTAAGGACAGTGGAGATTGGAGTCTTTGATCGTGCAAGAGAGTGAAGTTTGGAGTCTTTATTAGTGAAAGAGAGTGAAGATTGGAGTCTTTATTAGTGAAAGAGAGTGAAGATTGGAGTCTTTGATCGTGCAAGAGAGTGAAGATTGGAGTCTTTATTAGTGAAAGAGAGTGAAGATTGGAGTCTTTACTGGTGAAATAGAGTGAAGATTGGAGTCTTTGCTAGTGAAAGAGAGTGAAGATTGGAGTCTTTGCTAGTGAAAGAGAGTGAAGATTGGAGTCTTTGCTAGTGAAAGGGAATGAAGATTGGAGTCTTTGATCGTGCAAGAGAGTGAAGATTGGAGTCTTTGTTCGTGCAAGAGAGTTAATATTGGAGTCTTTGATCGTCCAAGAGAGTGAAGATTGAAGTCTTTGATCGTGCAAGTGAGTGAAGATTGGAGTCTTTGCTAGTGAAAGAGAGTGAAGATTGGAGTCTTTGATCGTGCAAGAGAGTGAAGTTTGGAGTCTTTGATCGTGCAAAAGAGTGAAGTTTGTAGTCTTTGATCGTGCAAGAGAGTGAAGATTGGAGTCTTTGATCGTGCAAGAGAGTGAAGATTCGAGTCTTTGATCGTGCAAGAGAGTGAAGATTGGAGTCTTTGCTAGTGAAAGAGAGTGAAGATTGGAGTCTTTGATCGTGCAAGAGAGTGAAGATTGGAGTCTTTGCTAGTGAAAGAGAGTGAAGATTGGAGTCTTTGATCGTGCAAGAGAGTGAAGATTGGAGTCTTTGCTAGTGAAAGAGAGTGAAGATTGGAGTCTTTGCTAGTGAAAGAGAATGAAGATTGGAGTCTTTGCTAGTGAAAGAGAATGAAGATTGGGGTCTTTGATCGTGCAAGAGAGTGAAGATTGGAGTCTTTGATCGTGCAAGATAGTGAAGATTGGAGTCTTTGATCGTGCAAGAGAGTGAAGATTGGAGTCTTTGATCGTGCAAGAGAGTGAAGATTGGAGTCTTTGCTATTGAAAGAGAGTGAAGAATGGAGTCTTTGCTAGTGAAGGACAGTGGAGATTGGAGTCATTGATCGTGCAAGAGAGTGAAGATTGAAGTCTTCGCTAGTGAAAGAGAGTGAAGATTGGAGTCTGCTAGAGAAAGAGAATGAATATTGGAGTCTTTGATCGTGCAAGAGAGTGAAGATTGGAGTCTTTGCTAGTGAAAGAGAGTGAAGATTGGAGTCTTTGATCGTGCAAGAGAGTGAAGATTGGAGTCTTTGATCGTGCAAGAGAGTGAAGATTGAAGTCTTCGCTAGTGAAAGAGAGTGAAGATTGGAGTCTGCTAGAGAAAGAGAATGAATATTGGAGTCTTTGATCGTGCAAGAGAGTGAAGATTGGAGTCTTTGCTAGTGAAAGAGAGTGAAGATTGGAGTCTTTGATCGTGCAAGAGAGTGAAGATTGGAGTCTTTGCTAGTGAAAGAGAATGAAGAATGGAGTCTTTGCTAGTGAAAGAGAATGAAGATTGGAGTCTTTGATCGTGCAAAAGAGTGAAGATTGGAGTCTTTGATCGTGCAAGAGAGTGAAGATTGGAGTCTTTGCTAGTGAAAGAGAGTGAAGATTGGAGTCTTTGCTAGTGAAAGTGAGTGAAGATTGGAGTCTTTGATCGTGCAAGAGAGTGAAGATTGGAGTCTTTGCAATTGAAAGAGAGTGAAGAATGGAGTCTTTGCTAGTGAAGGAAAGTGGAGATTGGAGTCTTTGATCGTGCAAGAGAGTGAAGATTGGAGTCTTTGATCGTGCAAGAGAGTGAAGATTGGAGTCTTTATTAGTGAAAGAGAGTGAAGATTGGAGTCTTTATTAGTGAAAGAGAGTGAAGATTGGATTCTTTATTAGTGAAAGAGAGTGAAGATTGGAGTCTTTATTAGTGAAAGAGAGTGAAGATTGGAGTCTTTATTAGTGAAAGAGAGTGAAGATTGGAGTCTTTGATCGTGCAAGAGAGTGAAGATTGGAGTCTTTATTAGTGAAAGAGAGTGAAGATTGGAGTCTTTACTGGTGAAATAGAGTGAAGATTGGAGTCTTTGCTAGTGAAAGAGAGTGAAGATTGGAGTCTTTGCTAGTGAAAGAGAGTGAAGATTGGAGTCTTTGCTAGTGAAAGGGAATGAAGATTGGAGTCTTTGATCGTGCAAGAGAGTGAAGATTGGAGTCTTTGTTCGTGCAAGAGAGTGAATATTGGAGTCTTTGATCGTCCAAGAGAGTAATGATTGAAGTCTTTGATCGTGCAAGAGAGTGAAGATTGGAGTTTTTGCTAGTGAAAGAGAGTGAAGATTGGAGTCTTTGCTAGTGAAAGAGAATGAAGATTGGAGCCTTTCCTAGTGAAAGAGAGTGAAGATTGGAGTCTTTGCTAGTGAAAGAGAGTGAAGATTAGAGTCTTTCCTAGTGAAAGAGAGTGAAGATTGGAGTCTTTGCTAGTGAAAGAGAGTGAATATTGGAGTCTTTGCTAATGAAAGAGAGTGAAGATTGGAGTCTTTGCTAGTGAAAAAGAGTGAAGATTGGAGTCTTTGCTAGTGAAAGTTGGAGTCTTTGATCGTGCAAGAGAGTGAAGATTGGAGTCTTTGATCGTGCAAGAGAGTGAAGATTGGAGTCTTTGCTAGTGAAAGAGAGTGAAGATTGGAGTCTTTGCTAGTGAAAGAGAGTGAAGATTGGAGTCTTTGCTAGTGAAAGAGAGTGAAGATTGGAGTCTTTGATCGTGCAAGAGAGTGAAGATTGGAGTCTTTGCTAGTGAAAAAGAGTGAAGATTGGAGTCTTTGCTAGTGAAAGAGAATGAAGATTGGAGTCTTTGCTAGTGAAAGAGAGTGAAGATTGGAGTCTTTGCTAGTGAAAGAGAGTGAAGATTGGAGTCTTTGATCGTGCAAGAGAGTGAAGATTGGAGTCTTTGCTAGTGAAAAAGAGTGAAGATTGGAGTCTTTGCTAGTGAAAGAGAATGAAGATTGGAGTCTTTGCTAGTGAAAGAGAGTGAAGATTGGAGTCTTTGCTAGTGAAAGTGAGTAAAGATTGGAGTCTTTGATCGTGCAAGAGAGTGAAGATTGGAGTCTTTGCTATTGAAAGAGAGTGAAGAATGGAGTCTTTGCTAGTGAAGGACAGTGGAGATTGGAGTCTTTGCTAGTGAAAGAGAGTGAAGCTTGGAGTCTTTGCTAGTGAAAGAGAGTGAAGATTGGAGTCTTTGCTAGTGAAAGAGAATGAAGATTGGAGTCTTTGATCGTGCAAGAGAGAGAAGATTGGAGTCTTTGATCGTGCAAAAGAGTGAAGTTTGGAGTCTTTGTTAGTGAAAGAGAGTGAAGTTTGGAGTCTTTGATCGTGCAAAAGAGTGAAGTTTGGAGTCTTTGATCGTGCAAGAGAGTGAAGATTGGAGTCCTTGTTAGTAAAAGAGAGTGAAGATTGGAGTCTTTGATCGTGAAGATTGGAGTCTTTGCTAGTGAAAGAGAGTGAAGATTGGAGTCTTTGATCGTGCAAGAGAGTGAAGTTTTGAGTCTTTGATCGTGCAAAAGAGTTAAGTTTGTAGTCTTTGATCGTGCAAGAGAGTGAAGATTGGAGTCTTTGATCGTGCAAGAGAGTGAAGATTGAAGTCTTCGCTAGTGAAAGAGAGTGAAGATTGGAGTCTGCTAGAGAAAGAGAATGAATATTGGAGTCCTTGATCGTGCAAGAGAGTGAAGATTTGAAGTCTTTGAACGTGCAAGAGAGTGAAGATTGGAGTCTTTGATCGTGCAAGAGAGTGAAGATTGGAGTCTTTGATCGTGCAAGAGAGTGAAGATTCGAGTCTTTGATCGTGCAAAAGAGTGAAGTTTGTAGTCTTTGATCGTGCAAGAGAGTGAAGATTGGAGTCTTTGCTAGTGAAAGAGAGTGAAGATTGGAGTCTTTGATCGTGCAAAAGAGTGAAGTTTGTAGTCTTTGATCGTGCAAGAGAGTGATGATTGGAGTCTTTGATCGTGCAAAAGAGTGAAGTTTGTAGTCTTTTATCGTGCAAGAGAGTGAAGATTGGAGTCTTTGCTAGTGAAAGAGAGTGAAGTTTGGAGTCTTTGCTAGTGAAAGAGAGTGAAGATTGGAGTCTTTGGTCGTGCAAGAGAGTGAAGATTGGAGTCTTTGATCGTGCAAGAGAGTGAAGATTGGAGTCTTTGCTAGTGAAAGAGAGTGAAGATTGGAGTCTTTGCTAGTGAAAGAGAGTGAAGATTGGAGTCTTTGCTAGTGAAAAAGAATGAAGATTGGAGTCTTTGATCGTGCAAGAGAGTGAAGATTGGAGTCTTTGATCGTGCAAGAGAGTGAAGATTGGAGTCTTTGATCGTGCAAGAGAGTGAAGATTGGAGTCTTTGATCGTGCAAGAGAGTGAAGATTGGAGTCTTTGCTATTGAAAGAGAGTGAAAATGGAGTCTTTGCTAGTGAAGGACAGTGGAGATTGGAGTCTTTGATCGTGCAAGAGAGTGAAGATTGAAGTCTTCGCTAGTGAAAGAGAGTGAAGATTGGAGTCTGC
The DNA here is from genome assembly GCA_032433765.1 of Megaustenia siamemsis. NCBI lineage: Eukaryota > Metazoa > Mollusca > Gastropoda > Stylommatophora > Ariophantidae > Megaustenia > Megaustenia siamemsis. The sequence goes on from JAVIAB010000105.1 coordinate 3,871,581, forward strand.
TAGAGAAAGAGAGTGAATATTGGAGTCTTTGATCGTGCAAGAGAGTGAAGATTGGAGTCTTTGCTAGTGAAAGAGAGTGAAGATTGGAGTCTTTGATCGTGCAAGAGAGTGAAGATTGGAGTCTTTGATCGTGCAAGAGAGTGAAGATTGAAGTCTTCGCTAGTGAAAGAGAGGAAGATTGGAGTCTGCTAGAGAAAGAGAATGAATATCGGAGTCTTTGATCGTGCAAGAGAGTGAAGATTGGAGTCTTTGCTAGTGAAAGAGAGTGAAGATTGGAGTCTTTGATCGTGCAAGAGAGTGAAGATTGGAGTCTTTGATCGTGCAAGAGAGTGAAGATTGGAGTCTTTGCTAGTGAAAGAGAGTGAAGATTGGAGTCTTTGATCGTGCAAGAGAGTGTAGATTGGAGTCTTTGCTATTGAAAGAGAGTGAAGAATGGAGTCTTTGCTAGTGAAGGACCGTGGAGATTGGAGTCTTTGATCGTGCAAGAGAGTGAAGATTGGAGTCTTTGATCGTGCAAGAGAGTGAAGATTGGAGTCTTTATTAGTGAAAGAGAGTGAAGATTGGAGTCTTTATTAGTGAAAGAGAGTGAAGATTGGAGTCTTTATTAGTGAAAGAGAGTGAAGATTGGAGTCTTTATTAGTGAAAGAGAGTGAAGATTGGAGTCTTTATTAGTGAAAGAGAGTGAAGAGTGGAGTCTTTGATCGTGCAAGAGAGTGAAGATTGGAGTCTTTATTAGTGAAAGAGAGTGAAGATTGGAGTCTTTACTGGTGAAATAGAGTGAAGATTGGAGTCTTTGCTAGCGAAAGAGAGTGAAGATTGGAGTCTTTGCTAGTGAAAGAGAGTGAAGATTGGAGTCTTTGCTAGTGAAAGAGAGTGAAGATTGGAGTCTTTGCTAGTGAAAGAGAGTGAAGATTGGAGTCTTTGCTAGTGAAAGGGAATGAAGATTGGAGTCTTTGATCGTGCAAGAGAGTGAAGATTGGAGTCTTTGTTCGTGCAAGAGAGTGAATATTGGAGTCTTTGATCGTCCAAGAGAGTGATGATTGAGTCTTTGATCGTGCAAGAGAGTGAAGATTGGAGTTTTCTTTGCTAGTGAAAGAGAGTGAAGATTGGAGTCTTTGCTAGTGAAAGAGAGTGAAGATTGGAGTCTTTCCTAGTGAAAGAGAGTGAAGATTGGAGTCTTTGCTAGTGAAAGAGAGTGAAGATTAGAGTCTTTCCTAGTGAAAGAGAGTGAAGATTGGAGTCTTTGCTAGTGAAAGAGAGTGAAGATTGGAGTCTTTGCTAGTGAAAGTTGGAGTCTTTGATCGTGCAAGAGAGTGAAGATTGGAGTCTTTGATCGTGCAAGAGAGTGAAGATTGGAGTCTTTGCTAGTGAAAGAGAGTGAAGATTGGAGTCTTTGCTAGTGAAAAAGAGTGAAGATTGGAGTCTTTGATCGTGCAAGAGAGTGAAGATTGGAGTCTTTGCTAGTGAAAGAGAGTGAAGATTGGAGTCTTTGCTAGTGAAAGAGAATGAAGATTGGAGTCTTTGCTAGTGAAAGAGAATGAAGATTGGAGTCTTTGCTAGTGAAAGAGAGTGAAGATTGGAGTCTTTGCTAGTGAAAGAGAGTGAAGATTGGAGTCTTTGTTAGTGAAAGTGAGTGAAGATTGGAGTCTTTGATCGTGCAAGAGAGTGAAGATTGGAGTCTTTGCTATTGAAAGAGAGTGAAGAATGGAGTCTTTGCTAGTGAAGGACAGTGGAGATTGGAGTCTTTGCTAGTGAAAGAGAGTGAAGATTGGAGTCTTTGCTAGTGAAAGAGAGTGAAGATTGGAGTCTTTGCTAGTGAAAGAGAATGAAGATTGGAGTCTTTGATCGTGCAAGAGAGTGAAGATTGGAGTCTTTGTTCGTGCAAGAGAGTGAATATTGGAGTCTTTGATCGTCCAAGAGAGTGATGATTGAAGTCTTTGATCGTGCAAGAGAGTGAAGATTGGAGTTTTGCTAGTGAAAGAGAGTGAAGATTGGAGTCTTTGCTAGTGAAAGAGAGTGAAGATTGGAGTCTTTCCTAGTGAAAGAGAGTGAAGATTGGAGTCTTTGCTAGTGAAAGAGAGTGAAGATTGGAGTCTTTCCTAGTGAAAGAGAGTGAAGATTGGAGTCTTTGCTAGTGAAAGAGAGTGAATATTGGAGTCTTTGCTAATGAAAGAGAGTGAAGATTGGAGTCTTTGCTAGTGAAAGTTGGAGTCTTTGATCGTGCAAGAGAGTGAAGATTGGAGTCTTTGATCGTGCAAGAGAGTGAAGATTGGAGTCTTTGCTAGTGAAAGAGAGTGAAGATTGGAGTCTTTGCTAGTGAAAAAGAGTGAAGATTGGAGTCTTTGATCGTGCAAGAGAGTGAAGATTGGAGTCTTTGCTAGTGAAAGAGAGTGAAGATTGGAGTCTTTGCTAGTGAAAGAGAATGAAGATTGGAGTCTTTGCTAGTGAAAGAGAGTGAAGATTGGAGTCTTTGCTAGTGAAAGAGAGTGAAGATTGGAGTCTTTGTTAGTGAAAGAGAGTGAAGATTGGAGTCTTTGATCGTGCAAGAGAGTGAAGATTGGAGTCTTTGCTATTGAAAGAGAGTGAAGAATGGAGTCTTTGCTAGTGAAGAGAGTGAAGATTGGAGTCTTTGCTAGTGAAAGAGAGTGAAGATTGGAGTCTTTGCTAGTGAAAGAGAGTGAAGATTGGAGTCTTTGCTAGTGAAAGAGAATGAAGATTGGAGTCTTTGCTAGTGAAAGAGAGTGAAGATTGGAGTCTTTGTTAGTGAAAGTGAGTGAAGATTGGAGTCTTTGATCGTGCAAGAGAGTGAAGATTGGAGTCTTTGCTATTGAAAGAGAGTGAAGAATGGAGTCTTTGCTAGTGAAGGACAGTGGAGATTGGAGTCTTTGCTAGTGAAAGAGAGTGAAGCTTGGAGTCTTTGCTAGTGAAAGAGAGTGAAGATTGGAGTCTTTGCTAGTGAAAGAGAATGAAGATTGGAGTCTTTGATCGTGCAAGAGAGAGAAGATTGGAGTCTTTGATCGTGCAAAAGAGTGAAGTTTGGAGTCTTTGTTAGTGAAAGAGAGTGAAGTTTGGAGTCTTTGATCGTGCAAAAGAGTGAAGTTTGGAGTCTTTGATCGTGCAAGAGAGTGAAGATTGGAGTCCTTGTTAGTAAAAGAGAGTAAAGATTGGAGTCTTTGATCGTGAAGATTGGAGTCTTTGCTAGTGAAAGAGAGTGAAGATTGGAGTCTTTGATCGTGCAAGAGAGTGAAGTTTGAGTCTTTGATCGTGCAAAAGAGTTAAGTTTGTAGTCTTTGATCGTGCAAGAGAGTGAAGATTGGAGTCTTTGATCGTGCAAGAGAGTGAAGATTGAAGTCTTCGCTAGTGAAAGAGAGTGAAGATTGGAGTCTGCTAGAGAAAGAGAATGAATATTGGAGTCCTTGATCGTGCAAGAGAGTGAAGATTTGAAGTCTTTGAACGTGCAAGAGAGTGAAGATTGGAGTCTTTGATCGTGCAAGAGAGTGAAGATTGGAGTCTTTGATCGTGCAAGAGAGTGAAGATTCGAGTCTTTGATCGTGCAAAAGAGTGAAGTTTGTAGTCTTTGATCGTGCAAGAGAGTGAAGATTGGAGTCTTTGCTAGTGAAAGAGAGTGAAGATTGGAGTCTTTGATCGTGCAAAAGAGTGAAGTTTGTAGTCTTTGATCGTGCAAGAGAGTGATGATTGGAGTCTTTGATCGTGCAAAAGAGTGAAGTTTGTAGTCTTTTATCGTGCAAGAGAGTGAAGATTGGAGTCTTTGCTAGTGAAAGAGAGTGAAGTTTGGAGTCTTTGCTAGTGAAAGAGAGTGAAGATTGGAGTCTTTGGTCGTGCAAGAGAGTGAAGATTGGAGTCTTTGATCGTGCAAGAGAGTGAAGATTGGAGTCTTTGCTAGTGAAAGAGAGTGAAGATTGGAGTCTTTGCTAGTGAAAGAGAATGAAGATTGGAGTCTTTGCTAGTGAAAAGAATGAAGATTGGAGTCTTTGATCGTGCAAGAGAGTGAAGATTGGAGTCTTTGATCGTGCAAGAGAGTGAAGATTGGAGTCTTTGCTATTGAAAGAGAGTGAAAAATGGAGTCTTTGCTAGTGAAGGACAGTGGAGATTGGAGTCTTTCATCGTGCAAGAGAGTGAAGATTGAAGTCTTCGCTAGTGAAAGAGAGTGAAGATTGGAGTCTGCTAGAGAAAGAGAATGAATATTGGAGTCTTTGATCGTGCAAGAGAGTGAAGATTGGAGTCTTTGCTAGTGAAAGAGAGTGAAGATTGGAGTCTTTGATCGTGCAAGAGAGTGAAGATTGGAGTCTTTGATCGTGCAAGAGAGTGAAGATTGAAGTCTTCGCTAGTGAAAGAGAGGGAAGATTGGAGTCTGCTAGAGAAAGAGAATGAATATCGGAGTCTTTGATCGTGCAAGAGAGTGAAGATTGGAGTCTTTGCTAGTGAAAGAGAGTGAAGATTGGAGTCTTTGATCGTGCAAGAGAGTGAAGATTGGAGTCTTTGATCGTGCAAGAGAGTGAAGATTGGAGTCTTTGCTAGTGAAAGTGAGTGAAGATTGGAGTCTTTGATCGTGCAAGAGAGTGTAGATTGGAGTCTTTGCTATTGAAAGAGAGTGAAGAATGGAGTCTTTGCTAGTGAAGGACCGTGGAGATTGGAGTCTTTGATCGTGCAAGAGAGTGAAGATTGGAGTCTTTGATCGTGCAAGAGAGTGAAGATTGGAGTCTTTATTAGTGAAAGAGAGTGAAGATTGGAGTCTTTATTAGTGAAAGAGAGTGAAGATTGGATTCTTTATTAGTGAAAGAGAGTGAAGATTGGAGTCTTTATTAGTGAAAGAGAGTGAAGATTGGAGTCTTTATTAGTGAAAGAGAGTGAAGAGTGGAGTCTTTGATCGTGCAAGAGAGTGAAGATTGGAGTCTTTATTAGTGAAAGAGAGTGAAGATTGGAGTCTTTACTGTGAAATAGAGTGAAGATTGGAGTCTTTGCTAGCGAAAGAGAGTGAAGATTGGAGTCTTTGCTAGTGAAAGAGAGTGAAGATTGGAGTCTTTGCTAGTGAAAGAGAGTGAAGATTGGAGTCTTTGCTAGTGAAAGAGAGTGAAGATTGGAGTCTTTGCTAGTGAAAGGAATGAAGATTGGAGTCTTTGATCGTGCAAGAGAGTGAAGATTGGAGTCTTTGTTCGTGCAAGAGAGTTAATATTGGAGTCTTTGATCGTCCAAGAGAGTGATGATTGAAGTCTTTGATCGTGCAAGAGAGTGAAGATTGGAGTTTTTGCTAGTGAAAGAGAGTGAAGATTGGAGTCTTTGCTAGTGAAAGAGAATGAAGATTGGAGCCTTTCCTAGTGAAAGAGAGTGAAGATTGGAGTCTTTGCTAGTGAAAGAGAGTGAAGATTAGAGTCTTTCCTAGTGAAAGAGAGTGAAGATTGGAGTCTTTGCTAGTGAAAGAGAGTGAAGATTGGAGTCTTTGCTAATGAAAGAGAGTGAAGATTGGAGTCTTTGCTAGTGAAAGTTGGAGTCTTTGATCGTGCAAGAGAGTGAAGATTGGAGTCTTTGATCGTGCAAGAGAGTGAAGATTGGAGTCTTTGCTAGTGAAAGAGAGTGAAAATTGGAGTCTTTGCTAGTGAAAGAGTGAAGATTGGAGTCTTTGATCGTGCAAGAGAGTGAAGATTGGAGTCTTTGCTAGTGAAAGAGAGTGAAGATTGGAGTCTTTGCTAGTGAAAGAGAATGAAGATTGGAGTCTTTGCTAGTGAAAGAGAATGAAGATTGGAGTCTTTGCTAGTGAAAGAGAATGAAGATTGGAGTCTTTGCTAGTGAAAGAGAGTGAAGATTGGAGTCTTTGTTAGTGAAAGTGAGTGAAGATTGGAGTCTTTGATCGTGCAAGAGAGTGAAGATTGGAGTCTTTGCTATTGAAAGAGAGTGAAGAATGGAGTCTTTGCTAGTGAAGGACAGTGGAGATTGGAGTCTTTGCTAGTGAAAGAGAGTGAAGATTGGAGTCTTTGCTAGTGAAAGAGAGTGAAGATTGGAGTCTTTGCTAGTGAAAGGAATGAAGATTGGAGTCTTTGATCGTGCAAGAGAGTGAAGATTGGAGTCTTTGTTCGTGCAAGAGAGTTAATATTGGAGTCTTTGATCGTCCAAGAGAGTGATGATTGAAGTCTTTGATCGTGCAAGAGAGTGAAGATTGGAGTTTTTGCTAGTGAAAGAGAGTGAAGATTGGAGTCTTTGCTAGTGAAAGAGAATGAAGATTGGAGCCTTTCCTAGTGAAAGAGAGTGAAGATTGGAGTCTTTGCTAGTGAAAGAGAGTGAAGATTAGAGTCTTTCCTAGTGAAAGAGAGTGAAGATTGGAGTCTTTGCTAGTGAAAGAGAGTGAATATTGGAGTCTTTGCTAATGAAAGAGAGTGAAGATTGGAGTCTTTGCTAGTGAAAGTTGGAGTCTTTGATCGTGCAAGAGAGTGAAGATTGGAGTCTTTGATCGTGCAAGAGAGTGAAGATTGGAGTCTTTGCTAGTGAAAGAGAGTGAAAATTGGAGTCTTTGCTAGTGAAAAAGAGTGAAGATTGGAGTCTTTGATCGTGCAAGAGAGTGAAGATTGGAGTCTTTGCTAGTGAAAGAGAGTGAAGATTGGAGTCTTTGCTAGTGAAAGAGAATGAAGATTGGAGTCTTTGCTAGTGAAAGAGAATGAAGATTGGAGTCTTTGCTAGTGAAAGAGAATGAAGATTGGAGTCTTTGCTAGTGAAAGAGAGTGAAGATTGGAGTCTTTGTTAGTGAAAGTGAGTGAAGATTGGAGTCTTTGATCGTGCAAGAGAGTGAAGATTGGAGTCTTTGCTATTGAAAGAGAGTGAAGAATGGAGTCTTTGCTAGTGAAGGACAGTGGAGATTGGAGTCTTTGCTAGTGAAAGAGAGTGAAGCTTGGAGTCTTTGCTAGTGAAAGAGAGTGAAGATTGGAGTCTTTGCTAGTGAAAGAGAATGAAGATTGGAGTCTTTGATCGTGCAAGAGAGAGAAGATTGGAGTCTTTGATCGTGCAAAAGAGTGAAGTTTGGAGTCTTTGTTAGTGAAAGAGAGTGAAGTTTGGAGTCTTTGATCGTGCAAAAGAGTGAAGTTTGGAGTCTTTGATCGTGCAAGAGAGTGAAGATTGGAGTCCTTGTTAGTAAAAGAGAGTAAAGATTGGAGTCTTTGATCGTGCAAGAGAGTGAAGTTTGGAGTCTTTGATCGTGCAAGAGAGTGAAGATTGGAGTCTTTGCTAGTGAAGATTGGAGTCTTTGCTAGTGAAAGAGAGTGAAGATTGGAGTCTTTGATCGTGCAAGAGAGTGAAGTTTTGAGTCTTTGATCGTGCAAAAGAGTTAAGTTTGTAGTCTTTGATCGTGCAAGAGAGTGAAGATTGGAGTCTTTGATCGTGCAAGAGAGTGAAGATTGAAGTCTTCGCTAGTGAAAGAGAGTGAAGATTGGAGTCTGCTAGAGAAAGAGAATGAATATTGGAGTCTTTGATCGTGCAAGAGAGTGAAGATTTGAAGTCTTTGAACGTGCAAGAGTGTGAAGATTGGAGTCTTTGATCGTGCAAGAGAGTGAAGATTGGAGTCTTTGATCGTGCAAGAGAGTGATGATTGGAGTCTTTGATCGTGCAAAAGAGTGAAGTTTGTAGTCTTTGATCGTGCAAGAGAGTGAAGATTGGAGTCTTTGCTAGTGAAAGAGAGTGAAGATTGGAGTCTTTGATCGTGCAAAAGAGTGAAGTTTGTAGTCTTTGATCGTGCAAGAGAGTGATGATTGGAGTCTTTGATCGTGCAAAAGAGTGAAGTTTGTAGTCTTTTATCGTGCAAGAGAGTGAAGATTGGAGTCTTTGCTAGTGAAAGAGAGTGAAGTTTGGAGTCTTTGATCGTGCAAGAGAGTGAAGATTGGAGTCTTTGATCGTGCAAAAGAGTGAAGTTTGGAGTCTTTGATCGCGCAAAAGAGTGAAGTTTGGAGTCTTTGATCGTGCAAGAGAGTGAAGATTGGAGTCTTTGATCGTGCAAAAGAGTGAAGTTTGTAGTCTTTGATCGTGCAAGAGAGTGAAGATTGGAGTCTTTGCTAGTGAAAGAGAGTGAAGATTGGAGTCTTTGATCGTGCAAGAGAGTGAAGTTTGGAGTCTTTGATCGTGCAAAAGAGTGAAGTTTGTAGTCTTTGATCGTGCAAGAGAGTGAAGATTGGAGTCTTTGCTAGTGAAAGAGAGTGAAGATTGGAGTCTTTGATCGTGCAAGAGAGTGAAGATTGGAGTCTTTGCTAGTGAAAGAGAGTGAAGATTGGAGTCTTTGATCGTGCAAGAGAGTGAAGATTGGAGTCTTTGCTAGTGAAAGAGAGTGAAGATTGGAGTCTTTGATCGTGCAAGAGAGTGAAGATTGGAGTATTTGCTAGTGAAAGAGAGTGAAGATTGGAGTCTTTGCTAGTGAAAGAGAATGAAGATTGGAGTCTTTGCTAGTGAAAGAGAATGAAGATTGGAGTCTTTGATCGTGCAAGAGAGTGAAGATTGGAGTCTTTGATCGTGCAAGAGAGTGAAGATTGGAGTCTTTGATCGTGCAAGAGAGTGAAGATTGGATTCTTTGATCGTGCAAGAGAGTGAAGATTGGAGTCTTTGCTATTGAAAGAGAGTGAAGAATGGAGTCTTTGCTAGTGAAGGACAGTGGAGATTGGAGTCTTTCATCGTGCAAGAGAGTGAAGATTGAAGTCTTCGCTAGTGAAAGAGAGTGAAGATTGGAGTCTGCTAGAGAAAGAGAATGAATATTGGAGTCTTTGATCGTGCAAGAGAGTGAAGATTGGAGTCTTTGCTAGTGAAAGAGAGTGAAGATTGGAGTCTTTGATCGTGCAAGAGAGTGAAGATTGGAGTCTTTGATCGTGCAAGAGAGTGAAGATTGAAGTCTTCGCTAGTGAAAGAGAGTGAAGATTGGAATCTGCTAGAGAAAGAGAATGAATATTGGAGTCTTTGATCGTGCAAGAGAGTGAAGATTGGAGTCTTTGCTAGTGAAAGAGAGTGAAGATTGGAGTCTTTGATCGTGCAAGAGAGTGAAGATTGGAGTCTTTGCTAGTGAAAGAGAATGAAGATTGGAGTCTTTGCTAGTGAAAGAGAATGAAGATTGGAGTCTTTGATCGTGCAAGAGAGTGAAGATTGGAGTCTTTGATCGTGCAAGAGAGTGAAGATTGGAGTCTTTGCTAGTGAAAGAGAGTGAAGATTGGAGTCTTTGCTAGTGAAAGTGAGTGAAGATTGGAGTCTTTGATCGTGCAAGAGAGTGAAGATTGGAGTCTTTGCTATTGAAAGAGAGTGAAGAATGGAGTCTTTGCTAGTGAAGGACAGTGGAGATTGGAGTCTTTGATCGTGCAAGAGAGTGAAGATTGGAGTCTTTGATCGTGCAAGAGAGTGAAGATTGGAGTCTTTATTAGTGAAAGAGAGTGAAGATTGGAGTCTTTATTAGTGAAAGAGAGTGAAGATTGGATTCTTTATTAGTGAAAGAGAGTGAAGATTGGAGTCTTTATTAGTGAAAGAGAGTGAAGATTGGAGTCTTTATTAGTGAAAGAGAGTGAAGATTGGAGTCTTTGATCGTGAAAGAGAGTGAAGATTGGAGTCTTTATTAGTGAAAGAGAGTGAAGATTGGAGTCTTTACTGGTGAAATAGAGTGAAGATTGGAGTCTTTGCTAGCGAAAGAGAGTGAAGATTGGAGTCTTTGCTAGTGAAAGAGAGTGAAGATTGGAGTCTTTGCTAGTGAAAGAGTCTGGAGACTTTTTTATATGTTCGACGATTCTGATGCAAGATGAAAAGGGTGATCCAGCTTCGTCTTCGATGTTGAGGCAGGTGAGGTGGTTATTGAGTTATTGAGTTATTGAGTTATTTACGGGTCATCATCATTGAGATATGTGCGGGTCATCATCATTGAGTCATTGAGATATGTGCGGGTCATCATCATTGAGTAATTGAGATATTTGCGGGTCATCATCATTGAGTCATAGAGATATTTGAGGGTCATCATCATTGAGATATTTGCGGGTCATCATCATTGAGTCATAGAGATATTTGAGGGTCATCATCATTGAGATATTTGCGGGTCATCATCATTGAGTCATAGAGCTATTTGCGGGTCATCATCATTGAGTCATAGAGATATTTGAGGGTCATCATCATTGTACATCATTGATGTACAAAAGAGGTGAGATGCAGAATGGCTCAGGCAAAAGCAGATTTCCAAAAAAAATGAGGAAGATACTATCCACTCCATTTTTGACAATAGAAACAAGAAAAAAGAGTTCTTAAATGCTACGTAGAGCTAGTCTTAACATATGGATGTGAATCATGGACAATAGGAGAACAGACAAGAAAATCACTGGAGTCTGTAGAAATGTGGTTTTACAGAAGAATCTTGAGAGTACCATGGACAGCTAAGAAGAGTAATGAAAACGTTCTGAAAGAGGCCAAAGCAAAAAGAGAGCTAATTTCCAATATTAGGAAGAACAATCATCATATTTTGGCCATGTAATGAGAAGAGAACAACTGGAATATATTGTAACAACTGGGAAAATTGAGGAACGAAGAGATAGAGGGAAGCAAAGAGAAAAAATACAAGACAGCTTAAGAGAATGACTAGGCAGAAGGTCAACAACAGAAATGATAAATAACTACCTTTTTGCTTTGACCTCTTTCAGAACGTTTTCATTACTCTTCTTAGCTGTCCATGGTACTCTCAACATTCTTCACATCCACATGTAAAACCACATTTCTACAGACTCCAGTGATTTTCTTGTTTGTTGTCCTATTGTACATGAGTCACATCCATATGTTAAGACTGGCTCTACATAACATTTAAGAACTCTTTTTTCTTGATTCTATTGTCAAAAATGGATTGCATAGTATCTTCCTCATTTTTTGGAAATCTGCTTTTGCCTGAGCCATTCTGCATCTCTCCTCTTTTGTACATCTACTATCTCACCTCTGTTGTACATCTACCATCTCACCTCTGCTGTACATCTACCATCTCACCTCTGTTGTACATCTACCATCTCACCTCTGTTGTACATCTACCATCTCACCTCTGTTGTACATCTACCATCTCACCTCTGTTGTACATCCACCATCTCACCTCTGTTGTACATATACCATCTCACATCTGTTGCACATCCTCCAGCTCACCTCTGTTGTACATCTACCATCTCACCTCTGTTGTACATCTACCATCTTCATCTGTTGTACATCTATCATCTCACCTCTGTTGTACAACTACTATCTCAACTCTGTTGTACATCTACCATCTCACCTCTGTTGTACATCTACCATCTCACCTCTGTTGTAGATCTACTATCTCACCTCTGTTGTACATCTACCATCTCACCTCTGTTGCACATCTACCATCTCACATCTGTTGTACATGTACCATCTCACCTCTGTTATACATCTACTATCTCACCTCTGTTGTACATCTGCTATCTCACCTCTGTTGTACATCTGCTATCTCACCTCTGTTGTACATCTATCATCTCACCTCTGTTGTACAACTACAATCTCACCTCTGTTGTACATCAAACACCTCACCTCTGTTGTACATCTACCATATCACCTCTGTTGTACATCTACCATCTCACCTCTGTTGTACATATACCATCTCACTTCTGTTGTACATCTACTATCTCACCTCTGTTGTACATCTACCATATCACCTCTGTTGTACATCTACCATCTCACCTCTGTTGTACATCTACCATCTGAGCTCTGTTGTACATCTACCATCTCACCTCTGTTGTACATCTACCATCTGAGCTCTGTTGTACATCTACTATCTTAGCTCTGCTGTACATCTACCATCTCTCCTTTGTTGTACATCTATCATCTCACCTCGGTTGTACATCTACCATCTCACCTCTGTTGTACATCTACCATCTCACCTCTGTTGTACATCTACCATCTCACCTCTGTTGTACATCTACCATCTCACCTCTGTTGTACATCTACCATCTCACCTCTGTTGTACATCTACCATCTCACCTCTGTTGTACATCTACCATCTCACCTCTGTTGTAGATCTACCATCTCACCTATGTTGTACATCTACCATCTCACATCTGTTGTACATCTACCATCTCCCCTCTGTTGTACATCTACCATCTCCCCTCTGTTGTACATCTACCATCTCACCTCTGTTGTACATCTACCATCTCCCCTCTGTTGTACATCTACCATCTCACCTCTGTTGTACATCTACCATCTCACCTCTGTTGTACATCTACCATCTCACCTTTGTTGTACATCTACTATGTGAGTCTATCATTGTTCCCAGATATTTAAATTTAACTACTTCTTTCGGTAAACTGGTTGGTCTCGAGACAAAAAGGTTGTGAGTTCAAATCCCGGCTGCACCCGTTGCCATTTTTATTTCTGATTTCTCACAGCGGTAACCACCCCTGGTCTTAGCAGCGAGGCCAGGCTTGAAACGTCATTTACTCATGGACGGAAAAAAATATGAGTACCTTAGAAAGTCAGAGTTATCTGCCTATGGCGAGGGACCCCTTTACCTGCCAGGGAAAAACGGATAACACGACCAGATCAGGTCATAGTCTCTAGGGAGATCGTCAGAGGTGAAAGCTGGCGAACGCAAAAAAATATAATTTACTTGTTGAAATATTGTTCCACTTGTCTTTGTTGTACATTGTGGTGATGTATTTTTCAATAAAATATACCAAAATCCGTTACTTTGAAATCAGTTGTGCACTAAAATGTTACAAATTGGTGTCGTATTTTGGGAATCAAATTTATTTTCTACGAAACTAAAAATCCAGTCTGCGGGGAAAGACGTTGTGAAGGTCGGACGTAAAACAGCAGCCCCGTGACGACGTCTGACGTCCATAAATAAAACCAATTTGCCTTTACGGACGTACAGCATTCTCCTGGGGCTAGTCGGGGCATTCCAGCCGTCATAACTGGTAACAACAACACACCTTCTGAGGGGCTTGGCATCAAAGACTGGACTCCGACTCTCCCGTCTCTCGGCTGCTACGTTAATCAAAACGTAAACAACTTTCACTCTCAATTTCTCTCCAAACCTCGCCCTGTCCTCGTTCTGCCTTTTAGCTCTCTACGAGTTGCCGTGTCCCGGCTGCCGAAAACAGATTTGAATATTGTGTATGTAGACGTCACTGGAGTCTGTAGAAATGTGGTTATACAGAAGAATGTTCAGAATACCATGGGCAGCTAAGAAGAGTAATAAAAATGTTTATGAAAGAAGCTAAAGCAAAAAGAGAGCTGATTTCCAACATTAGGAAGAAACAATCATCATTTTTTGGCCATGTAATGAGAAGAGAACAGCTGGAATATATTGTAACAACTGGGAAAATTGAGGGACGAAGAGATAGAGGGAAGCAAAGAGAAAAGATACCAGACAGCTTAAGAGAATGACTAGGCAGAAGGTCAACAACAGAAATGATAAATAACTGTCGAGATCGAAAGTTGTGGAGAGACATGATTACCTACGCCAGCAGGCCCGGTACTTGATGATGATGATGATGATGAAATTTAATCCCGTTTCAAGTCGCTACGTGATCTGAATATTTTCTCAACTAAAAATATATGACGTTAATTTTTTTAAACAAAATTATTAGCGTTTCCGTCAATTTCAAAGTCAACATATCATTTTTTTTCTTGTTTCGCTAATTTTCACAGTTTATGTTTTTGCGATTTTCTAATTATTTATGCTCAATCTTATATTGCTTCCGGGTTGAACCAGATACAAACATAAACATGTGCAAACATGTACACCGACGTACACACTTAGAAACATGTACACAAACGTACACATATATAACTATATTATTGTCTTGCAACACTTCAATAAAATAAGATGAAGATTTTTTTTTCAAGATTCTCTCTCTCTAACACATTATCTCTCTCTCTCTCTCTCTCTCTCTCTCTCTCTCTCTCTCTCTCTCTCTCGTTTTCTCTGTTAAATTGTCATGTATCCATCACAAGAAGATGCTCAACTTGTCATCCTCTTGTATCTCTTGTCACCGCAACATTTTTGTGGCTGTGCTTTAATCTGCCATGTCCAACATTCTGGAGTTTGCTTTCCCGGAGCAGCCATCTTTGAGTCAACAATTGCCTGTCAATCACATCCGGTAGTGAGGTGACCCGGCCTGCCACAGGAGCGAGGAGATCATGCCACGGTGACACATCTTCTGCAGCAGTGATTCTTTGATGGAACCTGTATGGGCATCCAGTAGTTGCTACAAACATGTCCGTATGGGCCTCAAGTCATCATCATGAGCCATACCGGTTGGTATAAGCGAACATGCCTTTCCACAATCTTCTATCCATCATGCATCGTATCAGTTCTTTTCTTGACCGTTTGCCATGCCATGACACCAGGCCATGTAGGTCATTCCATGTATATTTTGTCACCTGTTGGAATTAAGCTTTTCATGACTTTAGTCTTTTCATGATTGATCTCAAGCCCAATTTTGCTGGCTATTGATGATAGTTCATTTGTGTTTTCCTGCATCGTTTTTATCTGACTGCTGATGAGAACTATGTCATCAGCAAAGTCGAGGTCCTCCAAATGGTCTCCTTGTATCCATTCGATGCCTTTATTACCAGTGCAGTATTTCTTCATTATGAAGTCCATAACAATTCCAAATAACAAGGGCGATAAAATACATCCTTGTTTAACCCCAGTTTCTATTGGGAAACATTCGCTCAGTCCTTCCTCTGTTCGAACTGCACATGTGTAACCATCATACATGTCTTTCATAATATTTATGATTTTTTATGGTAAGCCATATTGCTTCAGAATTTTCCACAAAGAATCTCTATGAATACTATCAAATGCTTTTTTGAAGTCGATGAAGTTAAGTACAAAAGGTTTTTGCTTTTCAATGTGTTCCTCCAATATAAGTCGTAGAGTGAAAATGTGGTCAAGGCAGCTTCTCCCTTTTCTAAACCCAGCCTGTTCTTCACGCATTACCGTATCTATTGAGTCCTTGATTCTATTTAGGATGATTTTGCAGAATAACTTTGAGGCAACTGACAAAAGTGTCACGCCTCTCCAGTTGTTACAATCTCTAAGATTGCCCTTTTTTGGGATCTTAACAATGATTCCTTTTTTCCATTTATGAGGCGTCTTCTCTGTTCTCCAAATGATGTTGAACATTTTTTGGAGATGTATTAAATTATGGCTATCAATTGCCTTGAGGATCTCAGCTGTTAACTTATCCTCTCCAGCAGCCTTGTTATTGGTCATAAGCTTTAAGGTGGTTTCTATTTCACTCAAGGTGAAGTCATCTAAATTTACATCTAATTCTGCTGCTGGTGTTTCAGCTTCAAAATCTATTAAACTGTGGGGTAGTGGACGGTTAAGAATTTCTTTGAAGTGTTCAGCCCAACGGGCTTTTATGTCTGCGCTTGTTGTTAGCATTAATCCAGATTTGTCTAGAATTGGTGTTCCACTGGATGTATAGGTGTTTGTCAGCATCTTTTGTACAGTATAAAGAGTTCTGCTGTCTCCTGTAATTGCAGCTGTCTCTGCTTTCTCTGCCAAGATGTCTATATAAGCTCTTGTATCGCTTCTTGCCGAACTTTTCACTTTGTTGTCTAATTCTTTGTATGTTGCTTTTGCCAGGACCTTTCCAAGATATGTCTTTACATTAGTCATGTCTCTCTTCGCTTCTCTTCTTTCTTTGATGTATTTCCATGTGGTGTCTGAGATCCAAGCTCGTTTTTCCATTTTCTTCAGTCCAGCACTTGCTTCTGCTGCTGTCATTAGTATTTTGCTCTGTGAGTCCCATATTTCATTGATATCTAAGTCTATTTCACCGAGTGCTGTATAACAATTACTTAGCTCTATGTTAAACTTGTCCTTTATGGCTTCATCTTTCAGTTTATGACTATCAATTTTATGTGTAATTGACCTCTTCTGTTGGTTTCTAAATTTTAATCTTATTTTCCCAATACACAGGTTGTGGTCACTATTAACATCAGCACCTCTGTATGCTCTTACATCTATTAATGATGATCTGAATTGTTGTTTAATACATAGGTGGTCAATTTGATTTGAGGTTCTATCATCAGGAGATATCCATGTTGTTTTGTGAATATTTTTGTGTGGAAATAATGTCCCACCTATAACTAAATTTTCTATTAGACATAATTCTATTAATCTTTCTCCATTCTGACTTGTAGTATCACAGCCTTCTCTCCCCATCACATGTTCCACTCCTGTGTTGTCTTTTCCCACTTTGGCGTTGAAATCTCCCATTACAATTAAAAGATCGTGTTTGGGTATTTTGTTTATAAGTTGTTGTAGTTGGTTACAAAAATCGTCCTTAACTTCATCATCAGCTTCGTTTGTAGGCGCATAACATTGAATAATTGAAAGTCTTCCATATTTTGTTTTGTAGCGTGTTCGTATCAGACGGCTATTTACCGGTTCCCATTCTAATAAACTACTTGCAGCTTTGTCTGCCATCATTATGCCTACTCCTTTGCGGTGGTTTCCATCTTCCCTTCCAGAAAAAAACCACTATTTTATTATCAATAGATCTCCTACCTGTTCCAAGCCAGCGCATTTCGCTTAATCCTAAAATATCTAGATTGTATTCCTACCACTTGTTTTTCTACCACTGTTGTATTCCTAGCACTGTTGTATTTCTGGCACTGTTGTATTCCTGGCACTGTTGTATTCCTGGCACTGTTGTATTCCTAGCACTGTTGTATTTCTACCACAGTTGTTTTTCTACCACTGCTGTTTTTCTACCACTGTTGTATTCATAGCACTGTTGTATTTCTGGCATTGTTGTATTCCTAGCACTGTTGTATTCCTGGCACTGTTGTATTCCTAGCACTGTTGTATTTCTGGCACTGTTGTATTCCTAGCACTGTTATATTCCTGGCACTGTTGTACAAACCTCAACAGTACATTATTATTAAAATGTTAAATTAAAAAAAAAAACATGAAACTTAACAATCCGACCTAGACCTTGTATGCACGCTCTCCGCGCTGGTGTTGTTGCAGCCATTTTGAAAGGGCGACAACTACCCATCCCCCCTTCCCGCTCATTTTTTTTTAAACTTTGAAAGGTCAAAGGTTAATAAATCTGCTGCCAAACACAGCACGTGTTTTACGTCCACGTTTACGAGTGAGTAGGCTACAGTTTACATTAAAACTGCCCGAGCTGCTACTCGAGGGCAAACACAAATATGAGAGCATCTCACGTTGGCCGGTCCTTTTTCAGAAGGGAGCGCCATGTGGGTTTTGTCACTGATGTTTTTCGGTATGAGCAACTGGGAGAATGCGTTCTACCTGGTACCTGATGTAGTGCTGTTAGAGTACTGCTGTACTAGTCAGTCAGGGGATTATGAGTACGAGATATCAGAAGGCAGCGCAGTTTTGAGGGCATTGAGAGCCAGTGATTGACATGAATGAAGGTAATCTAACTTCGAGGGCATTGAGAGTCAGTGGTTGACAAGAATGAAGGTAATCTAACTTCGAGGGCATTGAGAGTCAGTAATTGACAAGAATGAAGGTGGTCTAACTTCGAGGGCATTGAGAGTCAGTGATTGACAAGAATAAAGTTAATCTAACTTCGAGGGCATTGAGAGTCAGTGATTGACAAGAATGGAGGTAATCTAACTTCGAGGGCATTGAGAGTCAGTGATTGACAAGAATGAAGGTAGTCTAACTTCGAGGGCATTGAGAGTCAGTGATTGACAAGAATGAAGGTGGTCTAACTTCGAGGGCATTGAGAGTCAGTGATTGACAAGAATGGAGGTAATCTAACTTCGAGGGCATTGAGAGTCAGTGATTGACAAGAATGAAGGTAGTCTAACTTCGATGGCATTGAGATTCAGTGATTGACAAGAATGAAGGTAATCTAACTTCGAGGGCATTGAGAGTCAGTGATTGACAAGAATAAAGGTAATCTAACTTCGAGGGTATTGAGAGTCAGTGATTGACAAGAATAAAGGTAATCTAACTTCGAGGGTATTGAGAGTCAGTGATTGACAAGAATAAAGGTAATCTGACTTCGAGGGTATTGAGAGTCAGTGATTGACAAGAATAAAGGTAATCTAACTTCGAGGGTATTGAGAGTCAGTGATTGACAAGAATGAAGGTAATCTAACTTCGAGGGCATTGAGAGTCAGTGATTGACAAGAATAAAGGTAATCTAACTTCGAGGGCATTGAGAGTCAGTGATTGACGAGAATAAAGGTAATCTAACTTCGAGGGTATTGAGATTAAGTAATTGACAAGAATGAAGGTAATCTAACTTCGAGGGCATTGAGAATCAGTGATTGACATGAATGACGTGTTTCGACTACGAGGGCACCAAGAGTCAGTGAATGACAAGAATGAAAGCAGGATAGCTTTGAGGGCACCAAGCATCAGTGATTGACAAGATTGAAGGCAGGATATCTACGATGGCACCAAGAGTGAGTGATTGACAAGAATGAAGGCAGGATAGATTTGAGGTCACCGAGTCTGGGATTGACAAGAGTGAAGGCAGGATAGATTTGAGGGCAATGAGAGTCAGTGATTGACAAGAGTGAAGGCAGGATAGATTTGAGGTCACAGAGAGTCAGTGATTGACAAGAATGAAGGCAGGATAGATTTGAGGGCAATGAGAGTCAGGGATTGACAAGAGTGAAGGCAGGATAGATTTGAGGGCACTGAGAGTCAGTGATTGACAAGAGTGAAGGCAGAATAGATTTGAGGACATTGAGAGTCAGTGATTGACAAGAATAAAGGCAGGATAGCTTCGAGGGCACCAAGCGTCAGTGATTGACATGAATGAAAGCAGGATAGGTTTGAGGGCACTGAGAGTCAGTGATTGACAAGAATGAAGGCAGGATAGATTTGAGGGCACGGAGAGTCAGTGATTGACAAGAATGAAGGCAGGATAAATTTGAGGTCACAGAGAGTCAGTGATTGACAAGAATGAAGGCAGGATAGATTTGAGGGCACTGAGAGTCAGTGATTGACAAGAATGAAGGCAGGATAGATTTGAGGGCACTGAGAGTCAGTGATTGACAAGAATGAAGGCAGGATAGATTTGAGGTCACCGAGAGTCAGTGATTGACAAGAATGAAGGCAGGATAGATTTGAGGTTACAGAGAGTCAGTGATTGACAAGAATGAAGGCAGGATAGATTTGAGGGCACTGAGAGTCAGTGATTGACAAGAATAAAGGCAGAAAAGCTCCGAGGGCACCAAGCGTCAGTGGTTGACAAGAATGAAGGCAGGATAGATTTGAGGGCACTGAGAGTTAGTGATTGACAAGAAGGAAGGTAGGATAGATTGAGGTCACCGAGAGTCAGTGATTGACAAGAATGAAGGCAGGATAGATTTGAGGGCAATGAGAGTCAGTGATTGACAAGAATGAAGGCAGGATAGATTTGAGGGCACTGAGAGTCAGTGATTGACAAGAATGAATGCAGGATAGATTTGAGGAGACTGAGAGTCAGTGATTGACAAGAATGAAGGCAGGATAGATTTGAGGTCACAGAGAGTCAGTGATTGACAAGAATGAAGGCAGGATAGATTTGAGGGCACTGAGAGTCAGTGATTGACAAGAATGAAGGCAGGAAGATTTGAGGACACTGAGAGTCAGTGATTGACAAAGAATGAAGGCAGGATAGATTTGAGGTCACAGAGAGTCAGTGATTGACAAGAATGAAGGCAGGATAGATTTGAGGTCACAGAGAGTCAGTGATTGACAAGAATGAAGGCAGGATAGATTTGAGGGCACTGAGAGTCAGTGATTGACAAGAATGAAGGCAGGATAGATTTGAGGACACTGAGAGTCAGTGATTGACAAGAATGAAGGCAGGATAGATTTGAGGTCACAGAGATTCAGTGATTGACAAGAATGAAGGCAGGATAGATTTGAGGGCAATGAGAGTCAGTGATTGACAAGAATGAAGTCAGGATAGATTTGAGGACACTGAGAGTCAGTGATTGACAAGAAAAAGACAGGATAGATTTGAGGGCACTGAGAGTCAGTGATTGACAAGAATGAAGGCAGGATAGATTTGAGGGCACTGAGAGTCAGTGATTGACAAGAATGAAGGCAGGATAGATTTGAGGGCACTGAGAGTCAGTGATTGACAAGAATGAAGGCAGGATAGATTTGAGGGCACGGAGAGTCAGTGATTGACAAGAATGAAGGCAGGATAGATTTGAGGTCACAGAGAGTCAGTGATTGACAAGAATGAAGGCAGGATAGATTTGAGGGCACTGAGAGTCAGTGATTGACAAGAATGAAGGCTTGATAGATTTGAGGGCACTGAGAGTCAGTTATTGACAAGAATGAAGGCAGGATAGATTTGAGGGCACTGAGAGTCAGTGATTGACAAGAATGAAGGCAGGATAGATTTGAGGGCACTGAGAGTCAGTGATTGACAAGAATGAAGGCAGGATAGATTTGAGGTCACAGAGAGTCAGTGATTGACAAGAATGAAGGCAGGATAGATTTGAGGGCACGGAGAGTCAGTGATTGACAAGAATGAAGGCAGGATAGATTTGAGGGCACTGAGAGTCAGTGATTGACAAGAATGAAGGCAGGTTAGATTTGAGGGCACAGAGAGTCAGTGATTGACAAGAATGAAGGCAGGATAGATTTGAGGGCACTGAGAGTCAGTGATTGACAAGAATGAAGGCAGGATAGATTTGAGGGCACTGAGAGTCAGTGATTGACAAGAATGAAGGCAGGATAGATTTGAGGGCACTGAGAGTCAGTGATTGACAAGAATGAAGGCAGGATAGATTTGAGGGCACTGAGAGTCAGTGATTGACAAGAATGAAGGCAGGATAGATTTGAGGACACTGAGAGTCAGTGATTGACAAGGTGAAGGCAGGATAGATTTGAGGGCACTGAGAGTCAGTGATTGACAAGAGTGAAGGCAGGATAGATTTGAGGGCACTGAGAGTCAGTGATTGACAAGAATGAAGGCAGGATAGGTTTGAGGGGACTGAGAGTCAGTGATTGACAAGAATGAAGGCAGGATAGATTTGAGGGCACGGAGAGACTCCAAGATTAGAAAGACTATCTTTTCACGAACATTTTGATCAAAATAATAAAATATGTATGTATATATCATCATCATCAAGTACCAGGCCCTGCTGGTGTAGGTGATCATGTCTTTCCACAACTTTCGATCTCGGCAGCTATTTATCATTTCTGTTGTTGACCTTCTGCCAAGCCATTCTCTTAAGCTGTCTGGTATTTTCTCTCTTTACTTCCCTCTATCTCTTCGTCCCTCAATTTCCCCAGTTGTTACAATATATTCAAACTATTCTCTTCTCATTACATGGCCAAAAAATGATGATTGTTTCTTCCTAATATTGGAAATTAGCTCTCTTTTTTGCTTTGACCTTTTTTAGAACATTTTCATTACTCTTCTTAGCTGTCCATGGTATTCTCAACATTCTTCTGTAAAACCACATTTCTACAGACTCCAGTGATTTTCTTGTCTGTTGTCCTATTGTCCATGATTCACATCCATATGTTAAGACTGGCTCTACATAACATTTAAGAACTCTTTTTCTTGTTTCTATTGTCAAAAATGGATTGCATAGTATCTTTCTCATTTTTTGGAAAGCTGCTTTTGCCTGAGCCATTCTACATCTCACCTCCTTTGTACATCTTCCATCTGAGGTTAACAAAGTTCCCAAATATTTAAATTCATTTACCTGTTTTAATATTGTTCCACCTGTCTTCTTTATTTTGCACTGAGGTGATGTCTTTTTCTTTGTTGTTACCATGTGTGTATATATATATATATATATATATATATATATATATATATATATATATAAGCAATAATAACAGCAATAATAAAATATAACAAAGAGAACTCTACACCCATTGATATAGAAAGAGGAGTAAGACAAGGATGCATCCTATCACCAAACTTGTTCAATCTATACACTGAGCAAATCT
Source organism: Megaustenia siamemsis (assembly GCA_032433765.1). Lineage (NCBI taxonomy): Eukaryota > Metazoa > Mollusca > Gastropoda > Stylommatophora > Ariophantidae > Megaustenia > Megaustenia siamemsis. The sequence goes on from JAVIAB010000105.1 coordinate 3,893,503, forward strand.
TTAAAAACTTCTCAGAGATACCAGGTCTAAACATTAATGGAAAGATAATCAATAACCTACGATATGCTGATGATACTGTACTACTAGCAGAAAATCCTAAAGATCTACAACAATTACTTAATGAAATAAACATGACAAGCAAAAATGTGGACTAGATATGAATATCAAAAAGACTAAAACTATGATCATAAACAAGAAAATACTCAAAACATAGGAGTGGATATCAAAGTTGAAGGAATAGACCTGGAGACAGTTCAGAGAGTTGTAACTCACTAATTAACTAACAAACTGATAAATAAAATTTAAAAAACTAACTAACAAACAAACAATCAAGTTGGTTGGTTGGATGGTTGTTCGGTTGGTTGATTGGTTGGTTGGTTAGTTAATTAGTTAATTATTTAGTTAGTTAATTAGTTAGTTAGTTAGTTATTTAGTTAGTTAGTTTAGTTAGTTAGTTAATTAGTTAGTTAGTTAGTTAGTTAATTAGTTAGTTAGTTAGTTAGTTAGTTAATTAGTTAGTTAGTTAGTTAGTTAATTAATTAGTTAGTTAGTTAGTTAGATATTTAGTTAATTAGTTAATTAGTTAGTTAATTAGTTAGTTAGTTAATTAGTTAGTTAGTTAGTTAATTAGTTAGTTAATTAGTTAGTTAGTTAGTTAGTTAGTTAGTTAATTAGTTAGTTAATTAGTTAGTTAGTTAATTAGTTTGTTAATTAGTTTGTTAGTTAGTTAATTAGTTAGTTAGTTAGTTAGTTAATTGGTTAGTTAATTAGTTAGTTAGTTAGTTAGTTAGTTAGTTAGTTTAGTTAGTTAGTTAGTTAGTTAGTTAGTTAATTAGTTAGTTAGTTAGTTAGTTAGTTAGTTAGTTAGTTATTTAGTTAGTTAGTTAATTAGTTAGTTAGTTTTAGTTAGTTAGTTATTTAGTTAGTTAGTTAGTTTAGTTAGTTATTTTAGTTAGTTAATTAATTAGTTAGTTAGTTAGTTAGTTAGTAATTAGTTAGTTAGTTAGTTAGTTAGTTAGTTAGTTAGTTAGTTAGTTAGTTAGTTAGTTAATTAGTTAGTTAATTAGTTAGATAGTTAGTTAGTTATTTAGTTAGTTAGTTAATTAGTTAGTTAGTTAGTCAATTAGTTAGTTAATTAGCTAGATAGTTAGTTAGATAGTTAGTTATTTAGTTAGTTAGTTAATTAGTTAGTTAGTTAGTAAGTTAGTTAGTTAGTTAGTTAGTTAGTTAGTTAGTTAGTTAGTTAGTTAGTTAGTTAATTAGTTAGTTAGTTAGTTAGTTAGTTTGTTAGTTTTGTTAGTTAGTTAGTTAGTTAGTTAGGTAGTTAGTTAATTAGTTAGTTAGTTAGTTAGTTAATTAGTTAGTTAGTTAGTTAGTTAGTTATTTAGTTAGTTAGTTAATTAGTTATTTAGTTAGTTAATTAATGAGTTAATTAGTTAGTTAGTTAGTTAATTAGTTAATTAGTTAATTAGTTATTTAGTTATTTAGTTAGTTAGTTAGTTAATTAGTTAGTTATTTAATTAGTTAGTTAGTTAATTAATTAGTTAGTTAGTTTGTTAGTTAGTTAGTTGGTTAGTTAGTTAGTTGGTTGGTTAGTTAGTTAGTTAGTTAGTTAGTTAGTTTGTTAGTTAGTTAGTTAGTTAGTTAGTTAGTTAGTTAGTTAGTTAGTTAGTTAGTTAGTTAGATAGTTAGTTAGATAGTTACTTGATTTCATTGTTTTCTACAATAGGCGACACCTTGGGCAGGCCATCCTTGTGCGCAACAATATGGTGGCAGCTGAGGTTGATATGTCTGCGTGGAACAATGCAGAATTGCAGGTACATGCGGTTAGGGTGCAGACCCCAGTTCATTTCGTGATTGTTAATGTGTATGCCTGTAATGGGAAGGTGAACACACAACAATGGCAGAATCTCTTCGAGTTCGATGAAGAGGGCGTCATTTTCTGCGGAGACTTTAATGCTAGAGGAAACCAGTGGGGTAACGTCATAGCCAACAAGCAGGAGAAGACCTACAGAACGCACTGGTATCGGCCGATTTAGTGTGCTTGAATGATGGAAGGGCAACCAGTGGGGTAACGTCATAGCCAACAAGCAGGGAGAAGACCTAGAGAACGCACTGGTGTCGGCCGATTTAGTGTGCTTGAATGATGGAAGGGCAACAAGAATGGCCACTCGAACAGGGGACTCTAATAGTGTCATAGATCTGGCACTGGTGTGTTCCACCTTCGCACCGGTTTGCAGGTGGAATGCACTGGGATTCCACTGAAGTGATCACTATCCATGTGTCCTCCTAATTGAGAAAAGCAGAAATAGAAGTTTGAAAAGAAAGCTCCATATATGAGAGGCTACTTACTCTTCTGTTCCAGGGATTAGTCCTCGCACCAATCGAGTATGCCCTGACAATTCTTACTGTCAGTGAGATTCAAATTTACAGGCTGCAGAAAATACAGAATGAAGCCATGCACATTATCTTGGGGTGTACGAGGGACACTCCCTGTGTAGCAATGAGGTATCTTCTTGACTTTCCAACCATGGATGACAGAATCAAGATCTGGAGGGCACGAGCATGCCTGAAGATTAGTACAGATACAGAGCATCCATTGCACCACGTGCTCAACACAGAGAAAGGTGACAGGCTAAAAAGAGGCAAATCATGCGTGGGCCGAGCAGAAGATGTCATCAAACAGGTCTGTGGGCTTACCAATATCAGCGTTGATGAGGAGTGGATACCGGTGCCTACGTCATTCAAGGGGACTTTCTCGTGTATTGTCACACTCGACAGGAAAAGTAGGGAACAGAACCCGGTCGTAGTTAATGCTGAGGTCAACGGTCTCATCTGCGATAACACCGATGAGAAAGATGCAGTCCTCTATACAGACGGATCTGTAAGACGACACCAAAGAAGTGCATGGGCATTTACAGCACGCTCGGCAGGCAGAATAGTCTAAAAAGACAGTGGTGCATACGCCATGACCACGAGTAGCATGACAATGGAGGTGATGGCAGTGACCAAGGCATTCAAATGGTTAGAGTCATTGCAGAAGTCGAAAATACGTAAGGTTACCTTTGTGTATGTCCCTGGACATGCGGGAATACGGGGAAATGAAAGAGCGGACAGGTTGGCTAGCTGCGCTGTCGTTGTGGACGGGCAACCGATGGATCGGGCGGACATCATCAATGCCCTCCGAGATGTGGGAAGAGCACAGGACGTCGACAAACACAGATCAACGTCACTTCTCCCTATGATGGAAATGGGAGTTAAGATGGGCACAGCCAGAAACGAGAAACTTGGTGGCCGTGTAAGAAGACTTATCAACCAACATAGAACTGGAGTCGTCAGTCGCTGGACGGGACTTGCTGAGGAGGGGATCTGAGCACCTATGGATATGTTCGGAGTGCAATGATGATGACCTGCAAATAACTCAATAACTTAATAAAGCTACTAAACAAACTAACAAATAAACTAACAATCAATCTACTAAACAAACTAACAAATAAACTAACAATCAATCTACTAAACAAATTAACAAATAAACTAACAATCAATCTACTAAACAAACTAACAAATAAACTAACAATCAATCTACTAAACAAATTAACAAATAAACTAGCAATCAATCTACTAAACAAACTAACAAATAAACTAACAATCAAGCTACTAAACAAACTAACAAATAAACTAACAATCAATCTACTAAACAAACTAACAATAAACTAACAATCAATCTACTAAACAAACTAACAAATAAACTAACAATCAATCTACTAAACAAACTAACAAATAAACTAACAATCAATCTACTAAACAAACTAACAAATAAACGAACAATCAATCTACTAAACAAACTAACAAACTAAGACATGCCCGTGCGCTGTTGGAACTGAAGATGGAAGTAACGAGCTGTGGCGATGTACCCTATCAAGATGTTTGTAAGAGGCGACTAAGGAGTGTTGGTTAATGAGACTGGATATTCTGTACTGTAAGGAGGGTTGGTCCAGGCGGCTGGCTATTCTGTACTGTAAGGAGGGTTGGGCCAGGCGGCTGGCTATTCTGTACTGTAAGGAGGGTTGGGCCAGGCGGCTGGCTATTCTGTACTGTAAGGAGGGTTGGGCATGGGGCTGGCTATTCTGTACTGTAAGGAGGGTTGGGCATGGGACTGGCTATTCTGTACTGTAAGGAGGGTTGGGCATGGGACTGGCTATTCTGTACTGAATGGAGGGTTGGGCATGGGACTGGCTATTCTGTACTGAATGGAGGGTTGGGCATGGGGCTGGCTATTCTGTACTCAATGGAGGGTTGGGCATGGGGCTGGCTATTCTGTACTGAATGGAGGGTTGGTCATGGGACTGGCTATTCTGTACTGAATGGAGGGTTGGGCATGGGGCTGGCTATTCTGTACTGAATGGAGGCTTGGGCATGGGACTGGCTATTCTGTACTGTAAGGAGGGTTGGGCACGGGACTGGCTATTCTGTACTGAATGGAGGGTGGGCATGGGACTGGCTATTCTGTACTGTAAGGAGTGTTGGGCACGGGACTGGCTATTCTGTACTGAATGGAGGGTTGGGCATGGGACTGGCTATTCTGTACTGTAAGGAGTGTTGGGCACGGGACTGGCTATTCTGTACTGAATGGAGGGTTGGGCATGGGACTGGCTATTCTGCACTGAATGGAGGGTTGGGCATGGGACTGGCTATTCTGTACTGTAAGGAGGGTTGGACATGAGACTGGCTATTCTGTACTGTATGGAGGGTTGGGCACGGGACTGGCTATTCTGTACTGTAAGGAAGATTGGGCATGGGACTGGCTATTCTGTACTGAATGGAGGGTTGGGCATGGGACTGGCTATTCTGTACTGTAAGGAGGGTTGGACATGAGACTGGCTATTCTGTACTGAATGGAGGATTGGTCATGGGACTGGCTATTCTGTACTGTAAGGAGGGTTGGTCATGGGACTGGCTATTCTGTACTGTAAGGAGGGTTGGGCATGGACTGGCTATTCTGTACTAAATGGAGGGTTGGTCATGGGACTGGCTATTCTGTACTGTAAAGAGGGTTGGGCATGGGGCTGGCTATTCTCTACTGAATGGAGGATTGGTCATGGGACTGGCTATTCTGTACTGTAAGGAGGGTTGGACATGAGACTGGCTATTCTGTACTGTAAGGAGGGTTGGGCATGGGACTGGCTATTCTGTACTGAATGGAGGGTTGGGCATGGGACTGGCTATTCTGTACTGAATGGAGGGTTGGGCATGGGGCTGGCTATTCTGTACTGAATGGAGGGTTGGGCATGAGACTGTCTATTCTGTACTGTAAGGAGGGTTGGGCACGGGACTGGCTATTCTGTACTGTAAGGAGGGTTGGACATGAGACTGGCTATTCTGTACTGTAAGGAGGGTTGGGCATGGGACCGGCTATTCTGTACTGTAAGGAAGGTTGGGCATGGGACTGGCTATTCTGTACTGTAAGGAGGGTTGGGCATGGGACTGGCTATTCTGTACTGTAAGGAGGGTTGGGACTGGCTATTCTGTACTGTAAGGAGGGTTGGGCATGGGACTGGCTATTCTGTACTGTAAGGAGGGTTGGGCACGGGACTGGCTATTCTGTACTGTAAGGAGGGTTGGGGTTGGGACTGGCTATTCTGTACTGTAAGGAGGGTTGGGACTGGCTATTCTGTACTGTAAGGAGGGTTGGGGTTGGGACTGCTATTCTGTACAGTAAGGAGGGTTGGTGTTGGGACTGGCTATTGTGTACTGTAAGGAGGGTTGGGCACGGGACTGGCTATTCTGTACTGTAAGGAGGGTTGGGCATGGTACTGGCTATTATCTAGTGAAAAAATAAGCCTGAAAAACATCATAAACATGGACAAGTAAGCACAATCTTACATATATCTAGGCAGTATGTAGGCAAAGAGGAAGGAACAGAGAAGGTTACCAAAATATCAGAAGCAAGAGAGGCATTTGTTGCACCGGGAAACATGGAAATACACGGAATATAGTTTAAATACAAAAAATAAGAATGTTAAACTTGAATGTTAAGTCAATTTTATTATATGGCTGTGAAACATGGAGAACGACAAAAATGACAAGTTGAAGATACAGACCCTCATTAATGGATGTTGGCGCAGAATAAAAGGATGGAAATGGCAGGACAAAATAACTAACATAGAATTATGGAATGTACCAGTCAAATACCAGTGGATAAAGACATACAGTGAAGACGATAATAAAGTGTTTGTTGAAGACCTATGCTCCACAGGGAGCTGAAAGTGTTTGTTGAAGACCTATGCTCCACAGGGAGCTGAAAGTGTTTGTTGAAGACCTATGCTCCACAGGGAGCTGAAAGTGTTTGTTGAAGACCTATGCTCCACAGGGAGCTGAAAGTGTTTGTTGAAGACCTATGCTCCACAGGGAGCTGAAAGTGTTTGTTGAAGACCTATGCTCCACAGGGAGCTGAAAGTGTTTGTTGAAGACCTATGCTCCACAGGGAGCTGAAAGTGTTTGTTGAAGACCTATGCTCCACAGGGAGCTGAAAGTGTTTGTTGAAGACCTATGCTCCACAGGGAGCTGAAAGTGTTTGTTGAAGACCTATGCTCCACAGGGAGCTGAAAGTGTTTGTTGAAGACCTATGCTCCACAGGGAGCTGAAAGTGTTTGTTGAAGACCTATGCTCCACAGGGAGCTGAAAGTGTTTGTTGAAGACCTATGCTCCACAGGGAGCTGAAAGTGTTTGTTGAAGACCTATGCTCCACAGGGAGCTGAAAGTGTTTGTTGAAGACCTATGCTCCACAGGGAGCTGAAAGTGTTTGTTGAAGACCTATGCTCCACAGGGAGCTGAAAGTGTTTGTTGAAGACCTATGCTCCACAGGGAGCTGAAAGTGTTTGTTGAAGACCTATGCTCCACAGGGAGCTGAAAGTGTTTGTTGAAGACCTATGCTCCACAGGGAGCTGAAAGTGTTTGTTGAAGACCTATGCTCCACAGGGAGCTGAAAGTGTTTGTTGAAGACCTATGCTCCACAGGGAGCTGAAAGTGTTTGTTGAAGACCTATGCTCCACAGGGAGCTGAAAGTGTTTGTTGAAGACCTATGCTCCACAGGGAGCTGAAAGTGTTTGTTGAAGACCTATGCTCCACAGGGAGCTGAAAGTGTTTGTTGAAGACCTATGCTCCACAGGGAGCTGAAAGTGTTTGTTGAAGACCTATGCTCCACAGGGAGCTGAAAGTGTTTGTTGAAGACCTATGCTCCACAGGGAGCTGAAAGTGTTTGTTGAAGACCTATGCTCCACAGGGAGCTGAAAGTGTTTGTTCAAGACCTATGCTCCACAGGGAGCTGAAAGTGTTTGTTCAAGACCTATGCTCCACAGGGAGCTGAAAGTGTTTGTTGAAGACCTATGCTCCACAGGGAGCTGAAAGTGTTTGTTGAAGACCTATGCTCCACAGGGAGCTGAAAGTGTTTGTTGAAGACCTATGCTCCACAGGGAGCTGAAAGTGTTTGTTGAAGACCTATGCTCCACAGGGAGCTGAAAGTGTTGTTGAAGACCTATGCTCCACAGGAGCTGAAAGTGTTTGTTGAAGACCTATGCTCCACAGGGAGCTGAAAGTGTTTGTTGAAGACCTATGCTCCACAGGGAGCTGAAAGTGTTTGTTGAAGACCTATGCTCCACAGGGAGCTGAAAGTGTTTGTTGAAGACCTATGCTCCACAGGGAGCTGAAAGTGTTTGTTGAAGACCTATGCTCCACAGGGAGCTGAAAGTGTTTGTTGAAGACCTATGCTCCACAGGGAGCTGAAAGTGTTTGTTGAAGACCTATGCTCCACAGGGAGCTGAAAGTGTTTGTTGAAGACCTATGCTCCACAGGGAGCTGAAAGTGTTTGTTGAAGACCTATGCTCCACAGGGAGCTGAAAGTGTTTGTTGAAGACCTATGCTCCACAGGGAGCTGAAAGTGTTTGTTGAAGACCTATGCTCCACAGGGAGCTGAAAGTGTTTGTTGAAGACCTATGCTCCACAGGAGCTGAAAGTGTTTGTTGAAGACCTATGCTCCACAGGGAGCTGAAAGTGTTTGTTGAAGACCTATGCTCCACAGGGAGCTGAAAGTGTTTGTTGAAGACCTATGCTCCACAGGGAGCTGAAAGTGTTTGTTGAAGACCTATGCTCCACAGGGAGCTGAAAGTGTTTGTTGAAGACCTATGCTCCACAGGGAGCTGAAAGTGTTTGTTGAAGACCTATGCTCCACAGGGAGCTGAAAGTGTTTGTTGAAGACCTATGCTCCACAGGGAGCTGAAAGTGTTTGTTGAAGACCTATGCTCCACAGGGAGCTGAAAGTGTTTGTTGAAGACCTATGCTCCACAGGGAGCTGAAAGTGTTTGTTGAAGACCTATGCTCCACAGGGAGCTGAAAGTGTTTGTTGAAGACCTATGCTCCACAGGGAGCTGAAAGTGTTTGTTGAAGACCTATGCTCCACAGGGAGCTGAAAGTGTTTGTTGAAGACCTATGCTCCACAGGGAGCTGAAAGTGTTTGTTGAAGACCTATGCTCCACAGGGAGCTGAAAGTGTTTGTTGAAGACCTATGCTCCACAGGGAGCTGAAAGTGTTTGTTGAAGACCTATGCTCCACAGGGAGCTGAAAGTGTTTGTTGAAGACCTATGCTCCACAGGGAGCTGAAAGTGTTTGTTGAAGACCTATGCTCCACAGGGAGCTGAAAGTGTTTGTTGAAGACCTATGCTCCACAGGGAGCTGAAAGTGTTTGTTGAAGACCTATGCTCCACAGGGAGCTGAAAGTGTTTGTTGAAGACCTATGCTCCACAGGGAGCTGAAAGTGTTTGTTGAAGACCTATGCTCCACAGGGAGCTGAAAGTGTTTGTTGAAGACCTATGCTCCACAGGGAGCTGAAAGTGTTTGTTGAAGAACCTATGCTCCACAGGGAGCTGAAAGTGTTTGTTGAAGACCTATGCTCCACAGGGAGCTGAAAGTGTTTGTTGAAGACCTATGCTCCACAGGGAGCTGAAAGTGTTTGTTGAAGACCTATGCTCCACAGGGAGCTGAAAGTGTTTGTTGAAGACCTATGCTCCACAGGGAGCTGAAAGTGTTTGTTGAAGACCTATGCTCCACAGGGAGCTGAAAGTGTTTGTTGAAGACCTATGCTCCACAGGGAGCTGAAAGTGTTTGTTGAAGACCTATGCTCCACAGGGAGCTGAAAGTGTTTGTTGAAGACCTATGCTCCACAGACAGCTGAAAGTGTTTGTTGAAGACCTATGCTCCACAGGGAGCTGAAAGTGTTTGTTGAAGACCTATGCTCCACAGACAGCTGAAAGTGTTTGTTGAAGACCTATGCTCCACAGGGAGCTGAAAGTGTTTGTTGAAGACCTATGCTCCACAGCGAGCTGAAAGTGTTTGTTGAAGACCTATGCTCCACAGGGAGCTGAAAGTGTTTGTTGAAGACCTATGCTCCACAGGGAGCTGAAAGTGTTTGTTGAAGACCTATGCTCCACAGGGAGCTGAAAGTGTTTGTTGAAGACCTATGCTCCACAGGGAGCTGAAAGTGTTTGTTGAAGACCTATGCTCCACAGGGAGCTGAAAGTGTTTGTTGAAGACCTATGCTCCACAGGGAGCTGAAAGTGTTTGTTGAAGACCTATGCTCCACAGGGAGCTGAAAGTGTTTGTTGAAGACCTATGCTCCACAGGGAGCTGAAAGTGTTTGTTGAAGACCTATGCTCCACAGGGAGCTGAAAGTGTTTGTTGAAGACCTATGCTCCACAGGGAGCTGAAAGTGTTTGTTGAAGACCTATGCTCCACAGGGAGCTGAAAGTGTTTGTTGAAGACCTATGCTCCACAGGGAGCTGAAAGTGTTTGTTGAAGACCTATGCTCCACAGGGAGCTGAAAGTGTTTGTTGAAGACCTATGCTCCACAGGGAGCTGAAAGTGTTTGTTGAAGACCTATGCTCCACAGGGAGCTGAAAGTGTTTGTTGAAGACCTATGCTCCACAGGGAGCTGAAAGTGTTTGTTGAAGACCTATGCTCCACAGGGAGCTGAAAGTGTTTGTTGAAGACCTATGCTCCACAGGGAGCTGAAAGTGTTTGTTGAAGACCTATGCTCCACAGGGAGCTGAAAGTGTTTGTTGAAGACCTATGCTCCACAGGGAGCTGAAAGTGTTTGTTGAAGACCTATGCTCCACAGGGAGCTGAAAGTGTTTGTTGAAGACCTATGCTCCACAGGGAGCTGAAAGTGTTTGTTGAAGACTATGCTCCACAGGGAGCTGAAAGAGTTTGTTGAAGACCTATGCTCCACAGGGAGCTGAAAGTGTTTGTTGAAGACCTATGCTCCACAGGGAGCTGAAAGTGTTTGTTGAAGACCTATGCTCCACAGGGAGCTGAAAGTGTTTGTTGAAGACCTATGCTCCACAGGGAGCTGAAAGTGTTTGTTGAAGACCTATGCTCCACAGGAGCTGAAAGTGTTTGTTGAAGACCTATGCTCCACAGGGAGCTGAAAGTGTTTGTTGAAGACCTATGCTCCACAGGGAGCTGAAAGTGTTTGTTGAAGACCTATGCTCCACAGGGAGCTGAAAGTGTTTGTTGAAGACCTATGCTCCACAGGGAGCTGAAAGTGTTTGTTGAAGACCTATGCTCCACAGGGAGCTGAAAGTGTTTGTTGAAGACCTATGCTCCACAGGGAGCTGAAAGTGTTTGTTGAAGACCTATGCTCCACAGGGAGCTGAAAGTGTTGTTGAAGACCTATGCTCCACAGGGAGCTGAAAGTGTTTGTTGAAGACCTATGCTCCACAGGGAGCTGAAAGTGTTTGTTGAAGACCTATGCTCCACAGGGAGCTGAAAGTGTTTGTTGAAGACCTATGCTCCACAGGGAGCTGAAAGTGTTTGTTGAAGACCTATGCTCCACAGGGAGCTGAAAGTGTTTGTTGAAGACCTATGCTCCACAGGGAGCTGAAAGTGTTTGTTGAAGACCTATGCTCCACAGGGAGCTGAAAGTGTTTGCTGAAGACCTATGCTCCACAGGGAGCTGAAAGTGTTTGTGAAGACCTATGCCCCACAGGGAGCTGAAAGTGTTTGCTGAAGACCTATGCCCCACAGGGAGCTGAAAGTGTTTGCTGAAGACCTATGCCCCACAGGGAGCTGAAAGTGTTTGCTGAAGACCTATGCTCCACAGGGAGCTGAAAGTGTTTGCTGAAGACCTATGCTCCACAGGGAGCTGAAAGTGTTTGCTGAAGACCTATGCTCCACAGAGAGCTGAAAGTGTTTGCTGAAGACCTATGCTCCACAGGGAGCTGAAAGTGTTTGCTGAAGACCTATGCTCCACAGAGAGCTGAAAGTGTTTGCTGAAGACCTATGCTCCACAGGGAGCTGAAAGTGTTTGCTGAAGACCTATGCTCCACAGGGAGCTGAAAGTGTTTGCTGAAGACCTATGCTCCACAGGGAGCTGAAAGTGTTTGCTGAAGACCTATGCTCCACAGAGAGCTGAAAGTGTTTGCTGAAGACCTATGCTCCACAGAGAGCTGAAAGTGTTTGCTGAAGACCTATGCTCCACAGAGAGCTGAAAGTGTTTGCTGAAGACCTATGCTCCACAGAGAGCTGAAAGTGTTTGCTGAAGACCTATGCTCCACAGAGAGCTGAAAGTGTTTGCTGAAGACCTATGCTCCACAGAGAGCTGAAAGTGTTTGTTGAAGACCTATGCTCCACAGGGAGCTGAAAGTGTTTGTTGAAGACCTATGCTCCACAGAGAGCTGAAAGTGTTTGTTGAAGACCTATGCTCCACAGGGAGCTGAAAGTGTTTGTTGAAGACCTATAATCCACAGAGAGCTGAAAGTGTTTGTTGAAGACCTATGCTCCACAGGGAGCTGAAAGTGTTTGTTGAAGACCTATAATCCACAGAGAGCTGAAAGTGTTTGTTGAAGACCTATAATCCACAGAGAGCTGAAAGTGTTTGTTGAAGACCTATAATCCACAGAGAGCTGAAAGTGTTTGTTGAAGACCTATGCTCCACAGGGAGCTGAAAGTGTTTGTTGAAGACCTATAATCCACAGAGAGCTGAAAGTGTTTGTTGAAGACCTATAATCCACAGAGAGCTGAAAGTGTTTGTTGAAGACCTATAATCCACAGAGAGCTGAAAGTGTTTGTTGAAGACCTATAATCCACAGAGAGCTGAAAGTGTTTGTTGAAGACCTATGCTCCACAGGGAGCTGAAAGTGTTTGTTGAAGACCTATAATCCACAGAGAGCTGAAAGTGTTTGTTGAAGACCTATAATCCACAGAGAGCTGAAAGTGTTTGTTGAAGACCTATAATCCACAGAGAGCTGAAAGTGTTTGTTGAAGACCTATGCTCCACAGGGAGCTGAAAGTGTTTGTTGAAGACCTATGCTCCACAGGGAGCTGAAAGTGTTTGTTGAAGACCTATGCACCACAGGGAGCTGAAAGTGTTTGTTCAAGACCTATGCTCCACAGGGAGCTGAAAGTGTTTGTTCAAGACCTATGCTCCACAGGGAGCTGAAAGTGTTTGTTCAAGACCTATGCTCCACAGGGAGCTGAAAGTGTTTGTTCAAGACCTATGCTCCACAGGGAGCTGAAAGTGTTTGTTCAAGACCTATGCTCCACAGGGAGCTGAAAGTGTTTGTTCAAGACCTATGCTCCACAGGGAGCTGAAAGTGTTTGTTGAAGACCTATGCTCCACAGGGAGCTGAAAGTGTTTGTTGAAGACCTATGCACCACAGGGAGCTGAAAGTGTTTGTTCAAGACCTATGCTCCACAGGAAGCTGAAAGTGTTTGTTCAAGACCTATGCTCCACAGGGAGCTGAAAGTGTTTGTTGAAGACCTATGCTCCACAGGGAGCTGAAAGTGTTTGTTCAAGACCTATGCTCCACAGGGAGCTGAAAGTGTTTGTTGAAGACCTATGCTCCACAGGGAGCTGAAAGTGTTTGTTGAAGACCTATGCTCCACAGGGAGCTGAAAGTGTTTGTTCAAGACCTATGCTCCACAGGGAGCTGAAAGTGTTTGTTGAAGACCTATGCTCTACAGGGAGCTGAAAGTGTTTGTTGAAGACCTATGCTCTACAGGGAGCTGAAAGTGTTTGTTGAAGACCTATGCTCTACAGGGAGCTGAAAGTGTTTGTTGAAGACCTATGCTCTACAGGGAGCTGAAAGTGTTTGTTGAAGACCTATGCTCTACAGAGAGCTGAAGTGTTGTTGAAGACCTATGCTCTACAGAGAGCTGAAAGTGTTTGTTGAAGACCTATGCTCTACAGAGAGCTGAAAGTGTTTGTTGAAGACCTATGCTCTACAGAGAGCTGAAAGTGTTTGTTGAAGACCTATGCTCTACAGAGAGCTGAAAGTGTTGTTGAAGACCTATGCTCTACAGAGAGCTGAAAGTGTTTGTTGAAGACCTATGCTCTACAGAGAGCTGAAAGGTAGAAGAAGAACCCAAGAAACTAACAACATAAGCTCTGAGTCTGTGACAGTATTCAGTGTAAGCGCTGCCTCATGGTCTCATCTCTTTTTGGATGTAACTTTTTGTTGTATTACTCTTCACTGAATGTATTACTCCTCACTGAATGTATTACTCTTCACTGAATGTATTACTCTTCACTGAATGTATTACTCTTCACTGGATGTATTACTCTTCACTGAATGTATTACTCTTCACTGAATGTATTACTCTCACTGGATGTATTACTCTTCACTGAATGTATTACTCTTCACTGGATGTATTACTCTTCACTTGATGTATTACTCTTCACTTGATGTATTACTCTTCACTTCATGTATTACTCTTCACTTGATGTATTACTCTTCACTTGATGTATTACTCTTCACTGAATGTATTACTCTTCACTTGATGTATTACTCTTCACTTGATGTATTACTCTTCACTTGATGTATTACTCTGTACTTGATGTATTACTCTGTACTTGATGCATTACTCTGTACTTGATGCATTACTCTGTACTTGATGTATTACTCTTCACTTGATGTATTACTCTGTACTTGATGCATTACTCTGTACTTGATGCATTACTCTGTACTTGATGTATTACTCTGTACTTGATGTATTACTCTGTACTTGATGCATTACTCTTCACTTGATGTATTACTCTGTACTTGATGTATTACTCTGTACTTGATGCATTACTCTGTACTTGATGTATTACTCTTTACTTGATGCATTACTCTGTATTTGATGTATTACTCTTTACTTGACGTATTACTTTTCACAAGATGTATTACTCTTCACCCAACAGAAAGGTGACCTGCTATTGGTCGTCATTCCACAAAATAAACTTTGTAAATCCACATTGTTCATCGTTGGCTGAAGCCATCTTGTTCTGGTCCGTTTCGTTGCATTATCGTGAGCCGTGCTCCGTTCTTTGCTAGAACTTTCCAACTTCGTTTTTGCCGTGGTCTAGTAAGAATGTCTTCATACATCATCATCATCATCATCATCATCATCATCATCATCATCATCGTAATCATCATCAAGTATCATGCCTGCTGGTGTAGGTGATCATGTCTCTCCACAACTTTCGATCTCCACAGTTATTTATCATTTCTGTTGTTGACCTTCTGCCAAGCCATTCTCTTAAGCTGTCTGGTATCTTTTCTCTTTGCTTCCCTCTATCTCTTCATCCTCAATTTTTCCAGTTGTTACAATATATTCCAGCTGTTCTCTTCTCATTACGTGGCCAAAAAATGATAATTGTTTCTTCCTAATATTGGAAATTAGCTCTCTTTTGGCTTTAGCTTCTTTCATAAACATTTTCATTACTCTTCTTAGCTGCCATGGTATTCTGAACATTCTTCTGTATAACCACATTTCTACAGACTCCAGTGACGTCTACATACACAATATTCAAATCTGTTTTCGGCAGCCGGGACACGAGTCAGCAACTCGTAGAGAGCTGACAGGCAGAACGAGGACAGGGCGAGGTTTGGAGAGAAAATTGAGAGTGAAAGTTGTTTACGTTTTGATTAACCGTAGCAGCCGAGAATCGGGAGAGTCGGAGTCCAGTCTTTGATGCCAAGCCCCTCAGAAAGTGTGTTGTTGTTACCAGTTATGACGGCTGGAATGCCCCGACTAGCCCCAGGAGAATGCTTTACGTCCGTAAAGGCAAATTGGTTTTATTTATGGACGTCAGACGTCGTCACGGGGCTGCTGTTTTACGTCCGACCTTCACAACTTCTTTCCCAGCAGACCGGATTTTTGGTTTCGTAGAAAATAAATTTGATTCCCAAAATACTACACCAATTTGTAACATTTTAGTGTACAACTGATTTCAAAGTAACGGATTTTGGTATATTTTATTGAAAAATACATCACCGCAATGTACAACAAAGACAAGTGGAACAATATTTCAACAAGTAAATTATATTTTTTTTGCGTTCGCCAGCTTTCACCCCTGACAATGTCCCTAGAGACTATGACCTGATCTGGTCGTGTTATTCCGTTTTTCCCTGGCAGGTACAGGGTCCCTCGCTACCGCTGAGAGAAATCATAAATAAAAATCCCAACGGGTGCAGCCTGGATTTGAACTCACAACCTTTTTGTCTCCAGATCAGGGTCTTGTCACGACACCAACCAGTTCTCCCAAAGAAGTAGTTAAATTTAAATATCTGGGAACAATGATAGACTCACATAGTAGATGTACAACAGAGGCGAGATGGTAGATGTACAACAGAGGTGAGATGGTAGATGTACAACAGAGGTGAGATGCAGAATGACTCAGGAAAAAGTAGCTGTTCCCAAAAAAATGAGGAAGATACTATGCAATCCATTTTGACAATAGAAACAAGAAAAAGAGTTCTTAAATGTTATGTAGAGCCAGTCTTAACATATGGATGTGAATCATGGACAATATGACAACAAACAAGAAAATCACTGGAGTCTGTAGAAATGTGGTTTTTACAGAAGAATGTTGAGAATACCATGGACAACTAAGAAGAATAATGAAAACGTTCTGAAAGAGGTCAAAGCAAAAAGAGAGCTAATTTCCAATATTAGGAAGAAACAATCATCATTTTTTGGCCATGTAATGAGAAGAGAACAGCTGGAATATATTGTGACAACTGAGAAAATTGAGTGACGAAGAGATAGAGGGAAGCAAAGAGAAAAAATAACAGACAGCTTAAGAGAATGGTTTGGCAGAGGGTCACCAATAGAATAACTGTCGAGATTGAAAGTTGTGGAGAGACATGATCACCTACGCCAGTAGGCCCTGTACTTGATGATGATGTTGTATCTAACATTAGACAAAGTCAACGACACATTTTCTTACTGTCGTTATCTGGACGACTTCTGCGTCATTTTATAGACAAACATGTTTGTTGCTTCCTTCATCTTTTGCTTCAGCTGCTTGTCCTTAAAAGGGCGTTAAGTGGACGTAATTTGCGCTGCGTCGTGGTTTACAAAAGAATTGCAATATCTGCGCGCTTCTGTTGACTATTAAGTTATTGAGTTATTTGTGGGTCATCATCATTGAGTTATTTGTGGGTCATCATCATTGAGTTATTTGTGGGTCATCATCATTGAGTTATTTGTGGGTCATCCATCATCATTGAGTTATTTGCGGGTCATCATCATTGATTTATTTGTGGGTCATCATCATTGAGTTATTTGCGGGTCATCATCATTGAGTTATTTGTGGGTCATCATCATTGAGTTATTTGTGGTCATCATCATTGAGTTATTGAGTTATTGGCAGGTCATCATCATTGAGTTATTGAGTTATTGGCAGGTCATCATCATTGAGTTATTGAGTTATTGGCAGGTCATCATCATTGAGTTATTGAGTTATTGGCAGGTCATCATCATTGAGTTATTGAGTTATTAGCGGGCCATCGTCATTGAGTTATTTGTGGTCATCATCATTGAGTTATTTGTGGGCCATCATCATTGAATTATTTGTGGGCCATCATCATTGAGTTATTTGTGGGTCATCATCAATGAGTTATTTGTGGGTCATCGTCATTGAGTTATTTGTGGGTCATCATCATTGAGTTATTGAGTTATTGGCAGGTCATCATCATTGAGTTATTGAGTTATTGGCAGGTCATCATCATTGAGTTATTGAGTTATTAGCGGGCCATCGTCATTGAGTTATTTGTGGGCCATCATCATTGAGTTATTTGTGGGCCATCATCATTGAGTTATTTGTGGGTCATCATCATTGAGTTATTGAGTTATTCGCAGGTCATCATCATTGAGTTATTGAGTTATTAGTGGGCCATCGTCATTGAGTTATTTGTGGGTCATCATCATTGAGTTTTTGTGGGTCATCATCATTGAGTTATTTGTGGGCCATCATCATTGAGTTATTTGCAGATCATCATCAATGAATGTCCGGACAACTGTTTCAACGACACCTGTGAACAGTCAATCGGGAATCTGTACATGCAAGAGAACGTTCTATGGGTCAGACTGCACTCTCAAATCTCCGGACAACTGTTTAACGAAACCTGTGATTCCCACGTTCAGAAGAGTCTGCCGACTACAACAAGCCCAAGCATACGGGCACTTTAATGTGTTTCTGTGCTAGACATGGTTCATTTTTTGGTGTTTTTTGGTGAAGCCATGGCTCATATCTTGCTGTGTTTCTGTCCTAGCCATGGCTCATATCTTGGTGTGTGTCATGTTAGTCATGTTAATCATGTGTCATATCTTTATGTGTGTCTGTGTTTAGTCATATCTCATATCTTAGTGTGTACCAGTGTTAGTCATATGTCATATCTTTGTGTGTGCATGTCTGGGTTAGTGATATCTCATATCTTAGTGTGTACCAGTGTTAGTCATATGTCATATCTTTGTGTGTGCATGTCTGGGTTAGTGATATCTCATATCTTAGTGTGTAGTGTTAGTCATATGTCATATCTGTGTGTGTGCATGTCTGGGTTAGTGATATCTCATATCTATGTGTGCATGTTTATGTTAGTCATATCTCATATCTTTGTGTGTGCATGTCTGTGTTAGTCACATCTCACATCTTTGTGTGTGCATGTCTGTGTTAGTCACATCTCACATCTTTGTGTGTGCATGTCTGTGTTAGTCACATCTCACATCTTTGTGTGTGCATGTCTGTGTTAGTCACATCTCACATCTTTGTGTGTGCATGTCTGTGTTAGTCACATCTCACATCTTTGTGTGTGCATGTCTGTGTTAGTCACATCTCACATCTTTGTGTGTGCATGTCTGTGTTAGTCACATCTCACATCTTTGTGTGTGCATGTCTGTGTTAGTCACATCTCACATCTTTGTGTGTGCATGTCTGTGTTAGTCACATCTCACATCTTTGTGCGTGCGTGTCTGTGTTAGTCACATCTCACATCTATGTGTGTGCATGTCTGTGTTAGTCACATCTCACATCTTTGTGCGTGCGTGTCTGTGTTAGTCACATCTCACATCTATGTGTGTGCATGTCTGTGTTAGTCACATCTCACATCTTTGTGCGTGCGTGTCTGTGTTAGTCACATCTCACATCTATGTGTGTGCATGTCTGTGTTAGTCACATCTCACATCTTTGTGCGTGCGTGTCTGTGTTAGTCACATCTCACATCTATGTGTGTGCATGTCTGTGTTAGTCACATCTCATATCTTTGTGTGTGTCAGTGTTAGTCATGCCCCGTATCGCTGTGTACATGTCTGTGTTAGTCACCTCTAGTGACTCGGGCAGATGGTTCTCGTAAACCTGGGAGGGCCGACCATCTAAAGGCAGAATCCCCCCACAGAAAAGACAATCTGTTGCCTTGCAGAAAGATTGGGGACAATCAAAGGCCAGGGAAAGGAAACCCGAATAAAATGCTGGCTGAAATCGGATGCACTGGGCCACTGGCGCAGAACACAGTGCAACGTTTTAACGGGTGTTCAATCAGAGTGGATCTGGCTGACTCTACTTGTGATGTTCTGTCTGTGGGGGCGATCAACACACTTAGCCTGACAGCTGACTTCATGTGAGAGTCTGGAATCTTACTCTGATCGAGTCCTAATCACAGTGAGAAAGAGAGAGAGAGAGAGAGAGAGAGAGAGAGAGATATCATCGTCATTGATTTATTTGTGGGTCCTCATCATTGAGTTATTTGCGGGTCATCATAATTGATTTTTTGGAGATCATCATCATTGATTTATTTGCAGATCATCATCATTGAGTTATTTGCAGATCATCATCATTGAGTTTTTGTGGGTCATTATCATTGATTTATTTGCAGATCATCATCATTGAGTTATTTGTGGGTCATCATCATTGAGTTATTTGTGGGTCATCCTCATTGAGTTATTTGTAGGTCATCATCATTGAGTTATTTGTGGGTCATCAGCATTGAGTTATTTGTGGGTCATCATCATTGAGTTATTTGTGGATCATCATCATTGAGTAATGTGTGTGTCATCATAATTGATTTCTTTGCAGATCATCATCATTGCGTTATTTGTGGGTCATCATCATTGACTTATTTGTGGGTCATTATTATTGAGTTATTTGTGGGTCATCATCATTGATATATTTGCAGGACATCATCATTGAGTTATTTGCGGGTCATCGTCATTGAGTTATTTCCGGGTCATCATCATTGAGTTATTTGCAGGTCATCATCATTGAGTTATTTGCAGGGCGTCATCATTGAGCTATTTGTGGGTCATCATCATTGAGTTATTTGCGGGTCATCATCATTGAGCTATTTGTGGGTCATCATCATTGAGTTATTTGTGGGGGGGGGGGGGGTAAGAACAGTGACAATAAGAAAAAAGAAAAAAGGAAAGAAAGAAAGGGAAAAACAGAAATAAAGAAAGAGAAACAGAAAGAAAGGAAAATAATAAAGGATGAAGGAAAGAGGGGGAGAGATACAAAGAAAGGAGGAAAGGCAGGGGAAAAAGGAAGAAAACAAAGACAAATAAAGAACAGTTGAAAGAAAGACGAGACAGACAGAAAGAAAGAAAGACAGAAAAAAAGATAGAAAGAAAGAAAGAAAGATAGAAAGAAAGAAAGAAAGAAGAAAAAAAAGAAAGAAAAAGAAAGAAAAGAAAAGAAAGAAAGAAAGAAAGAAAGAAAGAAAGAAAAAAGAAAAAAAGATAGAAATAACTAAAGAAAGAAAGAAAAAAAAGATAGAAACAAAGAAAGAAAGAAAAATAGATAGATAGAAAGAAAGAAAGAAAGAAAGAAAGAAAGAAAGAAAGATAGAAAGAAAGAAAGAAAGAAAGAAAACCATGTATGGGGAGAATGGTGTACTGGTAATGTGGAGTCCATTGTAGACAGCTCTACGCCAGAATGTTTACCTTGAACATACAAAAAGTCAGGTATACATTTACAGCTCGGTGAAATGGTAAACAAGGCAATAATAATAATTTGAGTGATTATGTTCGGGGAGAATGTTCTAGATGAAGTTATTAACAAAGAATATCGAGATGGGTACAAGAATATAACCTTCTTCTTTTGAGCTCCCTGTGGAGCATAGGTCTTGAACAAACACTTTCAGCTCCCTGTGGAGGATAGGTCTTCAACAAACACTTTCAGATCCCTGTGGAGCATAGGTCTTGAACAAACACTTTCAGCTCCCTGTGGAGGATAGGTCTTCAACAAACACTTTCAGCTCCCTGTGGAGGATAGGTCTTGAACAAACACTTTCAGCTCCCTGTGGAGCATAGGTCTTCAACAAACACTTTCCAAGCCGTTCTGTTTCTTGCCATTCTTTTAAGATCATTCCATGTCTTCCTCGTCATCTTCATCTCTGCTTCCATCTGTCTTATCCAAGAATTCCTTTGTCTTCCTATTTATCTGTTTCCCTGGAGTAAAAGAGTTGGAGAAGATGCTGAAGACAAAATATCTGATGTGAATGTTAAGATAAGATGACAAAAATACAATTCAAGTGAAATAAAGAATCATAGTTTTGGAGGGTGGTGATTGACAGGGTAACGTGATATCATCAGGTATCATGCCTGCTGGCGTAGGCGATCATGTCTATCACACAACTTTCAATCCTGACAGTTATTTATCATTTCTGTTGTTGACCTTCTGCCAAGCCATTCTCTTAAGCTGTCTGGTATCTTTTCTCTTTGTTTTCCTCTATCTCTTCGTCCCTCAATTTTCCCAGTTGTTACAATATATTCCAGCTGTTCTCTTCTCATTACATGGCCAAAAAATGATGATTGTTTCTTCCTAATATTGGAAATTAGCTCTCTCTCTCTGTCTCTCTCTTTGCTTTGACCTCATTCATAATGTTTTCATTACTCTTCTTAGCTGTCCATGGTATTCTCAACATTCTTCTGTAAAACAACACAGCATTCAGTGATTTTCTTTGTCTGATGTCCTTTTGTCCGTGATTAACATCCATAAGGTAAGACTGGCTCTACGTAACATTTAAGAACTCTTTTCTTGTTTCTATTGTCAAAAATGTATTGTACAGTATCTAAATTATTTTTTTGTGTTTAAAGCAGCCTTTCAACATGTTGTAGTGAATTGAAGTTGTTTCATAGCCTGTGTCGGTCCAACATTTGATCTGCTTTTACTTCCGTCACGTAATCTTTTCTTTCCGGCACTGACAGTTGTTTGTGGTCTGCCATTGTTTACACCGCGATCAAAGAGCTGGTCCAGATGTTTCCGGGAGAAATCCAGCCTGGGAAACGATCAAATCAGCAAAATCAATCGCCACCTTTGGAATAACCCTGGACGGATTGGGGGAAAAAACAGCTCCGCCCACCGTTTCTGTGTATCCGAGCCGACTATGACGCAAGCAATATTGCCATCCACGGGACTCAATCAAATGGAATCACAATTATCGTTGCCGGGGGGAACACGAACCAGGTAGAACGTTACAATGGGCCTTACTGGCCAGGTCTTTGTTGTTTTGGGTAAATTCCCGGCCGTCGATTGTCCCAGGGTGGAGATTCCCGCAGGGACATTACTGTTGTGAGATACGCCGCAGCGCAGCCGTGGGGACTTCTGGGACAGGCCCGTTAGGATTATACGACCAGTCGGTGATGAAACTGTTTTACAACGTCATCGACAATAGATGTGGCTGAAGCTGAAATACGCGGGAACTGCTCCTGGCAGATTGGTCAGGGGGTGACAGAGAGACTGGCCCGTGTTACGTTCATGTCTCGGAGAAAGCAAATTCCCGGTGGAAGTATCTAGAATACAAGTCTTTATACTGTAATTAAAGGGTTAGCCTTGCTGGAACTTTTGTTAGCCTTGCTGGATCTTTCGTTAGCCTTGCTGGATCTTTCGTTAGCCTTGCTGGATCTTTCGTTAGCCTTGCTTTATCTTTCATTAGCCTTGTTGGATCTTTCGTTAGCCTTGCTTTATCTTTCGTTAGCCTGGTTGGATCTTTCGTTAGCCTTGCTTTATCATTCGTTAGCCTGGTTGGATCTTTCGTTAGCCTTGCTTTATCTTTCGTTAGTCTTGTTGGATCTTTCGTTAGCCTTGCTTTATCTTTCGTTAGCCTGGTTGGATCTTTCGTTAGCCTTGCTTTATCTTTCGTTAGTCTTGTTGGATCTTTCGTTAGCCTTGCTTTATCTTTCGTTAGCCTTGTTGGATCTTTCGTTAGCCTTGCTTTATCTTTCGTTAGCCTGGTTGGATCTTTCGTTAGCCTTGCTTTATCTTTCGTTAGTCTTGTTGGATCTTTCGTTAGCCTTGTTGGATCTTTCGTTAGCCTTGTTGGATCTTTCGTTAGCCTTGCTTTATCTTTCGTTAGCCTTACTGGATCTTTCGTTAGCCTTGTTGGATCTTTCGTTAGCCTTACTTTATCTTTCATTAGCCTTACTGGATCTTTCGTTAGCCTTGCTGGATCTTTCGTTAGCCTTGTTGGATCTTTTGTCAGTCTTTCTGGACCTTTCGTTAGCTTTACTGGACCTTTCGTTAGCTTTACTGGACCTTTCGTTAGCTTTACTGGACCTTTCGTTAACTTTACTGGATCTTTCGTTAGCCTTGCTGGATCTTTTGTCAGTCTTTCTGGACCTTTTGTTAGCTTTTCTGGACCTTTGGTTAGCTTTACTGGACCTTGCGTTAGCCTTGCTGGATCTTTTGTCAGTCTTTCTGGAACTTTCGTTACCTTTACTGGACCTTTCGTTAGCCTTGCTGGACCTTTTGTTAGCCTTGCTAGACCTTTCGTTAGCCTTGCTGGACCTTTCGTTAACCTTGCTAGACCTTTCGTTAGCCCTGCTGGACCTTTCGTTAGCCTTGCTGGATCTTTCGTTAGCCTTGCTAGACCTTTCTTTAGCCTTGCTGGATCTTTCGTTAGCCTTGCTAGACCTTTCGTTAGCCTTGCTGGATCTTTCGTTAGCCTTGCTAGACCTTTCGATAGCCTTGCTGGATCTTTCGTTAGCCTTGCTAGACCTTTTGTTAGCCTTGCTGGATCTTTCGTTAGCCTTGATAGACCTTTTGTTAGCCTTGCTGGATCTTTCGTTAGCCTTGCTAGACCTTTTGTTAGCCTTGCTGGATCTTTCGTTAGCCTTGCTGGATCTTTCGTTAGCCTTGCTAGACCTTTCGTTAGCCTTGCTGGAACTTTCGTTAGCCTTGCTAGACCTTTCGATAGCCTTGCTGGATCTTTCTTTAGCCTTGCTAGACCTTTTGTTAGCCTTGCTGGATCTTTCGTTAGCCTTGCTAGACCTTTTGTTAGCCTTGCTGGATCTTTCGTTAGCCTTGCTAGACCTTTTGTTAGCCTTGCTGGATCTTTCGTTAGCCTTGCTAGACCTTTTGTTAGCCTTGCTGGATCTTTCATTAGCCTTGCTGGATCTTTCGTTACCCTTGCTAGACCTTTCTTTAGCTTTGCTGGATCTTTCGTTAGCCTTGCTGGACCTTGCGTTAGCGTTCCTGGATCTTTCGTTAGCCTTGCTAGTCCTTTCGTTAGCCTTGCTAGACCTTTCGCTAGTCTTGCTGGACCTTTCGTTAGAATTTCTGGACCTTTTGTTAGCCTTGCATTTCTTTGTTCCTTCTCAGATTATCTTGTCAATAAATGTTGTTGCCGTTAACATCTTCTGCTGATTGTCTTCTGCTCAGCTTGTTCTGTCACCTCTTGAGGTGCCCAGGGAGATACAAAGTTGTGTCTCTTGCCAATCTGACAGCTTAATGCGTTAACAGTTTGTACTGCTGTCGAGTTTCTCTCATGTCGACACTCAAAAGTGCTCTGGCTCTGCCTCGTGTAGATGTTGTAATGTGAGATGTTGTAATGTGAGATGTTGTAATGTGAGATGTTGTAATGTGAGATGTTGTATTGTGAGATGTTGTAATGTGAGATGTTGTAATGTGAGATGTTGTAATGTGAGATGTTGTATTGTGAGACGTTGTAATGTGAGATGTTGTAATGTGAGATGTTGTATTGTGAGATGTTGTCATGTGAGATGTTGTAATGTGAGATGTTGTAATGTGAGATGTTGTAATGTTAGATGGTGTAATGTGAGATGGTGTAATGTGAGATGTTGTAATGTTAGATGATGTAGTGTGAGATGTTGTAATGTGAGATGATGTAATGTGAGATGGTGTAATGTAAAATGTTGTACTTGAGATGTTGTAATGTTAGATGTTGTAATGTGAGATGGTGTAATGTGAGATATTGTAATGTGAGATATTGTAATGTTATTGGTTATGGAAGGCCTCGGTATCACTTCAAACGAATTAAAATCCATAATTGCTCAACCGCCCGTGCCAGTGGAATTATCCGAATTACTAACTCATCTCCCAAACAAAGAAAGGTAACTGTAGTCCCCATCGTAGCAGTCTCAACACACGCCAAAAGACACAAGGCGAAACCGCGCAGAAAGTGAACACAGCCAACTGTTCCCTGTCATACGATATCATCATTCATCGTAAACAAGCGGGATATCGAAACAGGATCAAAACGGATGAGACACACAGCTCACGGTGTGCACAGAGCACTTAACTCGGTAGCTCCTGCAACAAGCCGGACTTGGAATATGAGGAAACTGCAAGAAGGAACACTTTTCAGACATAGGCTTCAATGGTTCCTGCCGCCTATCCACCATATACCATGGAAGTTCGCGTCCTCCCGAAAATGATGATCGTCGTAGCACTTGATGATGTTAGGCCATCGTTGATGACCCCAATTCCAGACATATAGACACACAGTGGTGGTAAGTTATCATTTCCAATCCAACAGAAGCCACCTGACCTGTAGTTAGTAAAACCACAGAGAGAATATGATTTTGTGACCTTCACTGATTCGCTCTTAGATGTGAATGTGTAGTTTACACAAGAGGAGAAGTTTTCAACTACAGTGATCCCATTTAAGACAATTCTGGGATAGCAAGGCAAGTCTCCTTTATAGTAGCAGAACTTGATGATGTTCTCTGCTCCCGTCTTGTAGCTGCTGCCACACGATTCTGATGTCTCATTAACTTGGACATCATTCAAGAACAATGTCAGATTAACATTCCATAGATCTGGCTCTGCTGATGAAGTGCTTGGTGCAACAGTTGTATCAATCATACAGGAGGCTCCTGGTCTGTGGTCATTAATATCACAGACGGCGTATGATGTTGTTATATTCAGTATTTCTTTTTCTGGGGTGTAAATATGTGGCACACACATGGAGAGTGGTTTGTGGTCACAGTAATCCCATAAAGGCAATTCTAGGGTAGCATGGCATAGCTGTTTCAGAACAGCACAATCCTATGATGTTTTCTGTGTTCGCTATAAAGCTGCTGCTGCTACACAACCCTGACCAATTATAGGTGTGGACATTATTCACTTGCAATGACAAAACTGCTTTGTTTACATCATAAACCTCTGGAAGCGAATCATTTATGGGACTAATAGTACAATTTATTCTTCCATCGGGGATATCTTCCTTGAGTCCCACCAAAAAAGAGGTCTTTGTTTAAAAAGCACATATGCTTTTGAGTTAAACACAAAATGAGCCCACTTCATAGATTCAAAATGATCCTTGCCAATGCCATCCGTTTGCACAGGTTAGGTCCTTAGCTACCAAGGTCACAAATGAAAGCCATCAAATTAAAGACTTTATCTACAGCGAAAGTTAACGAACTGTGAACAAACATTTATGTTCAAACCCTTGAACACATTTTCAAAAATCTGCCAACTCGCTGCTATAACAGATATCGTGGTGTTCAAAGTAAACATTGCTGTTGTAATGTGAGATGGTGTAATGTGAGATGTTGTAATGTGAGATGTTGTAATGTGAGATGGTGTAATGTAAGATGTTGTAATGTAAGATGTTGTAATGTGAGATGTTGTAATGTGAGATGTTGTAATGTGAGATGTTGTAATGTGAGATATTGTAATGTGAGATGGTGTAATGTGAGATGTTGTAATGTAAGATGGTGTAATGTGAGATATTGTAATGTGAGATGTTGTAATGTGAGATGTTGTAATGTAAGATGTTGTAATGTGAGATGTTGTAATGGGAGATGGTGTAATGTTAGATGTTGTAATGTTAGATGTTGTCATGTGAGATGTTGTCATGTGAGATGGTGTAATGTAAGATAGTGTAATGTAAAATGGTGTAATGTGAGATGGTGTAATGTAAGAACCCAGTAGGTATTCTCTTGGAGCACAAACTATTACGTCAATTCTTTCACTTATAATCTCAGTTCTGTGTTGACCAACTTTCTGTTCTCAAACATCTCTATAACAACAGCTATAACTATAAATATTACTACAGCTATAACTATAACTACAACTATAACTATAACTACAACTATAACTATAGTTACAACTATAACTACAGCTATAACTATAACTATAACTATAAATATAACTATAACTACAGCTATAACTATAACTATAACTATAACTATAACTATAATAGTAACTATAACTACAGCTATAATTATAACTATAACTATAACTATAACTACAACTACAACTATAACTACAGCTATAACTATAACTATAATTACAACTAAAACTACAACTACAACTATAACTATAACTAACAAAGATATACCGGTAAGACAATTTATTTTTATATTTATTTTTTTTCTTATTCTATTTCGAAACTATGTTAATGTTATGTATTACTTTACATACATATCTGTGTGTTTGTGTTGTATGTTTTGTTCCTGCTGAAGGCTCATTTAGCCGAAACGTTGTTCTAATTTGTGTTGTCCACTTATCAAGTAAAGCTTTAACCGTACCGTTTATTCTATTTTTGGTAATACTTGACCATGACCTTCCGAACTTGAAGTCTGGGTCAATGTAAAATGGTTCCATTTAATATCGACCGCATATCTTCAGTACCAGCACAGATCTCCTCCAACAGGCTTAGGACCAGACCAGGAAAGTATCGGATCTGTTAACCAGTGGTTTCTGGTTAACTTATCGCATGAGGTCAACATTAGCCTATATCAAACTTAACCCTTAGAGAACCAAAGTCCGAACAGCAACGGGAGATTCATCATCATCAAGTACCGGGCCTGATGGCGTAGGTGATCATGTCTCTACACAACTTTCGATCTCGACAGTTATTTATCATTTCTGTTGTTGACCTTCTGCCAAGCCATTCTCTTAAGTTGTCTGGTATTTTTTCTCTTTGCTTACCTCTATCTCTTCGTCCCTCAATTTTCCCAGTTGTTACAATATATTCCAGCTGTTCTCTTCTCATTACATGGTCACAAAATGATGATTGTTTCTTCCTAATATTGGAAATTAGCTCTCTTTTTGCTTTGACCTCTCTCAGAACGTTTTCATTACTCTTCTTAGCTGTCCATGGTATTCTCAACATTCTTCTGTAAAACCACATTTCTACAGACTCCTGTGATTTTCTTGTTTGTTGTCCTATTGACCATGATTCACATCCATATGTTAAGACTGGCTCTACATAACATTTAAGAACTCTTTTTGTTGTTTCTATTGTCAAAAATGGATTACACAGTATCTTCTTCATTTTTTTTAAAGCTGTTTTTGTCTGAGCCATTCTGCAACTCATCATCATCATTGAGTGCCGTCTCCGCAACGAAGGTTGGCTACCATGGAGCGCCATTCCACTCTGTTTCTTGCTTTGATGGTTCCGATTTTCATAGGCTGACCTGTCCATCTTTTGATGTTACTCCTCCATGTTAGTCTTGTTCTGCCTCTGCCTCTTTTACTTTGCATTTTCCTTTCCAATATTACTTTTATTAGGCCGCTGTGTCTTTTAACATGGCCCACAAATTTCATTTGTCTTGTTCTAATTGTGTTTAGTAGTTCTCTTTTTATTTTTAGTTGTTTTAAAACTTCATCGTTTGTTTTCTTTTCTTTCCATCCAATTCTACCTATTCTTCTATAAATCCACATTTCAAAGGCTTCTGTTCTGTTTTCTTGTCTAATGTCCATGTTTCTGCACTATACAGAAATATTGAGAAGATGTAACGTTTAGTCCTGGTGTTATTTATTTGATGTTAGTATGTTCTTCATGATATTAAAATTACTTTTTGTCGTACCTATTCTTTTGTTTATTTCAGTTGTACATTTTCCATCACTGGTTATAGTATGTCCAAGGTAGTTGTAGTTCTGAACTGTCTCCAGGTCTATTCCTTCAACTTTGATATTTAATTGTAGGTCTTGAGAGTTTTCTTTGTTTATGATCATAGTTTTAGTCTTTTTGATATTCATCTCTAGTCCATATTTGTTGCTTGTTATGTTTATTACATTAAGCAATTGTTGTAGGTATTTAAGATTTTCTGTTAGTAGAACAGTATTATCGGCATATCTTAGGTTATTGATTATCTTTCCATTAATGTTGAGGCCTGGTATCTCTGAGATGTTTTTAAAGATTTGCTTAGTGTATAGATTGAACAAGCTTGGTGATAGGATGCATCCCTGTCTTACTCCTCTTTTTATATCAATGGGTGTAGAGTTCTCTTTGTTATATTTTATTATTGCTGTTTGCTCCCAGTATAAATTACATATTAGTCGTATGTCTGTATATTATTATTATTATATCTTTTAGACAGTCTATAAGTTGCTTATGGTGTATTCTATCAAAACTTTGTTGTAGTCTATGAAGCAGGCATATATTGGTTTGTTTACTTCTGTGTACTTTTCAATTAATGTTCTCGTGCTGAATATGGCTTCGTTTGTTCCACTGTTTTTCCTGAATCCAAATTGCTGCTCATCTAATTCAGTATTGATTTTATTATGAATCATTCCTTGTATAACTTTTAGCAAAATTTTTGTTACCTGCCTCATTAGGCTTATTGTTCTGAAATCACTGCATTCAACTGCACCATTATTTTTAGGCAATGCAATGAAAGTTGATGTTTTAGTTCATTTAGTATGTATTCTGTATGGTATATGTCATTGCATATGCCTGTGATCACTTCAATGCCAAAATCTTCTAGTGCCTGTATCATCTCCATCTGTCTATAGTCAGGTCCTGCTACTCTTCCCTTTTTCATTGTTTTTGCATTGCATATATGTGTGATCACTGATCACCACTATTGTCCAACAAGGAAATAACTCTAGAGGCAAAACGGGCACTCTACAATATAATCTACATCCCAACGTTGTGCTACCAATGCCAGACCTGGACCCTAGATTTGCATCTATATATGAACAATAAGAAAAATAATCTCTACTGAGATTAAATGTGTTAGACGAATGACAGGAAACAGTCTGAGAGACAAGATCAGAAATGAAGAACTGAGAAAAAAGCTAGGAATAGTCCCCGCCATAGAATATATAAGGAAACAACAGATAAAATGGTCTGGCCAAGTGATAAGGCATAAAGATCAAAACAGAACACAACGAATCTTCAATAAACGTTGCGAGAACACCAGACCCAAGGGCCGACTACGAAAAAGATGGATTGACGGAATATTAGAAACATTATGAAACATAACAGTAGCAGAGGCGAACAGAAGAGCAAGAGACCGCAAATTATGTCTCCCCTCGACGCTGAAAGTCAAATGAGGAAGGAAAGAAGAAAAGAAGAAGACTAGTACACCAAACCGCAGCCCACCCCCCAGCAAGTAGACGCAGTCTACTGTGGTTGTTACGTAGACAGAACGTAAACGACAATCCACGCACTGGCGCTTTCCTACACACTCGGTCATTTATCACAACTCGACGAGCCTTCGGGTGGTCTTCTCCCCACTGCCAACATCAAACTGGCCGGATACTTCAACGATGCCCTCCTTTGTCAGGAGGGTGCTGGGGTATGTCCCACTATGAGAGCTCTCTTGGGGCAAGCCGCTTTCCATTTTCACGACCGTCTTAATTAGATGGGGCACCTAAAGGTGGTTCCTGGTTAGTTGAAGTGGTTCCTGTATTTTGGCATGACGTCATTGTCACGTGTGTCTTTCTTGGATATTTCGAAACAATAACTCTATCTATCTATCTATCTATCTATCTATCTATCTATCTATCTATCTATCTATCTATCTATCTATCTATCTATCTATCTATCTATCTATCTATCTATCTATCTATCTATCTATCTATCTATCTATCTATCTACCTATCTACCTATCTACCTATCTATCTATCTATCTATCTATCTATCTATCTATCTATCTATCTATCTATCTATCTATCTATCTATCTATCTATCTATCTATCTATCTATCTATCTTCCGTTCGCCTGAAGTATTGTCTATATCTGCAATGTCGTTTCCTGTATAAATGTTACTGTCTTTTGTAATTCTTGCAGTGGCCCATATAATTTTGTCTGTAGCGTTGTATCTATGGACCAATGGATTTTCCTCAGTCTACTATATTCAGTGCAGTCTTGAAGTATGTGTTCAGCAGTCTGGGGCGCCTGCCCACATATACAAGTAGTTGAGGTGCCGATCTTGAATTTTGTATACATGTGACTATGGAGACGATTGTGTCCTGTTCTGAGGCGTATAATGATAACTTGTTCATATCTATTCATATTATGAAAGGCATCCTGATTTGGGCTTGTGGTCCTCTGATTGATTTGATTATCTGTTTCTTATGATGGTATGTAACCGATGTATCTAGTTGTGTGCCTACTGAAAGGCATCCTGATTTGGGGCTTGTGGTCCTCTGATTTGATTATCTGTTTCTTATGATGGTATGTAACCGATGTATCTAGTTGTGTGCCTACTGAAAGGCATCCTGATTTGGGGATCTATCACAATCTTCTTTATATTTTTCTTCCTCTTATTTTTTCATCCCCCTCAATGGTCCTAAATTGTGTGGTCCTTACAGTGTGTAGGGGTAGGGTTCGATCCCAACCGACGGCTTCCGGGTTCACCCAGCCTTTAATGGGTACCGGATTTTTTCTTGGGAAAGTGAAGCGGCACGGGCGTAATACCGACCACATTACCCCAAAAATCATGTGCCGAGGGTCTGTAAAATGTAGCAGATTATAGAACTATTAGCAGCTGTCAACATTCTATATAGATTATAGAGCAGCAGATTATAGAACTATTAGCAGCTGTCAACATTCTATATAGATTATAGAGCAGCAGATTATAGAACTATTAGCAGCTGTCAACATTCTATATAGATTATAGAGCAGCAGATTATAGAACTATTAGCAGCTGTCAACATTCTATATAGATTATAGAGCAGCAGATTATAGAACTATTAGCAGCTGTCAACATTCTATATAGATTATAGAGCAGCAGATTATAGAACTATTAGCAGCTGTCAACATTCTATATAGATTATAGAGCAGCAGATTATAGAACTATTAGCAGCTGTCAACATTCTATATAGATTATAGAGCAGCAGATTATAGAACTATTAGCAGCTGTCAACATTCTATATAGATTATAGAGCAGCAGATTATAGAACTATTAGCAGCTGTCAACATTCTATATAGATTATAGAGCAGCAGATTATAGAACTATTAGCAGCTGTCAACATTCTATATAGATTATAGAGCAGCAGATTATAGAACTATTAGCAGCTGTCAACATTCTATATAGATTATAGAGCAGCAGATTATAGAACTATTAGCAGCTGTCAACATTCTATATAGATTATAGAGCTGCAGTTTATAGAACTATAGATTATAGAGCAGCAGATTATAGAACTATAGATTATAGAACTATACATTATAGAACTATAGATTATAGAACTTTAGATTATAGAACTATAGATTATAGAACTATAGATTATAGAACTATAAATTATTGTTGCAATTATTTGTCAACATGTCCTACTGTCAGTGCCAAAACTGTTTCACTCTCATCGCCTACATGTTCCACTCACAACGCCTACATGTTCCACTCACAACGCCTACATGTTTCATTCTCAACGCCTACATGTTCCACTCACAACGCCTACATGTTCTACTCCCAGTGCCTACATGTTTCACTCACACGCCTACATGTTTCACTCACAACGCATACATGTTTCACTCACAACGCCTACATGTTTCACTCACAACGCCTACATGTTTCACTCACAACGCCTACATGTTCCGCACTCAGTGCCTACATGTTCCTCTCTCGCTGCCTACATGTTCTATTCTTAGTGCCTACGTGTTATTCCCTCAATGCCTACGTGTTCACCTCTCATTGCCTACATATTCTATTCTCAGTGCCTACATGTTATTCCCTCAGTGCCTACGTGTTCACCTGTCATTGCCTACATGTTCTATTCTCAGTGCCTGCATGTTATTCCCTCAGCGCCTACGTGTTCACCTCTCATTGCCTACATGTTCTATTCTCAGTGCCTACATGTTATTCCCTCAGTGCCTACGTGTTCACCTTTCATTGCCTACATGTTATTCCCTCAGTGCCTACGTGTTCACCTCTCATTGCCTACATGTTATTCCCTCAGTGCCTACGTGTTCACCTCTCATTGCCTACATGTTATTCCCTCAGTGCCTACGTGTTCACCTCTCATTGCCTACATGTTATTCCCTCAGCGCCTACGTGTTCACCTCTCATTGCCTACATGTTCTATTCTCAGTGCCTACATGTTATTCCCTCAGTGCCTACGTGTTCACCTTTCATTGCCTACATATTATTCCCTCAGTGCCTACGTGTTCACCTCTCATTGCCTACATGTTATTCCCTCAGTGCCTACGTGTTCACCTCTCATTGCCACTCTCAGTGCCTACATGTTCTCATCTCATTGCCTACATGTTACACACTTAGTTCCTAAATGGCCTACTCTCAATGCATACATATGCGCTCAGCGCCTACATGTTGTATTCTCAGTGCCTACATGTTCTACACTCAATGCCTACATGTTCTACCCTCAGCGCCTACACCTTCTACTCTGTTTTCATACAATCCTCCCCAATCTTCGCTGCTGTTCTAATTCAGACCCAAAAAAACCGTATCTATTTTCACCTTTTCCCCAACAGTTGAGACACAGCACTCCGCTCACGTGCATTTTGCCTGTGCATATTTTTACAGGCAATGTCTTTGCCATTCTTGGATCCAGGTTGGCTCGAACATCCAGGCAGGATAGAGGTCGTTGTTAAGACATTAGTGCTCGCATGTTAATTACACGTCAGACACGAACGTATACAAAATATACGTAACTATGTGCGCTCTCATAATTTTGTTTGGCACTCGCTACGGCCTCCATCTTCGGGTGTAAGTTGGTCTGACATTCCAGAGCGAGGCTGGATCAACGGGGCAGGAGTTCTCGATGAAATACCTGATGGGTTTTGATAGTGGCTCAGGGGACGGTCAGAACACAGGGGTGGAGCGGGGTGGGGTCGCGACCAGGGAGGCTGGTGTTGTGATAGAGTGTTTAGCTTAGAGGGTGCAGTGATAAGGAGAGCATTTGTGTACTTTTTTAAAAATTTTATTTGTAGGTTGCGTGGAATTATTTCGGGGGGGGGGGGGGGGGATACCACACATGATATCAGTGGCATAGCTAAAGAGAGAGAGAGGGGGGGAGGAGGATACGACACATGATAACAGTGGCGTAGCTAAAGAGGAGGAATGCCTCAAATGAAAACAGTGGCGTAGCTAAAGAGGCGGGGAGGGGGGGGGGGTGGATACCACATATGATGACAGTGGCGTAGCTAAAGTGGGGGGGGGGGGAGGATACGACACATGATAACAGTGGCGTAGCAAAAGAGGAGGAATGCCACAAATGATAACAGTGGCGTAGCTAAAGAGGCGGGGGGGGGATACCACATATGATGACAGTGGCGTAGCTAAAGACGGGGGGGGGGGGGGAAAGATATCACATATGATAACATAGCGTAGATAAAGAGGGGGGATACTACACATGATAACAGTAAAAAGTAAAGTACCCCCGTCACGCCAAGTGGCGTACAGGGAAATATGGTGTTAGTGACCCTATATTTTACAGACCTTCAGCACATGATTTTTGACATAATATTTTTTAGGGTAATGTGGTCGGTATTACGCCCGTGCTGCTTTACTTTCCCAGAAAAAAATCCGGTACCCATTTAAGGCTGGGTGAACCCGGAGCCGTCGGTTGGGATCGAACCCTACCCCGTATCCGTGGTAGTCCAGTTCACTAACCACTGAGCTATCGCGGCTCCCACATGATAACAGTGGCGTAGCTAAAGATGGGGGTGGGGGCGGGGTAAAGGGAGGAATTCTGTCCCGAGGTAAAGCATCTGGGGGCGCCAATTTAACAATTGTTTCCCTACCTCTTTCAGTACGGGAAGTAATCAGTTCAGTAGTAGAGGTCTCAGAGAGCAAGTATCTCATGGTTGTAAACATCAATAGTTTATATCTATCTAGCATTGAATGTCTGATATAAGGATATCAAAAGCTAAGGGAGCATTTGTTGCACAAGGAGTGCATGGGCATCTACAGCACGCTCGGCAGGCAGAATAGTCAAGGAAGACAGTGGTGCAAACGTTATGACCACGAGTAGCATGACAATGGAGGTGATGGCAGTGACCAAGGCATTCAACTGGTTAGAGTCACAAGACTACACCCACGCATGTATACTGAGTGATTCGATGAGCATGATAAGAAAAGTGAAAGCGGGATCTGTACGCATGCAATGGGTAGAGTTTTTGCAAAAATACGGAAGGTCAACTTTGTCTACGTCCCAGGACATGCGGGAATACGGGGAAATGAAAGAGCGGGCAGGTTGGCTAGCTGCGCTATTGTTGAGGACGGTCAACCAATGGATCGGGCGGACATCATCAATGCCCTCCGAGATGTGGGAAGAGCACATGACTTCGACAAACATGAGTCCACGTCACTCATTCGGATGAAACAGATGGGGTTTTGATGGGCACAGCCAGAAACAAGAAACTTAGTGGCCGTGTAAGAAGACTTATCAACCAACACAGAACTGGAGTCGTCAGTCGCTGGACACTGCGAGACTTGCCGAAGAGGGGATCTGAGCACCTATGGACATGTTCGGAGTGCAATGATGATGACCTGCTAATAACTCAAAATCATATGGAAATTAGGTTAAATACAAAAAGTAATATTTTCAACTCCAATGGTAAGTCACTATTATTATATGGCTGTGGAACATGGAGAACAACAAAAATGATAATCATGAAGGTACAGACCTTCATTAACGGATGCTTCATCATCATCATCATCATCAAGTAACGTAGGTGATCATGTCTCTCCACAACTTTCGATCTCGGCAGCTATTTATCATTTCTGTTGTTGACCTTCTGCCAAGCCATTCTCTTAGGCTGTCTGTTATTTTTTCTCTTTGCTTCCCTCTATCTCTTTGTCCCTCAATGGTTCCAGTTGTTCCCTTCTCATTACATGGCCAAAAAATGATGATTGTTTCTTCCTAATATTGAAAATTAGCTCTCTTTTTGCTTTGACCTCTCTCAGAACATCTTCATTACTCTTCTTAGCTGCCCATGGTACTCTCAATATTCTTCTGTAAAACTACATTTCTACAGACTCCAGTGATTTTCTTGTCTGTTGCCATATTGTCCATGATTCGTATCCATATGTTAAGACTAGCTCTACGTAACATTTAGAAGAAGTACTCTTAAGTACTTTTTTTTGTTTTGTGGCGATTCATGATTGTACAAAGAAGTTACGACAGTGGTTTTCTGTTGCCTTCCGTCGGTTTATTCAGGGTTGGCTCCGCTAGCCTTTGACTAAAATGTCTTACCCACAAGGCAGTGGGGTTGTTTTACTTCGGGGTACCCTCCCTTAGCCTTTTACTCTCCCGAGCTTACCTGCAGGGCAGCCACAGGTTGTACTGTTTACTGTTTACGGATGCTTGCGCAGAATAAAAGGATGGAAATGTCAGGACAAAATCATTAACATAGAATTATGGAAATGTACCAGTCAAATACCAGTGGATAAAGAGGTACAGCGAAGACAAAGGCGCTGAATAGGACACACACCGCGGAAGCCAACTGAGAGTATTACACAACAGGCATTTTTTTTGGAACACTCAAGGAAAAAGATAAAGAGGAAGACCAAGATATTCTTGGAAAAGACAGATGGAAGCAGAAATGAAGATTATGGGGAACACATGGGATGATCTTAAAAGAAAGGCAAGAAAGAGCTTGGAAAATGTTTGTTGAAGACCTATACTGCACTGGGAGATGAAAAGGTAAAAGATGAAGAAGAAGAAGAAGAATATATGATATCTGAATTTGTAGATAATTAAACAAGGAACTAGATTTAACAAATACCAAAATGATACAAGATCTATGAAAAGAATATGGTTTGATGAAAGTTTGCGCTAATCAAATGAAAGTGACGCACTGTGCGGCTAAACGTACGTAACCGAATTTGGCATGGCGCATGGAGCGTCAAAACGTCTGGAAAGAGTTAATGATTTGACTGTTTTCATGCGCTTCAAATCCTAAAAATAAGCCACGAAATGCAGGTCACCGTGTTCTAAAACACAAAAAATTATGGGAAAACATGTCGGGAGTCGCCATAGCTCAGTGGTTAGTGAACTGGACTACAAAGGACAAGAGGTAGTGTTCGATTCCAACCGACGGCTTCCGATTCACCCAGCTTTTAATAGGTACCGGATTTTTTTCTGGGAAAGTAAAGCACGGGTTTAATACCGACCACATTACCCAAAAATCATGTGCCGAAGGTCTGTAAAGTTTATGGTCACTAACACCATATTCCCTATGCGCCACTTGGCGTGACGGGGATACTTTACCTACTTTACTACTATAGAAGGAAACTTCCGAGGCGATAATCGGCGAATCAATTCAGAGGAAGAGGTATGTTTACAGCACTCGGAAAAAAATGACAAATAATCAACAACAGAAAAAAAAAACAAAGAACAATATATGGTCCTAAGATAGTAATGGGAACACCTCCGTGAAAGACATCGCCAATGATAGTTACTTTTTTGTTAGCCGAGTTGGTAGTGTTTCCCTAGCGTTTGGCTTTTCATGGCAAGGCGCTGTCCCAAGGAGTACGGGTTCGGTGCCAAGGAGTACGGGCTCGATTCCGCCAAGGAGCATATATTATTTTCTTTTTTCTGTTGTTTATTTGCCATTTTTTCCGAGTGCTGTAGACATACCTCTTCCTGTGAATTGATTCGCTTGAACTCGCAAAAGCAGGTCTTCAACAGTCCACCCAACCACAGAAAACAATCTTGAAGCGAGACATGAAAACAGAATGGAGGGAGTGGCTGGGAAAGTGTTACCCAGAACATGGTAAACAAACTTAGCAGACATTTTTTCCGGCTTGTTGCAGGAGCTACTGAGTTAAGTGCTCTGTGCACACCGTGAGCTGTGTGTCTCATCCGTTTTGATCATGTTTCGATATCCCGCTTGTTTACGATGAATGATGTTATCGTATGACAGGGAACAGTTGGCCGTGTTCACTTTCTATGCGGTTTCGCCTTATGTCTTTTGGCGTGTGATGAGACTGCTATGATGGGGACTACAGCTACCTTTCTTTGTTTGGGAGATGAGTTAGTAATTTGGATGATTCCACTGGCACGGGCGGTTCAGCAATTATGGATTTTAATTCGTTTGCTGTGATACCGAGGCCTTCCATAACCAAATAACCAAATAACTTAGCAAACATGAGCAGGCCAAGATATTTAGTCTCACAGCAGGTCATTGCGGCCTCAGAGCACATTTACACAAGATAGGACTCAGTGACATTGCAACATGTGACCGTGGAGCAGCCAAGCAAACTCTAGAGCATCTCCCAACTGGACTGCAGCGCTCTAACAACACACATTTGACGCACAGAATCAGTCCTGCATGGGGGACCGGTGATGACTTCAAACACACCGTACTGTTCGTGGCCCAAGCTGGTCTAATTGTATAGCAATAGCTGATCGCTGGACGAGAGGAAGAAACAAAAAAATATAAGAGGAAGAGAGGAGAAAAAGAAGCAGAAAAGAAAGAGGAGGAAGAGAAAGAAAAGGAAGAAGAAGAATAAGATGAAGAAGAAAAAAGAAGAGGGAGAGGAGGAAGAAGAAGAAGAGAAAGAAGAAGAAGAAGATGAGAGGAGGAAAAAGATGAAGAGGAATAGGAGGAAGAAGAAGATGAAGAGAAAGAGGAAGAAGAGGATGAAGAGAAAGAGGAAGGAGAAGATGAAGAGAAAGAAGATGAAGAAGAGGAAGAAAAAAGAGGAGGAAGATGAAGAAGAGAAAGAGGAAGAAGAAGAGGAAGAGAACGAAGAAGAAGAACAAGTGAAAGAGGAAGAAGAAGAAGATGATGAAGAGGATTAGGAGGAAGAAGAAGAAGAGAAAGAGGAAGAAGGCGAAGACGAAGAGAAAGAGTAGGAGGAAGAAGAAGAAGAGAAAGAGGAAGAAGGCGAAGACGAAGTGGAAGAGTAGGAAGAAGAAGAGAAAGAGGATGAAGAAAAACATGATGAGGAATAGGAGGAAGAAGATAAAGCAGAAGAAGAAAAGGAAGAGGGGCAATAAGAAGAAGAGGACTAGGAGGAAGAAGAAGAAGAGGTAGAGGAGGAAGAAGAAGATGAAAAAGAAGACGAGGAAGAAGAAGGTGAAGAAGAAAAAGTAGAAGAGGTAGAAAAAGAGGAAGAAGAAAAAGTAGAAGAGGTAGAAAAAGAGGAAGAAGAAAAAGAAACGGAGGAGGAAGAAGAAAATGTAGAAGAAGATGAGGAAGAGGAAGAAGAAGAGGAAGAAGAAGAGGAAGAAGAATATGAAAAAGAAGAAGCAGAACAGGAAGAAAAAAGAAAAAAGAAGAGGAAGAAGAAAAAAGAACAACAAGAAGGAAACGACAAGAAAGACGAACCCTACTTGAACGTTTAAGTTGTGTACATTATTCCTTTCTTCTTTCTTTACTCCCTACCAGCACCCCTTCTGGATGGGAACTCTTTTCTTTGTTGCTGTAGTTGAGTGTTTCTTTACCCATCGGTCTTCTTTATTTACATCTCATCACATTTTGTATCAAATGACATATATTTACATATCATGACATATTTACAACAAATGACATATTTACATCAAATGACATATATTAACATCACATGATATATTTACACCAAATGAGATATATTTACATCAAATGACATATATTTAATTCAAATGACATATTTACATCAAATGGCATATATTTACATCAATTGACATATTTACAATAAATTACATATTTACAACAAATGACATATATTTACATCAAAAGACATATATTTACATCAAATGACATATATTTAC
Source organism: Megaustenia siamemsis (assembly GCA_032433765.1). Classification (NCBI taxonomy): domain Eukaryota; kingdom Metazoa; phylum Mollusca; class Gastropoda; order Stylommatophora; family Ariophantidae; genus Megaustenia; species Megaustenia siamemsis. The sequence goes on from JAVIAB010000105.1 coordinate 3,932,951, forward strand.
ATCAAATGACATATATTTAAATCAAATGACATATTTACATCAAATGACATATACTTACATCTAATGACATTATTAACCCTTGATTGTTCCTGCTTTCAAACTGGTGCCTGTGTAGTCACGTGATTAGTAATTGTCTATTATCTGGCCACTTACATGTCAAGACCTCACACATCCTTTCTCAAACCTGGTAGCGATGTTCTCACAAGGTCCTGACCGAAGTACAGCCCTGTCTATGTAATTGAGTGGTCTTGAAACTGTTTGTTGTCGTGTAATATCGAAGAAATATTTTGTTGGAGACATGTATTAATGTGTACTATCTTTCTTGTGCACAATAAAGACAAGTGGAACAATATTAAAACAGGTAAATGAATTTAAATATTTGGGAACTTTGTTGACCTCAGACGGAAGATGTACAACAGAGGTGAGATGCAGAATGGCTCAGGTAAAAGCAAGTTTCCAGAAAATGAGGAAGATACTATGTAATCCATTTTTGACAATAGAAACAAGAAAAAGAGTTCTTAAATGTTATGTAGAGTCAGTCTTAACATATGAAAGTGAATCATGGACAATAGGACAACAGACAAGAAAATCACTGGAGTCTGTAGAAATGAGGTTTTACAGAAGAATGTTGAGAGTACCATGGACAGCTAAGAAGAGTAATGAAAATGTTCTGAAAGAGGTCAAAGCAAAAAGAGAGCTAATTTCCAATATTAGGAAGAAACAATCATCATTTTTTGGCCATGTAATGAGAAGAGAACAGCTGGAATATATTGTAACAACTGGGAAAATTGAGGGACGGAGAGATAGAGGGAAGCAAAGAGAGAAAATACCAGACAACTTAAGAGAATGGCTTGGCAGAAGGTCAACAACAGAAATGATAAATAACTGTCGAGGTCGAAAGTTGTAGAGAGACATGATCACCTACGCCAACAGACCCGATACTTGATGATGATGATCTTTCTTGTAGTAAAGCTGTTATATATATAATTTTCTGCCCCCCCCACCCCCCCCCCCCCCCCCCACCCCCCGGGTCTAATCGAGCTCTACCGAGGTCCTGCCAGCGGTTCTCAAACTCTATTTTACCCTAGACCCCCATTTACTACGTTTTGTATTCACGGACTCCCAGGCTTTCATTCATTTTTTTACTCTTTCTAAATAGCCACAAAATATCGTATATCTCGTGGAGCCCTTGACGAGTTGTATAGGTGGTAGATATTAATGTGTTAGAAGGGGTTACACACAGGGGAAATGTTAATGTGATAGAGGGAGTTACACTCAGGGTAAATATTAATGTGTTAGAGGGAGTTACACCCAGGGTAAATATTAATGTGTTAGAGGGAGTTACACCCAGGGTAAATATTAATGTATTAGATGGAGTAACACCCAGGGTAAATATTAATGTATTAGATGGAGTTACACCCAGAGTAAATATTAATGTGTTTGAGGGAGTTACACCTAGGGTAAATATTAATGTGTTAGATGGAGTTACACCCAGGATAAATATTAATGTGTTAGACGGAGTTATACCCAGGGTAAATATTAATGTATTAGATGGAGTTACACCCAGGGTAAATATTAATGTATTAGATGGAGTTACACCCAGAGGTAATATTAATGTGTTAGAGGGAGTTACACCCAAGGTAAATATTAATGTGTTTCAGGGAGTTACACCCAGGGTAAATATTAATGTGTTAGAGGGAGTTACACCCCGGATAAATATTAATGTGTTTGAGGGAGTTACATCCAGGGTAAATATTAATGTGTTTGGGGGAGTTACACCAAGGGTAAATATTAATGTGTTTAAGGGAGTTACACCCAGGGTAAATATTAATGTGTTTGAGGGAGTTACACCCAGGGTAAATATTAATGTGTTAGATGGAGTTACACCCCGGATAAATATTAATGTGTTAGAGGGAGTTACACCCAAGGTAAATATTAATGTATTAGATGGAGTTACACCCAGGGTAAATATTAATGTATTAGATGGAGTTACACCCAGAGTAAATATTAATGTGTTAGAGGGAGTTACATCCATGGTAAATATTAATGTATCAGATGGAGTTACACCGAGGGTAAATATTAATGTGTTAGAGGGGGTTATACCCAGGGTAAATATTAATGTGCTTGAGGGAGTTACATCAAGGGTAAATATTAATGTGTTTGAGGGAGTTACACTCAGGGTAAATATTAATGTGTTTGAGGGAATTACACCCAGGGTAAATATTAATGTGTTAGATGGAGTTACACCCAGGGTAAATATTAATGTATTAGATGGAGTTACACCCAGAGTAAATATTAATGTATTAGATGGAGTTACACCCAGAGTAAATATTAATGTGTTAGAGGGAGTTACACCTAGGGTAAATATTAATGTGTTTGAAGGAGTTACATCAAAGGTAAATATTAATGTGTTTGAGGCAGTAACACCAAGGGTAAATATTAATGTGTTTGAGGGAGTTACACCCAGGGTAAATATTAATGTGATAGATGGAGTTACACCCCGGATAAATATTAATGTGTTAGAGGGAGTTACACCCAAGGTAAATATTAATGTATTAGATGAAGTTACACCCAGGGTAAATATTAATGTGTTAGATGGAGTTACACCCAGGGTAAATATTAATGTGTTAGAGGGAGTTACACCCAAGGTAAATATTAATGTACTAGATGGAGTTACACCCAGGGTAAATATTAATGTGTTAGAGGGGGTTACACCCAGGGTAAATATTAATGTGTTAGAGGGAGTTACACCCAGGGTAAATATTAATGTGTTAGAGTTAGTTACACCCAGGGTAAATATTAATCTTTTAGATGGAGTTAAACCCAGGGTAAATATTAATGTGTTAGAGCCTACCGCGAGATATTTTGTGAATGAAAAATAAATAAGCTGAAGAAAACTTTCAGATTGTAAATCCCACACAGGAAGAAAACATTCGGACTGTGAAGCCAACAGATGAAGAAAAACATTAAGATTGTGAAGCCCACAGAGGGAAGAAAACATTCAGACTGTGAAGCCACAGAGGGAAGGAAACATTCAGACTGTGAAGCCCACAGAGGGAAGGAAACATTCAGACTGTGAAGCCCACAGAGGGAAGGAAACATTCAGACTGTGAAGCCCACAAAGGGAAGAAAACTTTCAGACTGTGAAGCCCACGAAATTCGTCGAGGATTCGCCACACTAAAGCCCACATCGAGGGAAGTTGGAAATGATTGGCAAAGAGGCCAACGGCGAAAAAAAGTGGATAAAAGAGCTGGCAGGAAAGGCGAAAAGAGGCACTTGAGGTAAAGTGAAGCCCATTATGTGTTATGGCCTCATTTAAATAACACGCTAAACGGGCAGTACAACAGGGCGTCTCGTTTTCAGTTCCCCTCATTTCCAGCATTGACTGTAGTTATTGCAAACAGATGATCTCCTGGCGGGGTTGTCAATCGCTGATTTATTTAACTTTTAAAACGACACTGATGAAAGGTTGGCTGGTTCACTCGACTTGTCCTCGGGTTGGCTGGTACACGAGTACAGATCGCGCAGTTGGTGTTAAGAATGTTATTAGCAGTTGCTGATGTCTCTATACCGTCTCTAACAGGGCTCCGTGATTATAAACATTGGAGAGACAAAGCGCTCAAACACGAGGCCCGCATAACATGCATGTCAATTGGCGCTAATCGTGCACACTTTTATCGAGGCTTGTACGAGGGAAGGAGGTGAGTGTTGTCCTTCTATCTCACACTGAAATTAATCAATACACGCCGAGGTCAATACTTCATCCTGGGCTAGGATTACAGCCATCAATCATCTTAAATTCCACAAAACGGGAGAATACTGAAAACATTGTCCTCAAGTATGCTGGCGATCAAGAACAGCACACGTGCCGAGGGTTAAAGTATTCGGACAGCATTTTTACACATGAAATATGACAACAGACTACAGGAGAAGTGAGACTGAGACACCAGACTACAGGAGAAGTGAGACTGAGACACCAGACTACAGGAGAAGTAAGACTGAGACAACAGATTACAGGAGAAGTGAGACTGAGACACCAGACAACAGGAGAAGTGAGACTGAGACACCAGACAACAGGAGAAGTGAGATTGAGACACCAGACTACAGGAGAAGTGAGACTGAGACACCAGACTACAGGAGAAGTGAGATTGAGACACCAGACAACAGGAGAAGTGAGATTGAGACACCAGACAACAGGAGAAGTGAGATTGAGACACCAGACTACAGGAGAAGTAAAATTGAGACACCAGACTACAGGAGAAGTGAGATTGAGACACCAGACTACAGGAGAAGTGAAATTGAGACACCAGACTACAGGAGAAGTAAGAATGAGACACCAGACTATAAGAGAAGTAAGACTGAGACACCAGACTACAGGAGAAGTAAGACTGAGACAACAGACTACAGGAGAAATAAGACTGAAACAACAGACTAAAGGAGAAGTGAGACTGAGACACCAGACTACAGGAGAAGTAAGACTGGGACACCAGACTATGGGAGAAGTAAGACTGAGACACCAGACTACAGGAGAAGTAAGACTGAGAAACCAGACTACAAGAGAGGAGAAGTGAGACTGAGTATCAGACTACAGGAGAAGTGAGACTGAGTCACCAGACTACAGGAGAAATGAGACTGAGTCACCAGACTACAGGAGAAGTGAGACTGAGACACCAGACTACAGGAGATGTGAGACTGAGACACCAGACTACAGAAGAAGTAAGAAAGAGACACCATACTACAGGTGAATTAAGACTGAGACACCAGACTACAGGAAAAGTAAGACTGAGACAACAGACTACAGGAGAAATAAGACTGAGACAACAGACTACAGGAGAAGTAAGACTGAGAAACCAGACTACAGGAGAAGTAAGACTGAGACAACAGACTTCAGGAGAAGTGAGACTGAGACAACAGACTACAGGAGAAGTGAGACTGAGACACCAGACTACAGGAGAAGTAAGACTGAGACAACATACTATGGGAGAAGTCAGACTGAGACACCAGACTACAGGTGAAGTGAGACTGATACACCAGACTACAGGAGAAGTGAGACTGATACACCAGACTACAGGAGAAGTGAGACTGAGACACCAGACTACAGGAGAAGTAAGACTGAGATACCAGACTACAGGAGAAGTAAGACTGAGACACCAGACTACAGGAAAAGTAAGACTGAGACACCAGGCTACAGGAGAAGTAAGACTGAGACAACAGACTACAGGATAAGTGAGACTGAGACACCAGACTACAGGAGAAGTGAGACTGAGACACCAGACTACAGGAAAAGTAAGACTGAGACAACAGACTACAGGAGAAGTAAGACTGAGACAACAGACTACAGGAGAAGTGAGACTGAGAGAACGGACTACAGGAGAAGTGAGACTGAGACAACAGACTACAGGAGAAGTGAGACTGAGACAACAGACTACAGGAGAAGTAAGACTGAGACACCAGACTACAGGAGAAGTAAGACTGAGACACCAGACTACAGGAGAAGTGAGACTGAGACACCAGACAACAGGAGAAGTGAGACTGAGGCACCAGACTACAGGAGAAGTAATACTGAGACAACAGACTACATGAGAAGTGAGACTGAGACAACAAACTATGGGAGAAGTGAGACTGAGACAACAGATTACAGGAGAAGTAAGATTGAGACACCAGACTACAGGAGAAGTAAGACTGAGACACCAGACTACAGGAGAAGTGAGGCTGAGACACCAGTCTACAGGAGAAGTAAGACTGAGACACCAGACTACAGGAGAAGTAAGACTGAGACACCAGACTACAGGAGAAGTAAGACTGAGAAGTAAACTCGGAACACTGATGTCAGAGAACCATTAAAAACTGAGAGCAAATCAGCACAGAGCTGGACACGCAAACATCATCATCATGTGCCATACCGGTTGGCGTAGGCGATCATGTCCCTCCACAATCTTCTATCTACAGTGCATCGTATCAGTTCTGTTGTTGACTGTTTTCCATGCCATGACACCAAGCTATCCCGTATTTTCTCTCTTTGTTGTCCGCGATCTCTCTTTCCTTTTATTTTGCCAGTTGTAACCAAGTATTCCAACTTTCCTCTTCTCATGATGTGCCCGAAAAATGTTGATTGTTTCTTTCTGATGTTTTTTAAGAGCTCCCTTTTTGTGTTGGCCTCTTTGAGAACTTTCTCATTGGTCTTTTTAGCTGTCCAGGGAACTTTCAACATTCTTCTGAGAAATCCCATCTCTGTGGCCTCTAATAGTCTTTTCATTTGTTTGTTTACTGTCCATGATTCGCTTCCATAGATCAGAATTGGTTCTATATAACATCGATGAACTCTCTTTCTCACTTCTATTGACATAGATTTGTTGCATAAGATATTTTTCATTTTCAGAAATGCTATTTTGGCCAAAGCTATTCTGCATTTTATTTCTGTGGTGCATCCCCCATCTGATGTTATTATTGTGCCCAAGTATTTGACGCGTTGTACTTGTTTCAAATGTGTCCTGTTTATTTTTATGCTGCATGATTGTTTCTTCGATATGACCATTACTTCTCTTTTCTTACTATTCAAACTTAGACCTTTCTTGTTGCATTATTTCACTATTAATTAAAATAAAAAAAACAATAAAGGTTAAATAACTACAGAGATGAAGACAAAACCAGTGACCCAAACAACTACAGAGATGAAGACAAAACCAGTGACCCAAATAACTACAGAGATGAAGACAAAACGAGTGACCCAAATAACTACAGAGGTGAAGACAAAACGAGTGACACAAATAACTACAGAGATGAAGACAAAACGAGTGACCCAAATAACTACAGAGGTGAAGACAAAACGAGTGACACAAATAACTACAGAGATGAAGACAAAACGAGTGACCCAAATAACTACCGAGATGAGAACAAAACAAGTGACCCAAATAAATACAGAGATGAAGACAAAACAAGTGACTGAAATAACTACAGAGATGAAGACAAAACAAGTGACCCAAATAACTACAGAGCTGAGAACAAAACTAGTGACCTAAATAAATACAGAGATGAAGACAAAACAAGTGACTGAAATAACTACAGAGATGAAGACAAAACAATTGACTGAAATAACTACAGAGATGAAGACAAAACAAGTGACCCAAATAACTACAGAGATGAAGACAAAACTAGTGACCCAAATAACTGCAGCGATGAAGACAAAACGAGTGACTGAAATAACTACAGAGATGAAGACAAAACGAGTGCCTGAAATTACTACAGAGATGAAGACAAAACTACCCAAATAATTACCGAGCTGAGAACAAAACTAGTGACCCAAATAACTACCAAGATGAGAACAAAACAAGTGACCCAAATAACTACAGCGATGAAGACAAAACGAGTGACCCAAATAACTACAGCGATGAAGAAAAACGAGTGACCCAAATAACTACAGCGATGATGACAAAACGAGTGACCCAAATAACTACAGCGATGAAGAAACAACGAGTGACCCAAATAACTACAGCGATGATGACAAAACGAGTGACCCAAATAACTGCAGCGATGAAGACAAAACGAGTGACCCAAATAACTGCAGCGATGAAGAAACAACGAGTGACCCAAATAACTACAGCGATGATGACAAAACGAGTGACCCAAATAACTGCAGCGATGAAGACAAAACGAGTGACCCAAATAACTGCAGCGATGAAGAAACAACGAGTGACCCAAATAACTACAGCGATGATGACAAAACGAGTGACCCAAATAACTGCAGCGATGAAGACAAAACTAGTGACCCAAAGAACTACCGAGCTGAGAACAAAACTAGTGACCCAAGTAACTACAGCGATGAAGACAAAACTATTGACTCTAATGTCATAATAAATAACGAAATTAAACAATGACGTCAATGATGACCTACCTGTCTTGAAGGTGCGCGGGACTGTCTAACAGCAGCAAAGTGAACCTTTTACAAGGTGGAACAACCATTCTGGTGGGGGGGGGGGGGGGCTTGCTGGTCTAGAGGTAAGACTGCTGGACAAAAAGCTCCCGGGATCAACTCTCAACACAGGTGGGGAAATAATTTTTTGAAAGACTTAAATATCCTCAACACTTCTCTTGCCTCTGGGTAGTCAGAGTCTAGCCCTTTTTGGGAAAACGGCGGAAAGTATGCACTGTGCACACGTTAAATAACACTGGGCAGTTGGAAAACGGAAGGAGTAGAAACAAAGTGGTAGCTGCATGCGCAATTAAAAGAAATAGAGAAAAAAAATCTGCTCAAAAACGTTAAAAATCTCGATGATAAAAATAAGGAAGTTAGAGACTACCTGCCTGTATGGCAGGGGGCACCTGGGCACACAAGTCCTGTGTGAGAAAGAAAGAAAAGAAAATGATATGCAATAAATATATAAAATAGTTGAGTGCCACAGGATTTGGTTAAAGATAAGGAGAAATGAAAAAAAAAATATTAAAAAACTGTGTTGTTAAAGCTTTATGTAATAAGTGGACGACACAAATTTGAACAACGTTTCGGCTCAATAGGCCTTCAGCAGGAACAAACATACAACACACACACACACACACACACACACACACAGATATGTATTGAAAACAAAAAATAATAAATAATAAAAAATATCTTCTTCTTCTTTCTTCCCTCATCTGCCTTTCAGCGTCGAGGGGAGATATAATTTGAGGTCTTTTGCTCGTCTGTTCGTCTCTGCTGCTGTTATATTTCATAGTGCTTCTAATATTCCATCGACCCATCTTTTTCGTGGTCGACCCTTGGGTCTGGTGTTCTCACAATGTTTTTTTGAAGGCTCGTTGTGTTGTGTTTTGTTCTTTCTGCCTTGTCACGTGGCCAAACCATTTTATCTGTTGTTTACTTATATATTCTATGGCGGGGGTTATTCCTAGCTTTTTCTCAGTTCTTCATTTCTGATCTTATCTCTCAGACTGTTTCCTGTCATTCGTCTGACACATTTCATCTTAGTAGAGGTTATTTTTCTTATTGTTCTTGCATCTAGGGTCCAGGTCTGGCATTGGTAGCACAACGTTGGGATAAAGATTGTATTGTATAGTGCCCGTTTTGCCTCTAGAGTTATTTCCTTGTTGCACAATAGTGGTGATAAAAAATATAATACAATAATAAAAAGTTATCGAATATCTAATATTAATAAAATAAATCATATTATATATTTTTTTCAACCCTTACGTATGCGTGTGAAAGCTGGAAAACAACAAGAGATATAGAAACAAAGTTGAACGCATTCGAAAATAAATGTCTAAGGAAAATACTTGGTATAGAATGGAACGAATTCAAAACAAACGAGGAAATTAGAGAAATCGCCAATCAACCACTAATATCTTCAGTAATAAAGAAAAGACGATGGTCATATGTTGGACATGTGATGAGGAGAGATAATAATCGAATAGCAAAGCAAGCCCTCATATGGGAAACAACAGGTAAAAGAAAAAGAGGAAGACCCAGGGAGACACTGAGAAGAACATTGATGAGAGAGGCAAGAGCAGCAGGAATCGGCTCCCTCAATGAGATAGAACTGCTTGCACAGAACAGAGACAGATGGCGAGATTTGATAAAATATCTTTAAAAGAAAACTGCTAGAACAAAAATTCATATAGGAGAAGGTGTATCTTGGTCTACGCCCTATGGGCCGGTTACGGCTCGAAAGGTTAATAAATAGATAGATAGATATATACATATATATATATATATATATATATATATATATATATATATATATATATATATGTATGTATGTATGTAAAAAAACAGACAAGAAAATCACTGGAGTCTGTAGAAATGTGGTTTTACAGAAGAATGTGGAGAATACCATGGACAGCTAAGAGAAGACCATTGAAGTAGTTCTGAAAGAGGCCAAAACAAAAAGAGAGCTAATTTCCAATATTAGGAAGAAACAATCATCATTTTTTGGCCATGTAATGAGAAGAGAACAAATAGAATATATTGTAACAACTGGGAAAATTGAGGGACTACGAGATAGAGGGAAGCAAAGAGAAAAGATACCAGACAATCTTAAGAGAATGGCTTGGCAGAAGGTCAACAACAGAACCGGTGATGGCCAGAAGGTAAAAGAGGCACAGGCAGACCAAGACTAATATGGACGAGTAACATCAAAAGATGGACAAGTCAACCTATGACAACCTGCACCATCAAAGCAAGAGACAGAGTGGAATGGCGCTCCATGGTAGCCAACTTTCGATGCGGAGACGACACTCAATGATGATGATGATGCTGGTCAGATCAGCGTTCACTGTTAATTATAATTTAAGCATGACTGACCACTTGAATGAATGGGCATCTGTCCTGTTACATTCTCTACGTCACAGGACTGACAGGTCTGCCGAGCCATAGCCTCTAACTTTGAAACCTATCGGACGTGTCTTAGAGCTCTGCTCGTTTGATCACGTCGACACGTTCCACCGAAAGCAGCTACCAAACGATGAGGTGTCTTTAGGCTAGTTGCCTTGACAGTAACAACGTTCACGGTTCTGTTACTTTTGGTCTTCAGAGCACGGCGTTATGATTTCTCTAATTTAATTAATAGTCACATTCTGTTTCTATGGTGCTCAAGGCATAGTGTTACTATTTCTCTAATTTAATAGTCACGTTCTGTTTCTATGGTGCTCAAGGCATAGCGTTATTATTTCTCTGATTTCGTAGCCACGTTCTGTTTATCTGTTGTTCACAGCACAACGTTATTATTTCTTGGATTCTCTGGTCATGTGCAACAGAAAATGTTTATCACATAAACAGAAACTGTTTATCACAGAAACAGAAACTGTTTATCCCAGAAACAGAAACAGTTTATCACATAAACTGTTTATCACAGAAACTGTTTATCACAGAAAGCGGAAACTGTTTATCCCAGAAACAGAAACTGTTTATCACAGAAGCAGAAACTGTTTATCACAGAAACTGTTTATCACAGAAACAGAAACTCTTTATCACAGGAACAGAAACTATTTATCACAGAAACAGAAAAGGTTTATCACAGAAACAGAAACTGTTTATCACAGAAACTGTTTATCACAGAAACTGTTTATCACATAAACAGAAACTGTTTATCACAGAAACTGTTTATCACAGAAACTGTTTATCACAGAAACAGAAACTGTTTATCACAGAAACTTTTTATCACAGAAACAGAAACAGTTTATCACAGGAACGGAAACTGTTTATCACAGAAACAGAAACTGTTTATCACAGAAACAGAAACTGTTTATCACAGAAACAGAAACTGTTTATCATAGGAACGGAAACTGTTTATCACAGAAACAGAAACTATTTATCAAAGAAACAGAAACTGTTTATCACAGAAACAGAAACTGTTTATCACAGAAACAGAAAATGTTTATCACAAAAACATAAACTTTTTATCACAGAAACAGAAACTGTTTATCACAGAAACAAAAACTGTTTATCACAGAAATATAAGCTGTTTATCACAGAAACAGAAACTGTTTATCACAGAAACAGAAACTGTTTATCACAGAAACAGAAACTGTTTATCACAGAAACAGAAACTGTTTATCACAGAAATATAAGCTGTTTATCACAGAAACAGAAACTGTTTATCACAGAAACAGAAACTGTTTATCACAGAAACATAAACTGTTTATCACAGAAACAGAAGCTGTTTATCACATTGAATGTGAACCTCACATTTTTCTATGTCATCTTTACACCCTCCCCCACCCCTTTTTCCAGGGCATCTACTGTAACAATCACAGCCACCTATACTAGTAGGGCCAGCGGGCAGTGAGGGAGATCTCAGAAAACACCAACAGTCGCGACTTTTTCAGCCTTGCAAACTAGAGGGCTGACGTCATTCGACTCATAACCACACCTATTCTCAAGGTAGAAAACATCACAAATGTTAGTATGGTTATGGTTATGGTTATAGTTATGGTTATGGTTATGGTTATGGTTATGGTTATAGTTATGGTTATGGAAGGCCCCTGTTTCACTACAAACGAATTAAAATCCATAATTTCTCAACCGCCCGTGCCGGAGGAATCATCCGAATCACTATCCCATCTCCCAAACAAAGAAAGGTAGCAGTAGTCCCCATCATAGCAGTGTCAGCACACGCCAAAAGACATAAAGCGAAACCGCACATAAAGTGAACACAACCGTCTGTTCCATGTCATTTGATATCATAATTTACCGTAAACAATCGGAATATTGAAACACGACTAAAACGGATGAAACGCACAGCTCACGGTGTGTACAGAGCACATAACTCAGTAGCTCCTGCAACAAATCGGATGTTAGTAATTCCTTTCTTCCCGCTGGCCTTACCACTATAGATGGCTGTGGAAACAACACGTGACTAACACGGGATGAACTACCTTTTGATTAACAATCTTCACACCTATGGGACTGCACATGATGCCATTATCAGACGCATTAGCTTGCACTGTTTTGTTAGACAAGTGACGCATCCACATATTTTATCCTCGTTTAGATTAGGTCCCGGTATTTCATAATGTTCAAATCTAGAGATAATTCTGGAAGCATTGCTACTACGGGTTGACAGCAGGGCCGCGAAGATACACAAGCCCACCTGCTGCAGCAAACCAAAGAAGCGGAGATGTCTCTGCAGGTCAGGTTGGTTCTACTTTGAGACTTTCCCCCCGGAAGTGACTTCATATCTCTTCGTATGTCGGCATTAAGGCAGAACTCCGTCGATTATTGGCTTGCTTGCGTTCGCCTGATGATTAAAGGAATCATCATCATGTGCCATGCCGGTTGGCGTAGGTGATCATGTCCCTCTACAATCTTCTATCTACAGTGCATCGTATCAGTTCTGTTGTTGACTGTTTTCCATGCCATGACACCAAGCTATCCAGTATTTTCTCTCTTTGTCGTCCGCGATCTCTCTTTCCTTTTATTTTGCCAGTTGTAACCAAGTGTTCCAACTTTCCTCTTCTCATGATGTGCCCCAAAAATGTTGCTTGCTTCTTTCTGATGTTTTTTAAGAGCTCCATTTTTGTGTTGGCCTCTTTGAGAACTTCCTCATTGGTTTTTTTAGCTGTCCAGGGAACTTTCAACATTCTTCTGAGAAATCCCATCTCTGTGGCCTCTAATCGTTTTTTCATTTGTTTGTCTACTGTCCATGATTCGCTTCCATAGGTAAGAATTGGTTCTATATAGCATCGATGAACTCTCTGACTAGAGGAATACACTTTTTAAAATAATCCGCCCTTAAGAGGACGTTGGGTGGGCGTGTCTGCGTTGTGTTGTGGTTTGCAGTGTAACTGTTATATTTGCACCTTTCGGCCCAATACATCCGTCTTCAGCATGTTATTTTTGAGTACCGGGTTGTCTTCCCTCTTCGATCCCTACTCTCTTCGCCAGACTAAATAGGTTAGTCTGTTACTGGAGGCACCACGAAGAGGTGGAGCAGGGTCTGGATGGTTCCAGTTCACAGATCCTGTCGCAAGCCATCAGCTATGGGTCGCTGACATCTTCTAGCTCTGCTGCTGGGAGGGGACTTTCCCCCGGAAGTGACTTCATACCTCATCGTATGTCGTCATTATGACAGAAACCGTCCATTATTTGTTGGAGAAGAAAAAAAAAGTATCCCATACCGTCAAAAATATAAGCGGAAAACCTTCATAAACATGGGCATGTCGAAGAAAAGAATAACAGAAAATCTGCCTACAGGAAAGAAGATGATGGGGAAGACATGGAATGATCTTAAAAGAATGGCAAGGAACAGAACGACTTGGAAAGTGTTTGTTGAGGACCTATGCTCAACAGGGAGCTGAACGGTAGAAGAAGAAGTAGAAGAAAAAAGCAGCCAACATTTTAATTGTTTATGTTGTCAATAATTTATTGTTGGATTTAGCCAAAAACATAAATCTTAAATCACGTCACGAATTGTTAAAAGACATGCCTCTTTTGTGGCTCTCTTTTATGTTCCCAATTTACCAACCGTGGCTAATTGCGCGACATTTTTTGCAGTAGATCAAAGAGGAAAAGGTGTTCACACAGAAAAGCAGAATATGAAAGAGGCAAGTTTCTGGCCATTTGTCTACCTTCATTATTTCATAGTTAGCCTGCACGTACCTTCATGAATAGACTCATTTGAATATCGCATCCCATCACTCCACAGTCCGGACTCTGGTTATAAGTTCATTCGTGATCAAACTGAAGTTTCTACAATTAAAGCCAAATTAGTAACGCAACTCAAATTTAAGCGCTTTAAGATCCATACATTTTAACCCTGCAATGTAAAATGCCTCAATTTTCCAACAGCTTTCTATCTGGCCGTGGGTCTTCATTGGCCGCGGCGTGAGCACCGGTTTGTATCCGGTCTCATCTTTAAGCCATTCCGCTATTGGCGGGTTCGATACCTTTCGCCTAATTACAGTAACGAGATATTAAGTCAAATGCGATTTTCATGACACAGGCCGGCAACTATGTAAATGTGTGTAATCTATTATGTAAATAAGCCTGGGCAGAATCGCTGAAGCCAGAATCGGTATGATGATCTTAGCTTGGTGGTTCTGACTGGTTCCGGGAGCTGTTATGTTTGGTACATTTGCCTTGCAGTGTGTCAGTTATTCTTCAATGAAATGTCGGCCACTTTTAATTGTCTCGGCACACAATGGTCAGGGCTAATAACAGGTACAATCAAGGGCGTAAACAGTTGAATTGGCTTTCAAAGGATACACCCTTTTGTAGAAGTGTGCCCCCTGCACATATCATTATCATACGATGTGTCTCAAACAAGGACTATGTGGTCGGTCCATGTTTGATTGTAACGTCACTGCGGTAGGAATGACGTTGCATGTTACGTTAGATGTGAAGTCGGCGGGACCGGTTGGTCTCGAGCGAAGACGCCGGTGTCGAGGTAGATAGATTGTGAATTCAAATCCCGGCTGCACCAGTTGGGATTTTTATTTATGATTTCTCTCTGCGACAACCACCCCCTGGTCTCAGCACCAGGCCCGGCTTAAAACGCCAATTACTCATCGACGAAAAAAAAATATGAGTACCTCCGAAGACGGAGTTATTTGCCTGTGCGGCGAGGGACCCCTGTCCCTGTGCACACGACTGCATGGGGGGAAAAAAAAGATAAATACGCAAAATTCAGTTCCTAGTCTGTAAGGACTTCGTCAGAGGTGAAAGATGACGAAAGCAAAATGAAGCCCAGTGAGTAATAATGAGGCATTCGTGTATCACTCTTTTTCCAGTCACAATTGTTTGACCTGCCAGGATCGGGAGTCCCCTCATTGATGTGTATCGATCTCGCTCAAGGTGTTTTGTGGTAGGTAGTAGGATGCTTTACCAGTCACTACTTGGACGAGTTCAGTGCAACCAACCTGACTTTAGAGCAAAGCATCAGTTAAATATTGCAGTGTGTCAAGCCTAGAAGGTTAGGAATGAGACTGGTTCATGCCAGAGGAGAAAAGGGAACCTACAACTAAAATTAATGAATTATTGCACTACTCTTGCATTCATTTACTCTACTCACGGAGTAATGTCTCTTACACGACCTCTCTCAAAAGTTCCTTTTATTTTTTATCAGTGTTCCAATGTTTTGACTTCCATGTTTATATTTGTTGTTTTATAGCAGTTCTTGTCTATAATATTTATTGTTTTAGAGCAGTTCTTGTCTATAATATTTGTTGTTTTAGAGCAGTTCTTGTCTATAATATTTGTTGTTTTATAGCAGTTCTTGTCAATAATATTTATAGTTTTATAGCACTTCTTGTCTATAATATTTGTTGTTTTATAGCAGTTCTTGTCTATAATATTTGTTGTTTTAGAGCAGTTCTTGTCTATAATATTTGTTATTTTATAGCAGTTCTTGTCTATAATATTTGTTGTTTTAGAGTAGTTCTTGTCTATAATATTTATTGTTTTATAGCAGTTCTTGTCTATAATATTTATTGTTTTATAGCAGTTCTTGTCTATAATATTTGTTGTTTTAGAGCAGTTCTTGTCTATAATATTTGTTGTTTTAGTGCAGTATTTTTATATAATATTTATTGTTTTATAGGAGTACTTGTCTATAATATTTATTGTTTTATAGGAGTACTTGTCTACAATATTTATTGCTTTATAGCAGTTCTTGTCTATAATATTTGTTGTTTTAGTGCAGTACTTGTCTATAATATTTATTGTTTTATAGCAGTTCTTGTCTATAATATTTGTTGTTTTATAGCAGTTCTTGTCTATAATATTTATTGTTTTATAGGAGTACTTGTCTACAATATTTATTGCTTTATAGCAGTTCTTGTCTATAATATTGGTTGTTTTAGTGCAGTACTTGTCTATAATATTTATTGTTTTACAGCAGTACTTGTCTATAATATTTGTTGTTTTAGTGCAGTACTTGTCTATAATATTTATTGTTTTATAGCAGTTCTTGTCTATAATATTTATTGTTTTATAGCAGTACTTGTCTATAATATTTATTGTTTTATTGCAGTTCTTGTCTATAATATTTGTTGTTTTAGTGCAGTACTTGTCTATAATATTTATTGTTTTATAGCAGTACTTGTCTATAATATTTGTTGTTTTAGAGCAGTACATGTCTATAATATTTGTTGTGTTAGAGCAGTACTTGTCTATAATATTTGTTGTTTTAGAGCAGTACTTGTCTATAATATGTGTTGTTTTAGAGCAGTTCTTGTCTATAATATGTGTTGTTTTAGAGCAGTTCTTGTCTATAATATTGGTTGTTTTAGAGCAGTTCTTGTCTATAATATTTGTTGTTTTAGAGCAGTTCTTGTCTATAATATTTGTTGTTTTAGTGCAGTACTTGTCTATAATATTGGTTGTTTTAGAGCAGTTCTTGTCTATAATATTGGTTGTTTTAGAGCAGTTCTTGTCTATAATATTGGTTGTTTTAGAGCAGTTCTTGTCTATAATATTTGTTGTTTTAGTGCAGTTCTTGTCTATAATATTGGTTGTTTTAGTGCAGTACTTGTCTATAATATTTGTTGTTTTAGAGCAGTCTCTCTTTTACCTTTTAGCTCCTGGTGGAGCATAGGTCTTCAACAAACACTTTCCAAGTCGTTCTGTTTTTTGCCATTCTTTTAAGATCATTCCATGTCTTCCCCATCATCTTCATCTCTGCTTCTATCTGTCTTCTCCAAGAATTCCTTGGTCTTCCTCTTTGTCTTTTCCCCTGGGGATTCCAAAAAAGGGCCTGTTGTGTAATACTCTCAGTTGGCTTCCGTAGTGTGTGTCCTATCCATCGCCATCGTCTTCGCTGTATCTCTTTATCCACTGGTATTTGACCGGTACATTTCCATAATTCCACGTTAGTGACTTTGTCCTGCCATTTCCATCCCTTTATTCTGCGCAAGCATCCATTAATGAAAGTCTGTACTTTCGTGATTGTCAATTTTGTCATTCTCCATGTTTCACAGCCATATAATAGGACCGACTTAACATTTGAGTTGAAAATTTTTATTTTTGTATTTAGCCTAATTTCTTTGGATTTCCATATGTTTCCCAGTGCAATGAAAGCTCCTCTTGCTTTTGATATCCTTATTTTGGTATCATTTTCTGTTCCTCCCTCTTTATCTATATTACTGCCCAGATATATATAAGATTGTACGTCTAGTAGAGGTATTTCTCCTAGTTTTATATGGTTATTGCCAACTGCATTAATTCTCATAATATTGGTCTTATCTCTATTAATCTTTAGTCCTAGCTGTTGTGATCTCTCATCTAATATACTCATTTTATCCTGCATCTGTTGATGGTTTTAGAGCAGTACTTGTCTATAATATTTGTTGTTTTAGAGCAGTACTTGTCTATAATATTGGTTGTTTTAGAGCAGTTCTTGTCTATAATATTTGTTGTTTTAGAGCAGTACTTGTCTATAATATTTGTTGTTTTAGCGCAGTTCTTGTCTATAATATTTGTTGTTTTAGTGCAGTACTTGTCTGTAATATTTGTTGTTTTAGATCAGTTCTTGTCTATAATATTGGTTGTTTTAGTGCAGTACTTGTCTATAATATTTGTTGTTTTAGAGCAGTTCTTGTCTATAATATTTGTTGTTTTAGTGCAGTACTTGTCTGTAATATTTGTTGTTTTATAGCAGTTCTTGCCTATAATATTTGTTGTTTTAGAGCAGTTCTTGTCTATAATATTTGTTGTTTTAGTGCAGTTCTTGTCTATAATATTTGTTGTTTTATAGCAGTTCTTGTCTATAATATTTGTTGTTTTAGAGCAGTACTTGTCTATAATATTTGTTGTTCTGTAGCAGTTCTTGCCTATAATATTTGTTGTTTTAGAGCAGTACTTGTCTATAATATTTGTTGTCTTAGAGCAGTTCTTGTCTATAATATTTGTAGTTTTAGAACAGTTTTTTGTCTATAATATTTGTTGTTTTAGTGCAGTTCTTGTCTATAATATTTGTTGTTTTAGAGCAGTTCTTGTCTATAATATTTGTTGTTTCAGTGCAGTACTTGTCTATAATATTGGTTGTTTTAGAGCAGTACTTGTCTATAATATTTGTTGTTTTAGTGCAGTACTTGTCTATAATATTTGTTGTTTTAGTGCAGTTCTTGTCTATAATATTTGTTGTTTTAGTGCAGTACTTGTCTATAATATTTGTTGTTTTAGAGCAGTTCTTGTCTATAATATTTGTTGTTTTAGTGCAGTACTTGTCTATAATATTTGTTGTTTTAGTGCAGTACTTGTCTATAATATTTGTTGTTTTAGAGCAGTTCTTGTCTATAATATTTGTTGTTTTAGTGCAGTACTTGTCTATAATATTTGTTGTTTTAGAGCAGTTCTTGTCTATATTTGTTGTTTTAGTGCAGTACTTGTCTATAATATTTGTTGTTTTAGAGCAGTTCTTGTCTAGTCTATAATATTTGTTGTTTTAGTGCAGTACTTGTCTAGTCTATAATATTTGTTGTTTTAGTGCAGTACTTGTCTAGTCTATAATATTTGTTGTTTTATAGCAGTTCTTGTTTATAATATTTATTGTTTTAGAGCAGTACTTGTCTATAATATTGGTTGTGTTAGAGCAGTTCTTGTCTATATTTGTTGTTTTAGTGCAGTTCTTGTCTATAATATTTGTTGTTTTAGAGCAGTACTTGTCTAGTCTATAATGTTTGTTGTTTTAGTGCAGTACTTGTCTAGTCTATAATATTTGTTGTTTTAGTGCAGTACTTGTCTAGTCTATAATATTTGTTGTTTTAGTGCAGTTCTTGTCTATAATATTTGTTGTTTTAGAGCAGTACTTGTCTATAATATTGGTTGTTTTAGAGCAGTACTTGTCTATAATATTGGTTGTTTTAGTGCAGTACTTGGCTATAATATTTGTTGTTTTAGAGCAGTTCTTGTCTATAATATTTGTTGTTTTAGAGCAGTTCTTGTCTATAATATTTGTTGTTTTAGAGCAGTACTTGTCTATAATATTTATTGTTTAAAGCAGTACTTGTCTATAATATTTGTTGTTTTAGAGCAGTACGTGTCTATAATATTTGTTGTTTTAGAGCAGTACTTGTCTATAATATTTGTTGTTTTAGTGCAGTACTTGTCTGTAATATTTGTTGTTTTAGATCAGTACTCGTCTATATTTGTTGTTTTAGAGCAGTTCTTGTCTATAATATTTGTTGTTTTAGAGCAGTACTTGTCTATAATATTTGTTGTTTAAAGCAATACTTGTCTATAATATTTGTTGTTTTGAGCAGTTCTTGTCAATAATATTTGTTGTTTTGAGCAGTACTCGTCTATATTTGTTGTATTAGAGCAGTTCTTGTCTATAATATTTATTGTTTTTGTGCAGTACTTGTCTATAATATTTGTTCTTTTGAGCAGTACTTGTCTATAATATTTGTTTTTTGAGCAGTACTTGTCTATAATATTTGTTGTTTTGAGCAGTACTTGTCTATAATATTTGTTGTTTTGAGCAGTACTTGTCTATAAAATTTGTTGTTTTGAGCAGTACTTGTCTATAATATTTGTTGTTTTGAGCAGTACTTGTCTATAATATTTGTTGTTTTAGTGCAGTACTTGTCTGTAATATTTGTTGTTTTAGAGCAGTACTCGTCTATAATATTTGGAATTTTAGAGCAGTTCTTGTGTATAATATTTGTTGTTTTAGAGCAGTTCTTGTCTATAATATTTGTTGTTTAAAGCAGTACTTGTCTATAATATTTGTTGTTTAAAGCAGTACTTGTCTATAATATTTGTTGTTTTGAGCAGTACTTGTCTATAATATTTGTTGTTTAAAGCAGTACTTGTCTATAATATTTGTTGTTTAAAGCAGTACTTGTCTATAATATTTGTTGTTTTAGAGCAGTACTTGTCTATAATATTTGTTGTTTAAAGCAGTACTTGTCTATAATATTTGTTGTTTTGAGCAGTACTTGTCTATAACATTTGTTGTTTTGAGCAGTACTTGTCTATATTTGTTGTATTAGAGCAGTTCTTGTCTATAATATTTATTGTTTTAGTGCAGTACTTGTCTATAATATTTGTTGTTTTGAGCAGTACTTGTCTATAATATTTGTTGTTTTGAGCAGTACTTGTCTATAATATTTGTTGTTTTGAGCAGTACTTGTCTATAAAATTTGTTGTTTTGAGCAGTACTTGTCTATAATATTTGTTGTTTTGAGCAGTACCTGTCTATAATATTTGTTGTTTAAAGCAGTACTTGTCTATAATATTTGTGGTTTTGAGCAGTACTTGTCTATAATATTTGTTGTTTTGAGCAGTACTTGTCTATAATATTTGTTGTTTTGAGCAGTACTTGTCTATAATATTTGTTGTTTTGAGCAGTACTTGTCTATTAGGAAGTAGTTGATTGGTGACATTCGTTAACAGACATACCTCCGGTAAAATTTCGCAGATGGTTCCATCTTGGTTAGGGCTTCCAATTACTTGTTAGCTTTCTACTGAGTCTTTCCTTTCCCTGTTAAAATAGGTATGCCCCTGTATCATGTTCTCTTGCCTGTTAAAATAGGTGTGCCCCTGTATCATGTTCTCTTGCCCTGTTAAAATAGGTGTGCCCCTGTATCATGTTCTTGCCCTGTTAAAATAGGTGTGCCCCTGTATCATGTTCTCTTGCCTGTTAAAATAGGTGTGCCCCTGTATCATGTTCTCTTGCCCTGTTAAAATAGGTGTGCCCCTGTATCATGTTCTCTTGCCCTGTTAAAATAGATGTGCCCCTGTATCATGTTTCCGTGCCCTGTTAAAATAGGTGTGCCTCTGTATCATGTTTCCGTGCCCTGTTAAAATAGGTGTGCCCCTGTATCATGTTTCCGTGCCCTGTTAAAATAGGTGTGCCCCTGTATCATGTTTCCGTGCCCTGTTAAAATAGGTGTGCCCCTGTATCATGTTTCCGTGCCCTGTTAAAATAGGTGTGCCAATGTATCATGTTTCCGTGCCCTGTTAAAATAGGTGTGCCCCTGTATCATGTTCTCTTGCCCTGTTAAAATAGGTGTGCCCCTGTATCATGTTTCCGTGCCCTGTTAAAATAGGTGTGCCCCTGTATCATGTTCTCTTGCCCTGTTAAAATAGGTGTGCCCCTGTATCATGTTCTCTTGCCCTGTTAAAATAGGTGTGCCCCTGTATCATGTTCTCTTGCCCTGTTAAAATAGGTGTGCCATATTGTTACCTTCATGTTGTTACTTTCATATTGTTACCTTCATGTTGTTACCTTCATGTTGTTACCTTCATATTGTTACCTTCATATTGTTACCTTCATGTTGTTACCTTCATGTTGTTACCTTCATGTTGTTACCTTCATGTTGTTACCTTCATATTGTTACCTTCATGTTGTTACTTTCATGTTGTTACCTTCATGTTGTTACCTTCATGTTGTTACCTTCATATTGTTACCTTCATGTTGTTAACTTCATGTTGTAACCTTCATGTTGTTACTTTCATGTTGTTACCTTCATGTTGTTACCTTCATGTTGTTACTTTCATATTGTTACCTTCATATTGTTACTTTCATATTGTTACTTTCATATTGTTACCTTCATGTTGTTACCTTCATGTTGTTACCTTCATATTGTTACTTTCATATTGTTACCTTCATGTTGTTACCTTCATGTTGTTACTTTCATATTGTTACCTTCATGTTGTTACATTCATATTGTTTCTTTCATATTGTTACTTTCATATTGTTACTTTCATATTGTTACCTTCATGTTGTTACCTTCATGTTGTTACCTTCATATTGTTACCTTCATGTTGTTACTTTCATATTGTTACCTTCATATTGTTACTTTCATATTGTTACCTTCATATTGTTACCTTCATATTGCTACCTTCATATTGTTACTTTCATATTGTTACTTTCATATTGATACCTTCACATTGTTACCTTCATGTTGTTACCTTCATATTGTTACCTTCATGTTGTTACCTTCATGTTGTTACCTTCATGTTGTTACCTTCATGTTGTTACCTTCATATTGTTACTTTCATATTGTTACCTTCATATTGTTACCTTCATGTTGTTACCTTCATGTTGTTACTTTCATATTGTTACCTTCATGTTGTTACCTTCATGTTGTTACCTTCATATTGTTACCTTCATGTTGTTACCTTCATGTTGTTACCTTCATATTGTTACCTTCATATTGTTACCTTCATGTTGTTACCTTCATATTGTTACCTTCATATTGTTACCTTCATATTGTTACCTTCATATTGTTACCTTCATGTTGTGGCTCTATGTTTGCTATATTTCTTAACATATTAATTACAATATTTACCGTATAATAGATATGACTCATCATCATGTGCCATATCGGTTGTCGTAGGCGATCATGTCCCTCCACAATCTTCTATCTACAGTGCATCGTATCAGTTCTGTTGTTGACTGTTTTCCATTCCATGACACCAAGCTATCCAGTATTTTCTCTCTTTGTCGTTCGCGATCTCTCTTTCCTTTTATTTTTCCAGTTGTAACCAAGTATTCCAACTTTCCTCTTCTAATGATGTGCCCGAAAAATGTTGATTGCTTCTTTCTGATGTTTTTTAAGAACTCCCTTTTTGTGTTGACCTCTTTGAGAACTTCCTCATTGGTCTTTTTAGCTGTCCAGGGAACTTTCAACATTCTTCGGAGAAATCCCATCTCAGTGGTCTCGAATCGTCTTTTCATTTGTTTGTCCATAGATATGACTACATTTCAATAATTTGTGCATTTAGTTTGTCTCGTGTACCATCTTTCTTGTTTCTTTAATCCGTTGATGGCATTCATGATTTCGGTATTTGTGTCATTTTAAATAACGGTGTCATGATCGGTGTCGGGATCACTGTTACGATCGGTGTCATGATCGATGTGATGATCAGTGTCATGGACGATGTGATGATCAGTGTCATGGACGATGTGATGATCAGTGTCATGATCGATGTCATGATCGATGTCATGATCGATGTCATGATCGATGTCATGATCGATGACATTATCGATGTCATGATCGGTGTCATGATCGATGTCATGATCTGTGTCATGATCGATGTCATGATCGATGTCATGATCGATGTCATGATCGATGTCATGATCGGTGTCATGATCGGTGTCACGATCGATGTCACGATCGGTGTCATGATCGGCATCACGATGATCTATGTCATAATCAGTGTCCCATGATGATAGTCAGCACTAGTCACGACCCCCCCCCCCCCCCAAGTACAGGACCCCCGCCCCACGAAAGCGCCCCAAAGTTGGCAGTTAAACGAAGCATTTAATAAATTACCAGCAACTCTCAACATTCGCCCTACTCGACTGACGTTTACCCCATCGTTGTCACCAGCCTATCACGTGGTCCACGACCGTCAACACATTTCCTGGAAAGCCTCCTTCAAACACCAACACCTCATCCTTACCTTATGCGCCATCTTCTTGCGCCTCACTGCGTCGGATGACGTCAGAGACCTCAAGGCCAGCAATGAGGGTGTTGGGAAGGCTTGAGCCCCAGCCGAATAGATCCAAGCAATGTGGGTCATTGTGGGTCCAGGAAAGGTCTTCTGGGTCGTGGGGCTTGCATTATCACTTGTCGATCTATGGACCCGGGACTAAGATGAATGATTCCATCAACAGCAAATTATCTTTTTTTTTTTAAATTACACAGATCAGCTTCTCATTTCTGTGCTTCGGACATTTTAATTGTGTCCCTAGAAATGTGACACCGATTCTGACCTAAGTTTTTAGTTTCTCTAGAAATGTGACACCGATTGTGACAGAAGTTTTTAGTTTCTCTAGAAATGTGACACCGATTGTGACAGAAGTTTTTAGTTTCTCTAGAAATCTGACACCGATTGTGACAGAAGATTTTAGTTTCTCTAGAAATGTGACACCGATTGTGACAGAAGTTGTAAGTTTCTCTAGAAATGTGACACCGATTGTGACAGAAGATTTTAGTTTCTCTAGAAATGTGACACAGATTGTGACAGAAGTTTTTAGTTTCTCTAGAAATGTGACACCGATTCTGACAGATGTTGTTAATTTCTCAATCTGCTCTTTAGCTACCACTGGTCAGTGTACTGTACAACTGATGGTCACAAAGCTTTTGTTTAGTTACTGTCTTATTTAAACACTTTTTAAAAGTTGGAACAAGTTAAAATCTCTAGCAAAATGTTTATTTTTACAGAATTTGACAATAGGTAATGGTATTCGCTTCTCTCTCTCTCTCTTCTTACCCCCGTCACGCCAAGTGGCGTATAGGGAATATGGTGTTAATGACCATACATTTTACAGACCTTCAGCACATGATTTTTGGGGTAATGTGGTCGGTATTACGCCCGTGCCGCGTAACTTTCCCAAAAAATAATCAGGTACCCATTAAAGGCTGGGTGAACTTGGAAGCCGTCGGTTGGGATCGAACCCTTCCCCTTGTCCCTTGTAGTCCAGTTCACTAACCACTGAGCTATCGCGGCTCCCGTGGTATTCGCTTACTTTGTAGAAAAAAAACAGAAAAGATTTTCGTGAGATATCATTTTCCTTTACGTTCGTAGACAATCCCACGACATCGACTCATTTCTCAATGCGATTTACATCAAGCTGTTTATTCCAAAAGGGGATGAGATTTCTCAGAAGAATGTTGAAGGTTCCATGGACAGCTAAAAAGACCAATGAGGAAGTTCTCAAAGAGGCCACAGAGATGAGATTTCTCAGAAGAATGTTGAAAGTTCCCGGGTAGCTAAAAAGACCAATGAGGAAGTTCTCAAAGAGGCCACAGAGATGAGATTTCTCAGAAGAATGTTGAAAGTTCTCTGGACAGCTAAAAAGACCAATGTGGAAGTTCTCAAAGAGGCCAACACAAAAAGGCAGCTCCTAAAAAAACATCAGAAAGAAACAATCAACATTTTTCGGGCACATCATGAGAAGAGGAAACTTGGAATACTTGGTTACAACAGGCAAAATGCAAGGAAAGAGAGATCGCGGACGACAAAGAGAGAAAATACTGCATGGCGTGGTGTCATGGCATGGAAAACAGTCAACAACAGAACTTATACAATGCACTGTAGATAGAAGATTGTGGAAGGACATGATCACCTACGCCAACTGTTATGGCACATGATGATGATTTATTTCAAACAATTTTAAAATCGATTCTAATGTTAGTAACGAATCATAGCACACAGTTTTTATAATACTCGCTTTAGCCTTGGAGTAAATAAAAACATGGATTTTCACAATTCTAAACGCTTATGTTTATGTAAGAAAAATCACTAATTCAGGCAGTTCGAACAGCGCAAGAACGATAAATGATATCACCACGACACCTTTAAGGTAGCAGCGAGAAAGAGAAAAGAAAATATATAAGGAAAATATAGAGACTCAAGTCATGTCATGTGGCACAAAATGTTATAAACATAAAAATATTCGTTTTTATTTCTTAGCATTTTGTGTGTGTGTTAATTATGAAGTTGGAGGTCATAATATAAATAATCTAAGGTGTGCTGATGATACAGTCTTAATCGCTAAGAGTGAAAATGAGTTACAAGAAATGTTGGACATTATAGTGAAAGAAAGCAAAAATAAAGGACTCAGCCTTAATAGCAAAAAGACAGAGGTAATGGTAACAACAAAGAAAAATACATCACCTCAGTGCAAAATAAAGACAAGTGGAACAATATTAAAACAGGTAAATGAATTTAAATATTTGGGAACTTTATTAACCTCAGACGGAAGATGTATAAAAGAGGTGAGATGCAGAATGGCTCAGACAAAAGCAGCTTTCCAAAAAAATGAGGAAGATACTGTGCAATCCATTTTTGACAATAGATACAAAAAAAAAAGAGTTCTTAAATGTTATGTAGAGCTAGTCTTAACATATGGATGTGAATCATGGAGAATAGGACAACAGACAAGAAAATCACTGGAGTCTGTATAAATGTGGTTTTACACAAGAATATTGAAAATACCATGGACAGCTAAGAAGAGTAATGAAAATGTTCTGAAAGAGGTCAAAGCAAAAGGAGAGCTAATTTCCAATATTAGGAAGAAACAATCATCATTTTTTGGCCATGTAATGAGAAGAGAACAACTGGAATATATTGTAACAACTGGGAAAAGTGAGGGACGAAGAGATAGAGGGAAGCAAAGAGAAAAGATACCAGACAGCTTAAGAGAATGGCTTGGCAGAAGGTCAACAACAGAAATGATAAATAACTGTTGAGATCGAAAGTTGTGGAGAGACATGATCACCTACGCCAGCAGGCCCGGTACTTGATGATGATGATTTGAAGGAAATTGGTGTATGTCAGCACAATTGTTAATTCTGAATGGATTTAATTATAAAAACAACTCGGATATGATCGCTCACATGGCGAGATGTGTTAAGCGAAATGAGAACAAAATTATTTATCACACATTCTGAGACATTTTTCTATTAAATATTATATTATTTTAACATTTTTTTTGTTACTACATATGTACTCCTACTTCATCATCATCATCATCATTGAGTGCCGTCTCCGCATCGAAGGTTGGCTGCCATGAAGCGCCATTCCGCTCTGTCTCTTGCTTTGATAGTGCAGGTTGTCATAGGCTGACTTGTAAATCTTTTAATGTTACTCGTCCATGATAGTCTTGGTGTGCCTCTGCCTCTTTTACCTTGTATTTTCCCCTCCAGGATTACTTTTAGTAGGCTGTTGTGTCCTTTAACATGCCCCAAAAATTTCATTTGTCTTGTTCTAATTGTGTTTAGTAGTTCTCTTTCCATTTTAGTTGTTTTAAAACTTCATCGTTTGTTGTATTTTCCTTCCATCCAATTCTACCTATTCTTCTATAAATCCACATTTCAAAAGCTTCAATTTTCTGTTCTGTTTTCTGGTCTAATGTCCATGTTTCTGCACCATACAGGAATATTGAGGAGATGTAACATTTTGCTATTCTTAGTTTTAGCCCTGGTGTTATTTGTTTTGATGTTAGTATATTTTTCGTGGCATTCAAATTACTTTTTGCCATTTCTATTCTTTTGTTTATTTCAGATGTACTCCTAACTCAATCTTCTTTTATTTGATGTATAGAACATGTAGATCTTTGTCAATAATTACATCGTTGATGTGATTTTTAAGACAGCGGTGTCCTTCAATTATTTTATTCATCAATTCTGGTCGGTCTGGGCGAATCTCCCCGTGTGTTTTATTTGGTAGGAAAACAGTTTTAAAATGTAACATTAATTCTGATAACAAGTGAACTCAATTCACAGAACTAGAAGCAACACGACACAACCAACAAAGCTAGCAACAGAAACATTTCAGCACAATCTACACAGAGCTACCCTCTCTCTGTCTCTCCCTCTCTGTGTCTCTCCCCCTCACTTTGTATCTCCTCATCCTCTGTCTCTCCCCCTCTCTCTATCTCCCCCTCTCTATATTTCTACCCTCTGTCACCCTTATCTCTTTCTCTATCTACCCCCCTCTCTCTCTATCTCTCCCCTCATCCTGTCTCCCCCTCTCTCTATCACCCCTATCTCTCTATTTCCCCCTCTCTCTATCTTATATCTCCTCTCCCTATCTCTCCCCTCTCCCTGTCTCCCCATCTCCATCTCTCTGTCTCTCCCCCTCTCTATCTCTCTGTCTTTCACTCCCTCTCTCTCTATCTCTCCCCCTTTCTATCTCTCTGTCAATCTCCATCTCTCTGTCTTTCCCTCCCTCTCCCTCTATCTCTCCCCCTTTCTATCTCTCTGTCAATCTTCATCTCTCTGTCTTTCCCTCTCTCTCTGTCTCCCATTTTCTCTATCTTTCTCTCTATCTCCATCTCTCTGTCTTTCCCTCTCTCTCTGTCTCCCACTTTCGCTATCTTTCACTCTATCTTCATCTCGCTGTCTTTCCCCCCCCTCTCTCTATCGCCTCCTCTCTCTATCTCTCCCCTCTCTCTATCTCTCCACTCTCTCTGTCTCACCCCCTCTCTATCTCTCTGTCAATCCCCATCTGTCTGTCTTTACCTCTCCTTCTCTCTCTCTCTCTCTCTCTCTCTCTCTGTGTCTCTTCCTCCCTTTCTCTCTGTGTTTGTGTTTAGCAGCATACTTTTAAATAAAAACACTAGTAACGACAAAGTGACTGCCCAAAATGAGACGCTGTGAAGTGACGTCAGAGTTGTTTTGCACGTGACGAGGTGGCCATTGCTTCTACTGCAAGAATGAACATGAAAAATGAAAAAAAATACGGTGTATAGAAAAACACAAATTGCAGAAATGAGTGAGAAATATTAATACCTGTTGGAAAAAGTAACCCTTTTAGGCTGTCATTTCTTAGTCAGTTCTACTGTGATTACTAGAAGTAGATGAAAATGCGAATGTCGTGTTAAACTATGATAGAGAGAAGACGTTTTCTTAAACTATGATGGACAGAAGATGTCGTGTTAAACTATGATGGACAGAAGATGTCATGTTAAACTCTGGTGGACAGAAGATGTCGTGTTAAACTCTGGTGGAATGAAGATGTCATGTTAAACTGTGGTAGACAGAAGATGTCGTGTTAAACTCTGGTGGAATGAAGATGTGTTACACTGTGGTAGACAGAAGATGTCGTGTTAAACTCTGGTGGAATGAAGATGTCGTGTTAAACTCTGGTGGAATGAAGATGTCATGTTAAACTGTGGTAGACACAAGATGTCGTGTTAAACTCTGGTGGAATGAAGATGTCATGTTAAACTCTGGTGGAATGAAGATGTCGTGTTAAACTATGATGGGCAGAAGATGTCATGTTAAGCTATGATGGACAGAAGATGTCGTGTTAAACTATTGTGGAATGAAGATGTCATGTTAAACTATGGTGGAATGAAGATGTCGTGTTAAACTATGGTAGACAGAAGATGTCGTGTTAAACTATGGTGGAATGAAGATGTCATGTTAAACTATGGTAGACAGAAAATGTCATCTTAAACTATGGTGGAATGAAGATGTCGTGTTAAACTATGATGGAATGAAGATGCCATGTTAAACTATGGTGGAATTAAGATGTCGTGTTAAACTATGGTGAAATGAAGATGTCGTGTTAAACTCTGGTGGAATGATGATGTCGTGTTAAAATGTGGTAGACTGAAGATGTCGTATTAAACTCAGTTGGAATGAAGATGTCGTGTTAAACTCTGGTGGAATGAAGATGTCGTGTTAAACTATGATGGGCAGAAGATGTCATGTTTAACTATGATGGGCAGAAGATGTCGTCTTAAACTCAGGTGGAATGAAGATGTCGTGTTAAACTATGGTGGAATGAAGTTGTCGTGTTAAACTATGATTGGCAGAAGATGTCATGTTAAACTATGATGGACAGAAGATGTCGTATTAAACTCTGGTGGAATGAAGATGTCGTGTTAAACTATGATGAACAGAAGATGTCATGTTAAACTATGGTAGACAGAAGATGTCGTGTTAAACTATGGTGGAATGAAGATGCCGTGTTAAACAATGGTGGAATGAAGATGTCGTGTTAAACTATGGTGGAATGAAGATGTCATATTAAACTATGGTGGAATGAAGATGTCGTGTTAAACTGGGGTAGACAGAAGATGTCGTGTTAAACTCTGGTGAAATGAAGATGTCGTGTTAAACTATGATGGACAGAAGATGTCATAATAAACTCTGGTGGAATGAAGATGTCGTATTAAAATATGATGGACAGAAGATGTCGTGTTAAACTATGGTAGACTGAAGATGTCGTGTTAATCTATGGTAGACAGAAGATGTCGTGTTAAACTATGGTAGACAGAAGATGTCGTGTTAATCTATGTTAGACAGAAGATGTCGTGTTAAACTCTGGTGGAATGAAGATGTCGTGTTAAACTATGGTGGAATGAAGATGTCATGTTAAACTATGATGCACAGAAGATGTCATGTTAAACTCTGGTGGAATGAAGATGTCATGTTAAACTCTGGTGGAATGAAGATGTCATGTTAAACTATGATGGGCAGAAGATGTCATGTTAAACTATGATGGACAGAAGATGTTGTGTTAAACTATGATGGACAGAAGATGTCATGTTAAACTATGATGGACAGAAGATATTGTGTTAAACTATGATGGACAGAAGATGTCATGTTAACTCTGGTGGACAGAAGATGTCGTGTTAAACTATTATGTGCAGAAGATGTCATGTTAACTCTGGTGGACAGAAGATGTCGTATTAACTCTGGTGGACAGAATATGTCATGTTAAACTATGATGGACAGAAGATGTCGCGTTAACTCTGGTGGACAGAAGATGTCGTGTTAAACTATGATGGACAGACGATGTCGTGTTAAACTCTGGTGGAATGAAGATGTCGTGTTAAACTATGATGGACAGAAGATGTCTTGTTAACTCTGGTGGACAGAAGATGTCGTGTTAAACTCTGGTGGATAGAAGATGTCATGTTAAACTCTGGTGGACAGAAGATGTCATGTTAAACTCTGGTGGAATAAAGATGTCATGTTAAACTGTGGTAGACAGAAGATGTCGTGTTAAACTCTGGTGGAATGACGATGTGTTAAACTGTGGTAGACAGAAGATGTCGTGTTAAACTCTGGTGGAATGAAGATGTCGTGTTAAACTCTGGTGGAATGAAGATGTCGTGTTAAACTATGATGGGCAGAAGATGTCATGTTAAACTATGATGGACAGAAGATGTCGTATTAAACTCTGGTGGAATGAAGATGTCGTGTTAAACTATGATGAACAGAAGATGTCGTGTTAAACTATGGTAGGCAGAAGATGTCGTGTTAAACTATGGTAGACAGAAGATATCGTGTTAAACTATGGTAGACAGAAGATGTCATATTATACTATGGTAGACAGAAGATGTCGTGTTAAACTATGGTAGATAGAAGATGTCGTGTTAAACTATGGTGGAATGAAGATGTCATGTTAAACTATGGTAGACAGAAGATGTCGTGTTAAACTATGGTGGAATGAAGATGTCGTGTTAAACTATGGTGGAATTAAGATGTCGTGTTAAACTATGGTGGAATGAAGATGTCGTGTTAAACTATGGTGGAATGAAGATGTCGTGTTAAACTATGGTGGAATGAAGATGTCATGTTAAACTATGGTGGAATTAAGATGTCGTGTTAAACTATGGTGGAATGAAGATGTCGTGTTAAACTCTAGTGGAATGATGATGTCGTGTTAAACTGTGGTAGACAGAAGATGTCGTATTAAATTCTGTTGGAATGAAGATGTCGTGTTAAACTCTGGTGGAATGAAGATGTCGTGTTAAACTATGATGGGCAGAAGATGTCATGTTAAGCTATGATGGACAGAAGATGTCGTCTTAAACTCAGGTGGAATGAAGATGTCGTGTTAAACTATGATGGACAGAAGATGTCGTGTTAAACTATGATGGGCAGAAGATGTCGTGTTAAACTCTGGTGGAATGAAGATGTAGTGTTAAACTATGGTGGAATGAAGATGTCGTGTTAAACTATGATGGACAGAAGATGTCGTGTTAAACTCTGGTGGAATGAAGATGTCATGTTAAACTATGATGGACAGAAGATGTCGTGTTAAACTCTGGTGGAATGAAGATGTCATGTTAAACTATGATGGATAGAAGATGTCATGTTAAACTCTGGTGGAATGAAGATGTCGTGTTAAACTATGATGGACAGAAGATGTCATGTTAAACTATGGTAGACAGAAGATGTCATGTTAAACTATGGTAGACAGAAGATGTCGTGTTAAACTATGGTAGACAGAAGATGTCATGTTAAACTATGGTGGAATGAAGATGTCATGTTAAACTATGGTGGAATGAAGATGTCGTGTTAAACTATGATGGACAGAAGATGTTGTGTTAAACTCTGGTGGAATGAAGATGTCGTGTTAAACTCTGGTAGACAGAAGATGTCGTGTTAAACTATGGTGGAATGAAGATGTCGTGTTAAACTCTGGTGGAATGAAGATGTCGTGTTAAACTATGGTAAATAGAAGATGTCGTGTTAAACTCTGGTGGAATAAAGATGTCGTGTTAAACTATGGTAGATAGAAGATGTCGTGTTAAACTATGATGGAAAGAAGATGTCGTGTTAAACTATGGTAGACAGAAGATGTCGTGTTAAACTATGGTAGACAGAAGATGTCGTGTTAAACTATGATGGACAGAAGATGTCGTGTTAAACTATCTTAGACAGAAGATGTCGTGTTAAACTATGGTGGAATGAAGATCTCGTGTTAAACTATGATGGACAGAAGATGTCGTGTTAAACTATGCTGGACAGAAGATGTCGTGTTAAACTATGGTGGAATGAAGATGTCGTGTTAAACTCTGGTAGACAAAAAACTAGTAACCAACTGAGACACTTGCATCGCTAAAGTTTTATTAAACGTGCGCAAGTACGTTTCTGCAAGCTTCTCTCTAACTTACGCCCGCGTGCAGCGTGTACAAATTTAGAATAAAGTAAGTTCCTGCTTGAGAGCCTGTGGCCCAGTGGCTAACCACCATTTTTATTTTCCATAAGTAAAACGGCCCAGGGTTCGATCCTTGTAAGTCAAAGTGTTGTCTGCCATGGAGACGGGAGTCGCGATAGCTCGCTGGTTAGTGACCTGGACTATGAAGGACAAGAGGCAGGGTTCGATCCTTGTAAGTCAAAGTGTTGTCTGCCATGGAGACTGGAGTCGCGATAGCTCAGTGGTTAGTGACCTGGACTATAAAGGACAAGAGGCAGGGTTCGATCCTTGTAAGTCAAAGTGTTGTCTGCCATGGAGACGGGAGTCGCGATAGCTCGCTGGTTAGTGACCTGGACTATGAAGGACAAGAGGCAGGGTTCGATCCTTGTAAGTCAAAGTGTTGTCTGCCATGGAGACTGGAGTCGCGATAGCTCAGTGGTTAGTGACCTGGACTATAAAGGACAAGAGGCAGGGTTCGATCCTTGTAAGTCAAAGTGTTGTCTGCCATGGAGACTGGAGTCGCGATAGCTCAGTGGTTAGTGACCTGGACTATGAAGGACAAGAGGCAGGGTTCGATCCTTGTAAGTCAAAGTGTTGTCTGCCATGGAGACTGGAGTCGCGATAGCTCGCTGGTTAGTGACCTGGACTATGAAGGACAAGAGGCAGGGTTCGATCCTTGTAAGTCAAAGTGTTGTCTGCCATGGAGACTGGAGTCGCGATAGCTCGCTGGTTAGTGACCTGGACTATAAAGGACAAGAGGCAGGGTTCGATCCTTGTAAGTCAAAGTGTTGTCTGCCATGGAGACGGGAGTCGCGATAGCTCAGTGGTTAGTGACCTGGACTATGAAGGACAAGAGGCAGGGTTCGATCCTTGTAAGTCAAAGTTTTGTCTGCCATGGAGACGGGAGTCGCGATAGCTCGCTGGTTAGTGACCTGGACTATGAAGGACAAGAGGCAGGGTTCGATCCTTGTAAGTCAAAGTGTTGTCTGCCATGGAGACTGGAGTCGCGATAGCTCAGTGGTTAGTGACCTGGACTATAAAGGACAAGAGGCTGGTTCACCCAGCCGTAAATGGGTACCGGGTTTTATTCTGGGAAATGAAAGCGGCACGGGCGTAATACCGACCACATTACCCTAAAAATCATATACCGAAGGTCGCTACAAGTTATGGTTTCTTCTTCTACTTCTACCTTTCAGCTCCCTGTGGAGAATAGGTCCTCAACAAACACTTTCCTAGCATTTCTGTTTCTTGCCATCCATTTGTCCAGGGCTGCCACAAGGCTCACCATTGTTACCAGTTCTATTTAACGTGTACACAATAACGATCACGGAACAACAGCTGGATGGGAGGGGAAGAACTATGACTTTTTCTGATGATATTCTGATATATCGACAGGGAAGAGACAGATGGGGAATCGCCTCCACAATGCAAGACGAACTCGATCGCATTTCTTCCTGGTGTGGGGTTTCAGGTGCCTTGGTTAATCCTAATAAAGCATCCGTTTCATGGTTCTCCCTTAACAATCATATCGTTAATAAACCACACCAGTAGTACGAATGGGAGCTGATGAGGTGACCAGAGGCAAGTTGATGACATACCTCGGAGTTAAGTTTGATCGCAGCCTGTGCTTTCGGGACCACGTCGACCATGTGATAACAAAATCCCGCAAAGGATTAGCCGCCTTGAAGGTCATGGCAGCTGCCAACATCGAGCAGAGGCTACTTACTCTTCTGTTCCAGGGATTAGTCCTCGCACCAATCGAGTATGTCCTGACAATTCTTACTGTCAGTACGACTCAAATTGATAGGCTGGAGAAAATACAAAATGAAGCCATGCGCATTATCCTGGGATGTACGAGGGATACTCCCTGTGTAGCAATGAGGTATCTTCTTGACTTTCCAACCATGGATGACAGAATCAAGATCTGGAGAGCACGAGCATACCTGAAGATTAGTACAGATACAGAGCATCCATTGCACCACGTGCTCAACACAGTGAAAGGTGCCAGGCTAAAAAGAGGCAAATCATGTGTGGGCCGAGCAGAAGATGTCATCAAACAGGTCTGTGGGCTTACCAATATCAGCGTTGGTGAGGAGTGGATAGCAGTGCCTACGTCATTCAAGGGGACTTTCTCGTGTATTGTCACACTCAACAGGAAAAGTAGGGAACAGAACCCGGTCGTGGTTAATGTTGAGGTCAACGGTCTCATCTGCGATAACACCGATAAGAAAGATGCAGTCATCTATACAGACGGATCTGTAAGACGACACCAAAGAAGTGCATGGGCATTTACAGCACACTCGGCAGGCAGAATAGTCAAGGAAGACAGTGGTGCATACGCCATGACCACGAGTAGCATGACAATGGAGGTGATGGCAGTGACCAAGGCATTCAAATGGTTAGAGTCACAAGACTACACCCACGCATGTATACTGAGTGATTCGATGAGCATGATAAAAAAAGTGTAGGCGGGCTCTGTACGCATGCAATGGGTAGAGTCGTTGCAGAAATCCAAAATACGTAAGGTCACCTTTGTCTATGTCCCTGGACATGCGGGAGTTCGGGGAAATGAAAGGGCGGACAGGTTGGCTAGCTGCGCTGTCGTTGAGGACGGGCAACCAATGGATCGGGCGGACATCATCAATGCCCTCCGAGATGTGGGAAGAGCACAGGACTTCGACAAACACAGATCAACGTCACTTCTTCGGATGATGGAAATGGGAGTTAAGATGGGCACAGCCAGAAATGAGAAACTTAGTGGTCGTGTAAGAAGACTTATCAACCAACATAGAACTGGAGTCGTCAGTCGCTGGACACTGAGGGAATTGCTGAGGAGGGGATTTGAGTACCTATGGACATGTTCGGAGTGCAATCATGATGACCCGCAAATTACTCAATAACTCTGATTCTTGCCATTCGTTTAAGATCGCTCCATGTCTTCCCCATCATCTTCATCTCTGGTTCTATATGTCTTCTTCTTTGTCTTTTCTCCTGGGGATTCCAAAAAATGGCCTGTTGTGTAATACTCCCAGTTGGCTTCCGTAGTGTGTGTCGTATCCAGCGCCATCGTCTTCGCTGTATCTCTTTATCCACTGGTATTTGACTGGTACATTTCCATAATTCTATGTCAGTAATTTTGTCCTGCCATTTCCATCCTTTTATCCTGCGTAAGCATCCATTAATGAAAGTCTGTATCTTCATGATTGTCAATTTTGTTGTTCTCCATGTTTCACAGCCATATAATACGACCGACTTAACATTGGAGTTAGAAATTTTTATTTTCGTATTTAACTTAATTTGTTTGGATTTCCATATGTTTCCTAAAGGAAAATAAAAAATTATGGGTCACTGACACCATATTCCCGATGCCACTTGACGTGAGGGGGTACTTTTTTTTGTTTACTGCCGTGGAGACGAAATAAAATGACAAGCACGTGAGGATGTGGGCCCCGTGGTAGCTCAGCGGTTTATGGACTGGACTACAATGACAAGATTCGGGTTCGATCCTGATCGACGGCTTTCAGGTCCACCCAGCCTTTAATGGGTACCTGATTTTTTTCTGGTAAAGTAAAGCGGCACGGGCGTAATACCGACCACATTACTCCAAAAATCATGTGCTGAAGGTCTGTAAAAATGATGGTCACTAACACAAAATTCCCTATACCTCACTTGGTGTGACGGGGGCTCTTTACTGTTTTTACATTTACGTGAGAATGCACTGAGCTTGCGACTCTTATTCTCGTCTTTAAGACATCCCTATACTCATGCCCAGAAAGTAGAAATGTTTTTATTTTTTATTAAATTAATATAGACCTGACCAGAAGTATAGAAGGTGCAATCACTACCAGCAAGTTCTTTAGGAATTAGCATAGTCTAGGACAGGTAGGGACACCTATAGCCAGGTGTATAGACAGGTAGGCACTCCTATAGTCCGGTGTATAGACACGTAGGGACAACTATAGTCAGGCGTATAGACAGGTAGGCACACCAATAGTCAGGTGTATAGACAGGTAGGCACACAAATAGTCAGGTGTATAGACAGGTAGGCACACATATGCTCAGGTGTATAGACAGGTAGGCACACGAATAGTTAGGTGTATAGACAGGTAGGCACACCTATAGTCAGGCGTATAGATAGGCAGGCACACCTATAGTCAGGTGTATAGACAGGTAGGCACACCTATAGTCAGGTGTATAGACAGGTAGGCACACCTATAGTCAGGTGTATAGACAGGTAGGCACACCTATAATCAGGTGTACAGGCAGGTAGGCACACCTATAGGTAGATGTACAGACATATAGGCAGACTT